>OX579653.1:9211038-9612335 GCA_951230895.1 Carpatolechia fugitivella | reverse complement strand
GTGTGAGGAATTGGGTTTAGTTAAAAGAGTACATAGTATAAATATGTCAGAATATAATGATTTGTTTACAGGACTAGGGTGCCTACCTGATAAGTATCACATTGTGATTGATAAATCTATACAACCTGTAGTTTGTGCGTCAAGAAAAATACCATTAAGTTTACGCGACAGATTAGCAGAGGAGTTAAAAAAAATGGAAGATATGGGGGTGATTAGGAAAGTTTCTTATCCTACTCAATGGGTGCACCCGTTAGTTATTGCGGCCAAAAAGAATAACGGCATTCGCATATGCCTTGATCCGCGCGAGCTGAACCGTGCGGTGCAGCGCGCGCACTTCCAGCTGCCCACGGTGAGCGAGCTGGCGGCGCGGCTGCACGGCGCGCGCTACTTCTCTGTGCTCGACGCAAACTCGGGCTTCTGGGCCGTGCAGCTCGACCAGGAGAGCGCCGATTTGTGTACGTTTGCAACCCCATTTGGACGATATCAATTTTTGCGTCTGCCGTTTGGTATCAATTGCGCCTCGGAGGTCTTTCATGGAAAGATGAGGCAGCTATTGGAGGACCTGGAAGGTACGGATAGTTTTGTAGACGATATCATTGTCTGGGGCAGCACTAGACAAGAACACGACCGTAGGTTGCATGCTTTGTTAAAACGTGCTAGGGAAATCAATTTAAAATTTAACAAGGAAAAATGTCGACTAGGGGTGCAACAAGTTACATATTTAGGACATATTTTTGATGCAAATGGAATGAGACCAGATAGCAGCAAAATTAAAGCCATTTTAGATATGCCCGCACCCACTGATAGGAAAAGTTTAGAGAGATTTTTAGGAGCGGTCAATTATCTGTCAAAATTTATACCAAATTATTCGCAGCACGCAATCCCATTAACAAATTTATTAAAAAAAGAGAATGATTGGCGTTGGGAGTGCAGTGAACAGAATGCGTTTGAAAAGTTAAAAGAGTGTGTGGTAGGTGCGGGCGTGCTGGCGCTGTATGACGTAACGCGGCCCGTGCTGCTGTCCGTGGACGCGTCGCGCGACGCACTCGGTGCTGTGCTCATGCAGGACGGCCGCCCCGTCGAGTACTCCTCACGCACGCTCACTCCCGCGCAGCGTCGTTATGCACAAGTGGAAAAGGAGCTACTAGCTATTGTTTTTGCTTGCGAACGTTTTCATCAATATATATGTGGGAGATTGGTATAATTTAAATCATAATTTCTATAAGACGGATAAAATGTCTAGTATCCAAGCCATAAATTGTTCAGTAAAATGGCAACACTGGTGAACATTTCGAATGGCGCGCTTTACTGTGATTGGTTCTCACGTGTTTTATTCTGATTGGATCACGCCCTACCTTTCCCACTCTGCCACTTGTTTGTGCAGTAGTATTTAAGTACATGCACGGTCAGCTATTTATCATTGTTTGTTCAACTGCCGACGAAGAAGTTCAACTGCTGGAATTGTCAGGTGATTGTACCCTTTTTCTATAATTATAGTTTAAATAATGTGATAAACTTGTGTACATAATTAATGAATTGCTATTATACTTAATTAATTGTGTTGCTATACTTCTATATTTACCTGTTGCTATTTTTATTAAAACACTGGTATTAAAAAAAAAAAGAAATATATCTTTTTTTCTTATATTTTATATTCTTTTTCCCACATCAGAAGTGGGATCGGTTCTAAGCATGCTATTCATTACATATTAATTGTCAGTTTCAGATTATACGCTCTGCAAGACGTGATGTCGCAGAATAATCGGCTTAACGACGCAGTAAGCGACCCTTTGCCTGACGAAACTTCAGATCCGTCGGAACAGCCAGCTTCACCTGTGCTTCAACACGTGCAAACTAAGACCTACAGCAGCAACGCTGCTTCTGGTGCTGGTACTACCTCTGACGCCAACATCAATGATCAGGGCACATCGGGTCCAAATGTCGGTAACACAAATCCTCTTGACTTCATGAAGACCATGATGCAGCAAATGATGAACTCTTTTTTTCAAGCTGCTACAAATACTTTACCCACGCCTCCAGCGGCACAACCATTGCCACGACCGCGGAATCTTGAACACATATACTTACCACCCTTTGATCCTGATGATTGCACAGATACTGTCCAGATCTGGTGTCGTCACGTAGAAGAATTGAAAACAGAGTATAATCTTAATGAGCGAGAAATATTAAATTTAGCTAGAAAAAACTTGAAAGGACGCGCCGCTGATTGGGCTCGACGTAACTACACGACCTTAACCAAATGGGATGAACTAAAAAATAATCTTATACAAACTTTCGCAGATGAATCCAGATATTACGATGATCTAACTGCGTTCATGGAATACACGAGTGACAAGGCGACCAACCTCACCGAGTACGCGACCCGCAAATGGGAGCTTGCGAAGAAGGCGGTTGGTGTCAAGGTGACCGAGCTGCACCTGGTGGAAGCAGTAATATCAGGTATGTCAGACTTTCGTATTAGATCCGATTTGTTACGGCTGACACCTAAAACGTTACCTCAATTGATACAAAGTCTCAAGTCCTATAAACGGAAACATCCGCCGTCCGATGCCGATCACAATATACCTTCAAAGAAAACTAAATTCAATTCAACCGAATACAAACTAAGACGTTGTCAAAGATGCTTTCAGTTAGGACATTTGCAAAGAGATTGCCATACATTTCTTAACTCGAATAAAGGCCCTTCTAGTTCTGCTGCACAGCCTCAGAGTATCCAACCGCAAAATCCTCAGTCTAATAAAAATCGCAGTAATGATTCTCGAAGGAAGGATGTGCCTACAGGTGAATCATCACGCCCCGTGACCATTTGTAGTTTTTGTCACAAACCGGGACATAGATTTGAGAACTGTTTTAAGCGTTTGAACAAGCAACCGAAGCCCGAAAAATCAATTAACTCGTTAATAGTAACCAATAGTCGTTCAGTGGTCGCTAAGATCGATAATCGTGACTTTGTTTGCTTGATTGATAGTGGCGCTGAGTGTTCCTTAATGCGAGAGACTATAGGTAACTCCTTAAGTGGCAAAACTTCTTTCGAGACTACCTTGTTGCGAGGTGTAGGAGAAAATTCATTTGTGTCATCCGTCAAGAAAACAGTTTTGATCTGTATTGATGGCTTAAATCTGGAACTTGATTTTGTATTGGTGCCGGATCATTACATCCAGTATGATTTACTACTGGGGGAGAATCTTTTTGACATTCCTGGTTTGCAGGTAACATTTACCAAATCGGAAACAAAACTTATCAAAACTTCTTATAATATAAATTATATCGAAAAAGTCGATTTGGCTGATCTTATTCATACCGATGTAGACACAAATTCAAAAGAACGACTATTAACAATGCTAGATTCAAATTCTGATCTGTTTACTTCAGGAAATTCTGTTGGCAAAGTTAACACTGCAGAATTATCTATTAAACTTAAAAATTCTGATAAAATCGTTCAAAGACGTCCATATCGTCTTGCTCCTATCGAACGAGAAAATGTCAAAAAGATCATACAGGACCTAAAGGACAATAATATTATTCGAGACAGTAATTCTCCCTTTTCAAGCCCCATTCTTTTAGTTCAAAAAAAGGATGGAAAAGATCGACTTTGCGTCGATTACAGAGAATTAAATAGTAATACTGTCAGAGATAATTTTCCACTCCCCTTAATAGATGATCATATTGGGAAACTCGTCAATGCCAAATACTTCACCGTGTTGGACATGGCTGCAGGGTTTCACCAAATCCCAATAGCTCCGGAATCAATCGAGAAAACGGCCTTTGTTACACCCGATGGGCAGTATGAATTTTTACGCATGCCTTTCGGGTTGTGCAATGCGCCCTCTGTATTCCAGAGAGCCATCAATGCAGCTCTCAAACCCTATATTGACATATCTGTATTGGTCTATATGGATGACGTTATAATTTATTCAGATTCCATTAATGAGGGTCTTGATATATTAGAAAAGGTTCTCGGGTCCCTAAAAACTGCTGGATTTTCATTAAATATAAAAAAATGTAAATTCCTTCAAGCCGAAATCGAATATTTGGGACGAATTATCTCCAACGGTACTGTTAAGCCAAGTCCTGGTAAAGTACGAGCCCTCATTAACTCCCCTGTACCCACGACAGTCAAACAAGTCCGCCAGTTTTGTGGTCTGGCTGGATATTTTAGGAAATTTATCCCCAATTTCTCTGCTACAATGGCTCCCTTGTATAACTTGACTAAAGCTGACACAAAGTGGAACTGGACGTCTGAACATGACGAGGCCAGAGAAAAGATAATAAAATATCTCTCATCTGAACCCACTTTGGCTTTGTTTGACCCATCCAAACCTATAGAACTGCATACCGATGCCAGTTCCACTGGTTACGGCGCAGTTTTGCTCCAAAAACACGACGCTCGGATGAAGGTTGTAGAGTATTTTAGCATGCGCACTACCGACACTGAAAAAAGATACCACTCATACGAGCTTGAAACACTTGCAGTTGTAAAAGCTATCAAACATTTTAGGCATTATTTGTTTGGCAGAAATTTCAAGCTCGTGACTGACTGTAATTCCCTTAAGGCATCACGTAGCAAAAAGGAATTGCTACCACGTGTTCATCGGTGGTGGGCGTATCTACAGTCCTTCGACTTTGAGATAGAATATCGCAAAGGGGAACGCATACCCCATGTTGATTTTCTTAGTAGGAATCCGGCAGCTCTGAACATAAGTAACGTTTTGAACTATAGCGAATGGTTAGAGGTAGAACAAAAAAATGACTCGGAAACCAGAAATCTCATTGAATCAATCGAAAATGGTACTATTGATACCAGCTTAGCTTCCAGCTACGAAATTTCAAATGGTCTGCTTTATAAAGTCTACAGTACCAAAGACAACAAAGTAAAGAAATCGCTATTTGTACCTAAGAGCTATCGATGGTATATCATTCAGATTTACCACGACTCCCTAAAACATTTGGGTTGGGAGAAAACTTTAGAAAAAATTCGTGAGGTATTTTGGTTTCCGAATATTACTAAAAATGTACGCAAATATGTTGAAAACTGTCTCACATGTAAAGTTAATAAGTCTCAATCAGGCTCACGTCAAATGACATTACATCCCATTGACAAAAGTCCGGTCCCATTCCACACCATACATATGGATACCACGGGTAAATTAAGTGGTAGCAAACTCAAAAAACAATACGCCGTGGTTTTTATTGACGCCTTTTCTAAATATTGTTTCATAAGACCTGTAACCAACTTGACGGCAGCTGCAACTGTAAACGCTTTAAAAGATTTAGTCTTTACCTTTGGCACTCCTAAAAGAATTATCTGTGATCAAGCGGCATCTTATACTGGCAAAGAATTGCGGAATTTCTGTGATCATTGGGCTATCGAATTACACTTTATTGCTAGCGGTGTCAGTCGTGCAAATGGCCAAGTCGAGAGACTGATGAAAGTTTTGACTGACTGCTTCACTGTGGTAGAAAATACTGCCAGAAGGAGCTGGAAGGATGCAGTTGGCGAAGTTCAATTGGCTATTAACTCTTCATTTAATAAAAGTACAGGACAAACGCCCTTCCAGCTACTCATTGGTTGTAATCGATCACCTCCCGCCATCTCTGCTTTGGCAGATGATATTAAACGACTTGATCTTGATGCTTGTCGAGACTTAGCTAAACAAAAAATGGATGAATGCGCAGAAAAACAGAAAAAGCAGTTTGATAAAAATAAGGCAAAAATTGTGCCTTTTAGAATTGGTGATGTTGTTTTGCTTAAACAAAACCCACGATCCATTACAAAACTCGATAGCAAGTATAGGGGTCCATGCGTCATAACTGAAATTCACGACAATGAAAGATATACCATAAAAGCCCATAATACGGGAAATGACTTTTATGTGTCGCATGATAATTTACGCCTTGTTTCACCCGAAATGGGCTGTGAATTAACAGAATCTTTAGATTAAATTGTTATATTTCTTTATATTTGATGGACTTATACCTCTGTATACTCGTGAGTCCTGGCCAGTCATCAAGGGTATGCCTAGTAATAAGATTATCATTCTGACCGCGCCATAATGGCAATATTTACCGAGGTCATCATCAATATGCCGTACCAACATGATTTGGTTTTTATTTTACCGAGGCAGTTGATTATTAATTGTGAGCCGTGCCATATAACAACTGGCGTTTACCGAGGCTATAGCACAATTTTATGTGTGATGAATATTTATTACACTAACGTTTAAGTTAATTATAATATGAGTTATGTTTATAGTATCTTTTTTTAATTTAATTTATTTAATTTTAATTAGCATAAGTTCGCGAGCCTGCCATTGTTGGCTGCTCGTCAGAATGGCCGTGTGGGAGATTGGTATAATTTAAATCATAATTTCTATAAGACGGATAAAATGTCTAGTATCCAAGCCATAAATTGTTCAGTAAAATGGCAACACTGGTGAACATTTCGAATGGCGCGCTTTACTGTGATTGGTTCTCACGTGTTTTATTCTGATTGGATCACGCCCTACCTTTCCCACTCTGCCACTTGTTTGTGCAGTAGTATTTAAGTGCATGCACGGTCAGCTATTTATCATTGTTTGTTCAACTGCCGACGAAGAAGTTCAACTGCTGGAATTGTCAGGTGATTGTACCCTTTTTCTATAATTATAGTTTAAATAATGTGATAAACTTGTGTACATAATTAATGAATTGCTATTATACTTAATTAATTGTGTTGCTATACTTCTATATTTACCTGTTGCTATTTTTATTAAAACACTGGTATTAAAAAAAAAAGAAATATATCTTTTTTTCTTATATTTTATATTCTTTTTCCCACATATATATGGGAAGCAAAGAGTGCTAGTAGAATCAGACCACAAGCCGCTGGAAAGCATATTTAAAAAACCGTTAATGTCCGTCCCCGCACGCTTGCAGCGTATGATGTTAAGAATTCAGGGTTATGATTTGATTTTTAATTACAAACCAGGAAAATACATGTATATACCAGATACATTGTCACGAGCGCCCTTACCAGATTTGTACAGTGAAGAAGTACATGAAAATGTAATGTATCAAATTCATTTAGTAGTAAATAATATACCTATATCTAACAAAAAATTAACTTTGATAAAAAAAGAAACGCGGAAAGACGATACATTTAAAATATTAATTAAATACATTAAAGAAGGGTGGCCAGATCACAAGTATAATGTGGAGGCTTGTGTTAAATTATTTTGGTCAATAAAAGATGATTTATATGTGATTGACGATGTAATTTTCAAAGGAGATACAGTGCTGATCCCTCCAGCTCTAAGAAATGAAATGCTCCACATCATACACGAAGGCCACCAGGGTATAGACCGATGTAAGCGGCGTGCGAGACAAGCTATCTTTTGGCCAAACATGACCAAAGATATTGAATTATATGTAAAACGTTGTAGTGTTTGTAGGGAGTGCTCAAACGCGCCAGCGAAGGAACCTTTGTTGCCAATAGAAATACCTACTTTACCGTGGACGAAGGTCGGGACGGACTTGTTTGAATTCAGGAGGAAATGTTTTTTACTGCTCGTTGACTATTATTCAAATTACGTAGAAGTAATGGAATTAAATAATATAACATCCAATACAGTAATTAATTGTATGAAGGACGTATTCGCGCGATTTGGCATACCGGAGACAGTGGTAAGTGATAACAGCACCCAGTACAGCAGCCGCGAGTTCAAACGGTTCGCTGGTGAATGGGGTTTCAACCACGTGACGTCTTCGCCTAATTATCCACAGGCGAATGGTAAAAGTGAGCGAGCAGTGCAAACGGTCAAATCATTGTTAACAAAAGCAGTAAAAAGCGGAAGTGATTTTCATATAGCATTGTTGAACTATAGAAATTCGCCTCGGGATGGTTTGAGCTCTCCCGCACAAATGCTTATGAGTCGTAGATTGCGTTGTAAATTACCAACAAATGCAGCGAACTTGCAACCTAAGCTTGTAAATGAATCCGAATATTATAAAATGTTACAAAACCAACAAAGATCAAAAGAATATTATGACAAAAGTACTCGATCGTTGCCAGAACTTAGTCCAGGTGATAAGATAATATGTATAGATGGAAAAAAGAGATCGCCAGGCTATGTACTGGAGAAAGCTAATGCTCCACGGTCATACATCGTACAAAGCAAAATTGGTGCTAAGTACTGTCGGGTGGACGTAGCTCTTTGAAGATGGGAGGCACTCGCTTCTAGTGCATAAATCCGTAGCCAAATAATGACTCCAATATAAGATTACAATATTTTTGTATTATCTTTTCTTCATTTCAATCCCTAATCCACACCATTATTTTCTTCAGCCCATCATTCTCTGACTCCATACGTCTAATTAGCTTTTTTACGATATATAGGGCGAATATCGAGTGCCAGCAACAACAAACAAAGGGAAAAGTGCGCGGAGACTGCATGTAACCAATGCAATCTCCACATCCCTCCTCCTACAGGAAAATGATCAGCCGATCACAAAAGATAAACCTAACTAATTACCTAAAAGTGCGTATAATATTTCATTTAACAAACCCTATGATTTGTACAAGAAGCCATAGCTAACAGCTACCTGGTGGAACAACGTTTCACCAAATACGAATAATTAAAACCACGCCAAAAGATTATTCATTCAAGTACAACTCATGGTACACTACATGAACCAAAAGAACAATAAATAAATTTTGAAGAATTAATAGAACAACTAACAGCGACACAAAACGTTCATCATAATATCAACATTGGACCATGCTGCCATAATTGACCAATAAGAACAAACGAAATTATTATTATGTAATATCAGATAAATCAAATTATGACAACAAAATCCCATCAACATAATGAACAAACTTTAAGTGATCACACCTAATCTAAACTTAAATATTTCAACCTAAGCTAAGACAAAAACAAATGAAAAACGCGAATACAAAGTCTAAAAATCGAAGTAGCGGCAGGTCTGGAACAGGAGCTCAGGCCTATTCGTATATGTAGAAAAATAATGATCACCTACACTATGCGTCACTTACGTTAAATATTAACCGAATAACAAGATCTTTTCCGAAGAACTATAAATATTCGATAGCATATCTAAAATGAGTGGCCTATACACTAAGCTCACCCTCCCCTTATAGAATATAACAACCCCATTAAATAGCTAGATTTTTAAAACCTTCTTTTCTTCATGAAGTTTCTTTTTTTAAATATATAAAATGTTTATAAACTACTTATTACGAATCTGCAAATAAGAGCTGGATTAATCCATTCGAGAGAAAAACAAAAATTAATAGAACTTGACTAAACCTAATAAGCATAACATGAAACCAATAAGCGTTCTCGAATCCACCGACTCATAAAATACTAAACCAATACGATCGTGCTAAGAAAAAGCACATCTCATGAGGATGCATATGTCCTATTATGAGATCCGACAAGTAATGCTCAAACCAAACGAATATCTCGAACGATTGTTGATTAAATGAAAATACCATAGCTTAAGTCAAAAGTCCATGACAAACAAAAATAAATAAAATGTAAGAATAAGTTATCAAACTATGCCATATATAGACAAACATTAAGTTACCCATCATACAAAAATAAAAATAAATTTATATATAGAGACAATAATAATTATTTGTTGACAAAGACGCTGACATAACATATCAACTACAAATGACGATAGAAGTTCATGACGAGTTGTGAATAAAGTAAGGCATAGGACAGATCAAGGGAAACAAACGCCAAGTTACTATAAAATAATATTTTTAAACACGCAATCTGAACGGTTTCAGAGAATTATGGTGAAATATTAAATCACGTCTGGAGCTTCCATCTATCTTACGTAGTAAATAATTATTATTAGATAGCCTTCGAATAACACGAAACGGACCTTTATATGGACGCGATAACTTCTGACCAACATTTGTTATTCTTTTAGGATTATATACCAAGACTAAGCTACCTGGATCGAACGTTACGAACCTGACTTTCCTGTCATAATATTCCTTTTGAGTCATTTGCGATTTACGAATATTTCTCAACGCACAAGAGATCATTCTAATATTAGCATTATTGCGAGCAGCAATATCCAAATCATTACGATTAGATACAATATCAACATCAGAACGCAAAATTGGGTCTCTAGCAAAAACAATAGTGTAAGGAATCGTATTTGATGACGCCTGTCTCGATATATTATACGCGTACGTTGACATGGGCAAATACATGCACCAATCTGCTTGACTCTCGTTTGTATACATCGCTAAACTCTGAGATATAGTGCTATTAAAACGTTCCACGAGTCCAATGGTCTGAGGATGCCTAGTTGCAGCAACCGATAACGTGGAATCAAAAAAAACTATCGTATTTTTAACCATGTGTGATGTGAAAATTGATCCACGATCTACAATGACTTCATTTACCATACCAAATTTACAGAAGATCTCTTGAGTAAGAAAATCACTAACGGCCTGAGCAGTTGCACTTGGGACTGCTCTAGTTATCGCGTATTTCGATAAATACTCTAAACAAACTATGATGTATTTGTTTCCTAAATCCGAGGTCGGAAGAGGTCCTAATATGTCAAGGGCTATTTTATCAAAAAGATGATTGACTTCAATCGGTTGCATCGGAGCAATCAAATACGATCTCTTCCTCTCTTGACATTCTTTACAACTTTCGATATATCTAGAAATTTTCTTTTCAGCATCAAGAATAAAATATCTGTCCCTAAATTTACATAAAGTCTTCGTAAGACCAAAATGCGCTCCATTCCAAGGATCATCATGAATTTCCTTCATAACGTCATTAAATGAAGCTTGAGGAACAACCAAACGATCAACACATCTGTTACCTATCCTACACCTGTGAAAGAGCTTATTGTCTCTGGTAAGAAAACCTTTATAGTTTAGCCGAGATCTAGAAGCAATCCTTGAAACTTGTTCAGTGCAAAAACTATCAACGCTTTGATCAAATTCAAAACGAGAAGCTTCAATCCTGTATAACTCTAAACCATCCTCAACTACATCCTTAGGAGAGGTCTCCTTAACATCAACATCCTCAATTAATGGATTCCTGCTTAGGAAATCAGCAATTTGGTTATCTTTGCCCGAACAATATACTATATCAAAATCATATTGTTGAATCGCTAAAGACCAACGAGCTAAACGCCCATTCATATCCTTTTTAGTACGGAGCCATACCAAAGCTTTGTGATCCGTCACGACGTCAAATTTCATTCCCCATAGTAAATGCTTAAAATAATTAAGAGCCCACACTAGAGCCAAACATTCCTTTTCGGTAATCGTATACCTGGTCTCACAATCAGAGAGCTTACGCGACGCGAAAGCAATCGGAAATATTTTATCATCACCCTGCAATAAACAAGCACCTAATGCTTTATCACTAGCATCGACAAATAATCTTGTAACTATGCCTTCGCTATTCGAAAAATGTCTTAATAAAGGGGGGTTCTGAATAAGAGAAAGAATTTTAGAAAATGCATGTTGCTGTAGTTCTGTCCAAATAAATTTGACACCCTTCTTCATCAACCTTGTTAGAGGCATAGCCAAATCCGCATAATTATCTAAGAATTTTCTATAATATGAAAAGAGTCCTAAAATAGATTTAAGTTCTTTAGTCGATTTTGGCACTTGGATCTTCATAATCTTTTCAAACTGTGATTGATCTGGTCGAATTCCCTGACCCGTTATTTCATAACCAAGAACGGAAACTTTTTCAAAACCAAATTTGCACTTACTAGGTTTAAGTGTCAAATTGCATTCTTTAATTCTATATAAGATTTCATTTAAAGATAAAGAAAATTCTTCAAATGTTTCCCCATAAACCAATATGTTGTCAATATAAACAATAGCATTTCGATATTTCATGCCCCCTAAAACACTATCCATAACCCGCTGGAAAATCGCACCACTTGTTTTAAGGCCGAACGGCATGACGTTAAATTCATACAATCCCGAAGGGGTAACAAAAGCAGTTTTATGCTTATCAGATTCCTTGATTCTCAACTGCCAATATCCACTATTTAAATCCAGATCCGCAAAATATTTGGCTTTAGCTAGATATAAAATTATGTCATCTATTCTGGGTAAAGGATATGAATCGGTAATTACTTTTTTATTCAATGACCTATAATCAATGCAGAATCGCCACGTGTCATCAGGTTTCTTGACCAAGACAACCGGGGATGCATATGCACTTCGCGACTCACGAATGATTCCATTTTCCAACATCTCACTCACTTGTTCCCTAATTATACTGTGTTGATGGTGTGAAACTCTATAAGGAGCTTTATGAATAGGAGTCTCGTCTGAAGTATTTATTTCAACTTCCATTAATGAACATGCCCCTAAATTCTTCGAATCAAACGCAAACTGCTTTTCATATTTGCCCAGTAATTCTGACAACTTACTTTTCTGATCTGATAATAAAGCATCAGAAATATTAAAATTATTACATTTCGTGTTATTCGTTAGGATCGTATCCTTTTTTAAATCGTCCAAATTTTCATTTATTGATTCTACCGTATTAAGAAAATAGATATAATCACCTTTCGGTAACGGCAATAAATGTTCGGACTCAGTCCCGGACTGAACATAATCAAGTGAAAACGCCGCGATTTTTGTATCATTTCTGAACCATACCTTATTCCTATCCAGTTCAATGAACTGTTTATCAAAGTTGACAATGGCCTTTACTGCATATAAAAAATCCTGCCCTAAAATTATATCAGGTACTAAATCGCACACAACAACAAATGCATGATTATAAACAATGCTATTTATTGTAATGTCCAATATAACAGAACATTCAGCTAATAACCTAATCCCATTCACCGTACGCAAACAAGAGGCGTTATCATTATATGCGTGTGACGGAATGAATTTATCCACTTTTTCAAGAAACGAAGAAGAAATCACAGAAATTGTGGCACCTGAATCAATCAACGCATTATGCACTACACCGTACAAATCAACACAAATAATAGGAGAAACGGGACGACTAAAATGACCGTCTACCAATGTAGTCCCATTCACTGGCGACGCTGAAAGTTTGGGTCATTACCCTGTATATTTCCAACGTTATCACGCGAACCGCTTCTTAAATTATACCGGTTTTGAGTGTATTGGGGTCTTGACGATCTCGCATCATTGCGGGGTCGGTTTGATCCAAAGTTAGTAGTACGTGGAGAAGATGGACTCCTCGGCGGCCAACTAGAAGATCTATTTTGCGGCGTGGAGTATAATTCCTGCGGTGAGGCTTGCGCACTACGCTGCCCAATATTTTCACTGGGATAACCATCACCCATTGAATTCGTATAACTGCTGGGCTCGCCACATCGAGTCGAGGTTATCTTCACTGGCAACGATAATTCGGTGTGTGTGGCCATAAAGAGCATCGAATACTCCATGCAGGTTTGTTTGAGGGTAGCGAAATCTTTGTATAATTGAGTTCCGAAATTACGTTTAAAAAAAGATGACATACCAGTCAAACATTGCTTAATTATTATTTTCTGGTCCGAAATCTTAGCCTTTCCGGCAAGAGATTCCACACGATACACATAGTCCATCAGAGGCTCATTATAATCTTGACGAGACTTATAAAACAACGAAGCATGGTCTATAGGAGACGGGAATTCTAAACAAATCGCTTTTTTAATATCCTCATATTTCGTAGAGGACGATTTTGTCAAATTATAATAGCTGAGAGCCGGCCCACATAGATAAGTAGCCAACACTAACGTTTTTACATCGTCACTCCAACTATTTATAGCGGCGATTATCTCGAATTGCGAGAAGAAGTCCTCCGCGGACGAATTCAGACCGTTATACTTATCAGACATAATTCAACTTTTTTTAACAAAATAATATCAATTGTACATCACCAAGGCATCAATGCAGAGAGACCTTTCCATGGTATCTCATCATCATTCTAATGGCTGCAATCGCTGCATTGGCCATCTCATTCAATATTAATTTCTTTATTCACAGTCTTTTCTTAGACTTTTTTCTGGAAAACTTAATATGGTGCATAAAAAGGATTTAAGATTAAACACGTCTTCCTCTGCGTCCGCGTTCAGTCGAAGCTAAACAAAGGTAACAAAATTAAATTGCTTCATAGCTGCGATCCGTGCTGTGATATTTGCTGTTGATTCTACAAGGCAAATAATCAGGCAAATAATATAGCAAAGAAAAAAAAATACGTAACTGGAGGTACCGATTTCTTCATAAGTCTACACCATGTCAGGTGGACGTAGCTCTTTGAAGATGGGAGGCACTCGCTTCTAGTGCATAAATCCGTAGCCAAATAATGACTCCAATATAAGATTACAATATTTTTGTATTATCTTTTCTTCATTTCAATCCCTAATCCACACCATTATTTTCTTCAGCCCATCATTCTCTGACTCCATACGTCTAATTAGCTTTTTTACGATATATAGGGCGAATATCGAGTGCCAGCAACAACAAACAAAGGGAAAAGTGCGCGGAGACTGCATGTAACCAATGCAATCTCCACAGTACAGACGCAATAGACGTCATTTGATTAAATGTGAAAGTGAGGATGACGATGACTGTGAAAATGACGAGAATGAGGGTCAAAAAAGCGAAAATCAGCCTTTGGTAAACACAGCAACGACTGATGCTGCTACTGTACCATTGAAAGCAGATGATGACGATGCTACGTCTGGTTGTGCTACCAAAGATGTGCAACCCTCATTGCCGCCACCACAGAGACCAATGACACGCCGCTATTTAAAGAAAATGTTAGATATAGATTAAGTAGGTTAGTAAAGAATAAAGTAGTTTAAAGTAAATAGTAATAAAAAAAAAATAAAAAAAAAAACATGATATAAAATTATACAATAGTATAAGTAAAACATAAGTTCCTTTGCCTGTATATTTTTATTATTATTTTATATTTAAGTATGTACCGTAAAAAATAAGTGTAAAAAGTAAATATAAGGTAGCCTTACCTAATATAAGGTAGCTACCTTTCTAAATTTTTATTTTCCTTCTTATGGTCGTTTTGCTACATTTTTAAACAACTTACAGATGTGTTTCATTGAGCTTCTAAAGAGATGTGTTTGTTTGTATTGATAGTTTACCACAATATAAGTACATATTATTTTATATTTTATTTTTCTCCTTAGGGAAGGATAAGATTATGTAAGTTACTAATATAAGAAAATTAATGGGGGAAATGTTATAGTGGGTACTAGTGAATAAACCAGTTGTTGTCTGGACCTTGCGTGTTTCATTACAAATACTACAGATGGTATGGCCATATAAGCCGCAGACCGTCAGACTATGTAGGAAAAAGATGCCTCGACCTCACTGTCCAGGGCCCTAGATCACGTGGTAGGCCTAAAAAGCGCTGGCTGGACGCCGTGAAAGCGGATATGGAAGAGAACAATCTCACACCTCAGGATGCCGAAGACCGGGCAAAGTGGAGAAGATTAAAGCCCAAGTCACACAGAGCCGTGCCGAGGGCGGTCCGGGGCCGGGAAAGCGGGACGCGTCCCGCTATGCCGCGCCATAGCACCGTCCGGACGGTGCTATGACGCGGCATAGCGCCGTCCTGCTCGTCCCGGCCCCGGACCGCCCTCGGCACGGCTCTGTGTGACTTGGGCTTAAGTAGGAAAGCGGACCCCAGCACTAGGCCGGGAAAACGCTAGGACGAAGAAGAAGAGGTTTCTATTATTTCTTTTTGCTTCTTTTATTGGAGAGTAAAGGCGCATATGTTTCCTAACGAATTTACTGCATTCTAGAATATATAGTGAAGTTACGGTAAGTATTTTATATTTAATGAAGAATGGTTTACAAGAATCAGTTTGTTTTATATTTGCAAGTATCCGTATACATCTTTTTTTTCCTACTCATTCGACCGATTTACGTACTTATTCCATCTGTACCATAAAAGTAAAGAATATATATATTTTTTTCATTTTAATAAATACATAAAAAGACAAATATAATAAACAAATGAAAAAACTGTTAGAATCAATTTACTGCTGGAATAGTTAATCTGAAAAAAGCAGTTTTATTTTTGTTGAAAATAAACGAACATTTACTTTCTGCACAAGTCATTGATATTTAATTAAGGGTAATATGTATTTTCCTTTCATCGTGTTGATAGTATCGATATCCAAGTTAGGTAGTGATTCCTGCCTGCCTGACTTAGGTACGCCGCCAGTGGGTTTTATTTGTTAATCCGTTAAGGAAAACTCATTATCCTTGTTGTTACGTTTTGCGATAGATACATAGGTATTTTATTCCATAAATTAATATTTTACTATCCTTTTGCTTCACGCTGCTGTCGAGTAAATGTAACATGTTGCTAGCCGAGTGAGAGCCAGCAGCGCAGCGCCGCCGTGCAGCCTGCATTGCGCTGGGATCGGAAACCTAGCTGTTATCGATCCAGTATTAAAAATAGCAGGCCCCTGGGTGAACTAGATAACTCCCCTTCCTCCCGCAAAACGCATCCTTTTAACTAGGTAAAGTATTAAGTTTAGCAAACCTTATAAAATAAATTGTCAATTCGTAAGTCGTCTTTCTTACTTTGGAGAGTTAGACGAATGCAAGTTTTTTTATATGGTTTAAATTTTGACCTATATAAGTAGAATATCCAATGCTGTCTGTGGATTAAGAAGTAGGTAATTCATAACGCAAACGTCTTCCTGTTATAAAGTCTACTCACTCGCAATATTGGTAGTGTTTGTCTTTACTAACTAACACCAACTCTTCAAACTAACTTACTAAACTAACTTTTTAACTAGTTCAAATCAATCGGACTGTTTCCTTGACCGTGAAGTATTTGGTTTCGCGTATCAAATTCGTTAAATGATGTGTACGGACAGGGACATAACATTTCATAGAATCGAACCTAGAGTCGCGCAACGTGATCTT
Source organism: Carpatolechia fugitivella (assembly GCA_951230895.1). Lineage (NCBI taxonomy): Eukaryota > Metazoa > Arthropoda > Insecta > Lepidoptera > Gelechiidae > Carpatolechia > Carpatolechia fugitivella. Next base: position 9,595,381 of record OX579653.1, on the reverse strand, counting down.
GAAATTTGAATCTCCAGGGGAAAAGCAAGCGGATACTCGGCTCCAACGTTGCGCTCTACTTCTTCTGATAATACTCAACTAGTAGAGGTTACATTTCTACTGTATCAAATTCATATCATTTGGTCCATTTTGTAGCAAAAGGATAAGCTAAATCCCGGAATAGTTACGAGTGAAAACAAAAATATCGTGTGGGTTGTAGTTCACCGGTGATAGAGTTACTGAGTGAGTAGCCAAAGGTCTCTATCGACTATTTCCGTAGATAATGGTCAGGACCAACGACGTGTCTTCCGAAGCATAGAAATCACCTTTCTTCTCGGAGAATCAGGTGATTCAGCTTGCAAAGGCCTATCCATACTAGGGACGGACAGTCTCACTCACCAAGTGATTTTTGTTTGTCAGATCAGAGTTCGTGATCGTGTTAGCGACTTAGCGTTCAGACAATCTGGTGGATTCGCCTGCAATTTTGAACAGGGGACAGTTCAGAAACATTGTTTCTTCAAAATTTTTATAATTTAACTTTAGACCCACCATATTCTTTGTTTACCCAATGCCACGTATCAATTTCAGTGAAAACTTAATTGGCTAATGTAATGTTTCAAATGTTATTGTCTAATGTATCATAAAAGCTGTATGTTTTCCATAAATAAATAAATATCATTTGTATAGCCTATCATTCACAGAGTCCCCACCGGTATTCGACCTCTGTGTAGTCTGTGTTGGGAGCCGACCGACTGCTCTACCGCTTCGGCTAACAAGTGCTCACGAATTGGTCACGAATTCGATTCGGTCAGAACGTAAAATTAAATTTCAGTATGTTGACTCTGCAGTGCACAGTAAATGTGCGGTTTTCCTTATCAGATTTCAGCTAGTTACACGAGGCGAGGTTATAAATTCAGATTTTTATCTGCATATTATTAAAGCATTTACTATATCAGAAAAGAAACAGCAGTTTTACAATAATTTATACCGTTCTGATTGGGCGTTATTGACCTATTGGAAAACCACCTACACATTTTTAACTATGAAGTGAGCAAGCAATCGTCAGGTTGCGACGGCATTCCTAATAAAGCCAGGTTTGGTGGTGTCGTATCAGGCACGAGGTTACGTCACGCACACGTTCTGTTCCTTATTTGCTTGGTCATTCAACCGTCCGATTAAAATTAAAAAACGTTGCTATCTTCTTTGGTTACTGTCAAGCTCAAGCTCAATCTAGGTAGGTAGATTTTTTGTTTCAAATAACAAAAAGTAAGTAGGCATTTCTTATCTGTATTACATTGTGGATGTGTCCTGCTTCCCAGCACGGCGGCGGCGGGATGTGAACGACCCCAGAGTTATCTGTTTCATCAACATTTTATTTCAGGTAGAGGTATTATGATTAATTGGTGTAAGTGGTTCAGGAAAACATTAAAATGATGCCGCGGCAGTACATTGTCAACGACACAACTGCGGTAGAGCGGCTGATAATGTCGTCTACAAAAAATGGGTTTAAATACGACTAAAGAAAAGTTTTAACTTAAATAGCACCTACTCGTACTTATCTGTCTACTAAGTTCTAAATAAAGTTGATGGATAACGTTAACAACTTTTTTTAATAATATTCAGTTTAAAAACCATAATAGCTAAAATATAAAAAAAATTAACTTCACCTCTTATACATTCACTTATATATTCATATATTACACATATTATAATTATAATTATTATATTTATTGTTCACTCCACTGATTGCGCACTCCAACTGAATAGGTGCTAACAGAATAACAGCGCTGTGAAGTGTGGTGATCCTCATGTCACAGCACATGCTGAGTTGGGCCTAGTTAAGGGGCGGTACACATTTTCTCTTTTTCTTTACTTTTGTCTTTTGTCTTCTGTCCTCTAGTGATTGTTATACTTTCTTTTTGAGTATGTACATGTACCTTCCCTTAATAAATGTTTTACTTACTTACTTATTCCCAAAGGAAAACCTTACACAATGCGAGCGTAGCCGCGGGCGGACAGCTAGTTTTATATAATCTATCGCTCTTTTTTTTCTGGGTTTATAATGTTAATGCCATATCGAATTTTCGCTGGACCGATTCCCACATTGACTTTGATGGTACGAGTATTGTTAACATTGGATTGGATGCGCTAGTTAGAGAGGTAACTAAAGTTGAAAAAATAAACGCTGGCTGGCACTACTGGTATCAGAACATTGTCGGTTCCTAAAATAGCTGAGTTCATCTGCTTAACCATTATAGCATTTCCTGTGAGTCGAAAGAGCTGCCGACTTTAACAAATGGCGTTACGACGCGGCGTAAAAGCTTTCCGGGGAAATACTATCCTATGTTTACATTATCGAGCACTTAGGACGGCACTGAACACGTGTGAGACTGTTACTTTAATGTGTTCTCGTAGAACAGAGTTACTTTTCCTTGTCTTTATTAACTTCATCACGGCGTACTTTTCGTAAGTGGCAGAGAACGATATTTTACGTTAGGAAAATATAAAATTACAGTATCTTTTTAGCGTACAAACACGTGAAAAGAAAGCGGCCAGAATTCTGACATTTCTGCTATGAGGATCGATGGACCTCATTGTTTCACATATAACGTGTTACTAGCAAAATAAAGCAAAACCTCTCGGGTGGTTTCAAATTCGATAAAAAAATGCTAAAAAATATTTTTTGCTAATTTAAAAAAGTTGTGGAACAAAAGTTGTTCAGTTTCATGGGCTGACCTACCACCTGAGAGGTAATGCGTTATTTTGCTAACACGTTGTAAAGACAATATAACTTTAGCTCTTTGTAAATATTTAACACCTTTTCAGCACCTCAACTCGGCTACGAAAAAGAAAGCTGGCAATAGTTGTGTAGCGTTTGCCTACGTCTACATATTATCTACAGGACTACGCGCTACGTCGGTCGTCGTTACACATTGAGCGTTTCCGCACTGGACAGAGTGTGAAAACGCTAATTTTCTTATGCCATTTTTACACTATAGTTAGCACAGATTACTTTTGAATTCCGTACATGTTTTCGAAAACAAATTTTTCATTTACTGAAACCTTAATACTACTCCACAGTTTTAGTGAGAAAAAAGGAACTTTATATTTCTTAATTCTGCTGAATTCGCCAAGAATTTTATTATAAAAGTGAAAATAGTGCATCAGAAGGAAAATGGCCAAACATGTAGTTACGCGACACCATTACCAACCACCCATTACTTTTTTATCAAACAATAACTAAATATCATCAATCAATATAATTCTGAGTCTAACGATAACGTAGTAAAGTGCGCACAGTAGTTGGTGGATATTTACCTATATATAAATTAAAAATCTGTCAAGTGCGAGCCAAACTTGCGTTGAAAGAAGAGTTCCATCCGTAACTTTCAGGATTTTCGCTTAGATTTTAGTATTACAAGCTCATATTGTGTTAGAAGACGTAGTACTATAATATATTCTTTGGTATTAGTGAGTGAGGTCCTATATTCCCCTTTTCTTATTTTAGGGTCAGTTATTTCGGGGATAATCCAAAGAGTCATGTAAAACAAAAAAAAAAACATCAAACTATTTATAAAATTATTTATCATCGTAATAAAAAGCCGATTAAACTTTATGCATCAAACATAGAAAAGAATCAATAAAAATACGACGCACTACATTGAAATACGATTTCAAGTTCATATAAGCATCTTCGAACTAAGTAACTAAATAGTTAGGTAAGATTAAGATCTATTGTGTTAATGCATGCTGAAGAGATGAGTCATTTGTTTCTTCAAGGTTCTTTATATATATATAAATCATTTATTTTTTATATAACTGAACAAACAAGCACGGTAAGCAAATTAAGTTTTTTTGTTAGTCATTTGCACTGAACTCGATATTCGTTCAGCTCCAAAGATGGTATGTTGGAGGATGTAGCAAGGATAACGTCTAACACGTCACATCTCATTGTGGGTAGGTGACAAGAATAAGCGAGAATCTACGTAAAATCAACAACGTCATAACGATTAAAGTAACTCCATTTATGGTTCGAAACTTCGGAACGTTTGTGACGAATGAGTTGTCTAAAGAATGAGAAATAGTCACCTTCCAAATCGCCGAAATGTATAGCGAGATTCGTCATCTTTGTTGTATAAATAAAACTATGATGAATAGGTTCATTGTTGATTGCCTTAACAAGAAAGACTGATCCAGATGAGATGAGTCATCAATACAATTACGCGAAGTTAAGGGCGACTTCGGCGCAGCGTCTGCAACTCGGGGCAAGCAGCGTGTCTGTGGAGGAGGCAAGCAAGCGGGCGTCATGTCTCGTGCTCATACAGCCGACTTGGAATGAGTGAGAAGCAAAGTGTGGGCCGAGTGACGCCGCGAGTCTGCTGCGGCGTTCGAACGGCTATTTAAAACTGTGCGCAGGCCCCCTGGCGCCGAGTCGACGACTAATGATCAGTGCTGCCTTGTCTACCGTCGAGTGCGTAGCTACACCGCGAACCGTGTTTATACTAGAACATAACCCCACAGTGTTTGTTTAGTTTCGACAGTTTCAACACTATTCTCACGTGAAAATGGCTGACAGTGGTCTCAAGAGAAATATTCCCATCAAACTTGGTGACTTTTCAGTCATCGATACTGAATTCTCAAGCATAAGGGAAAGGTTTGACGCCGAAATGAGGAAAATGGAAGAGGAAATGAGCAAATTCAGATCGGAACTCATGAACAGAGAAAGCAATAACTTCTTCAAGAGCACATCAAGGTACCTATTTAATTTTATAATAGTTTTAGAGCCTAATTTTGTGGAAGAGTAAGCTTAACAGTAACATTTTAGAAGGTAGAGCTAACGTATAACAGATTCTAATTGGAATTAGACATAATGTTACATAGTTAACAGTTAAAGGTATTCATGCAATTTTAAAAAACATCCATGTGCAATCTTGGTGAGAGGGGCAATCTAGAGACATTATTATTCCGATCGCAACAGCAACAGTACGCCGCCGCCGGCCCTGTTTTCCAAAAAGGGAATCTTGAATTAATGAGTTTTGGGGTTTCGCAAGAGGGTCGCCCACCTTGAGCGGCCTCGACGGCGACGAAGGTTCACGAAAGTATGTTCACAAGGTATTATTCGGGATCATTCCGCGGAACGGCATCAACTGCAGACATCTCAGTCGCCTCCATTTAAAGCGTGCAGCGATACGTAAGCCCGACGCGGGATGATGTCATAAATAGAAATAGCCGGCTGTCGGATTTGAACGAGAACATTTTTGTTGCTAAAACAGAAAAGCATGAAATTGTAAACACAATGGTAACGCGTTTTTACAGAGAAATTACGCAACGCCTATACTGATTTGTTGGTTGGCGATCGGATTATACTTATATATAAAAGTATAGCTGATATGACGCAAACCAAGGCACTGAACATATTTTACGATATAGGATAAGTACATATAAACGTACTTATTTTGATCAATAAAAATGAGGATAATACAATAGATTTTTATCATAAGAATACAGCATTGAGCCCAAGCAAACCGGTTATGACTGTTTTATCAGCGCTTCGTGGGCAGTTAATAAGCAGTTTGCTTGCTGACGCGCTGAAGTTATGTTTACGGCATGAATACATGGCCTAGTATTGGACGTGGCAATGTTTCAGGCGCTAACACCCTGATGACGTAACTTCACCGGCTCTGACCTACTAGCTGCTCCAAATTACTGCGTAGGACTGGAGCTTCCGCCAGTCTTCGTTTCATTCGACCACCATACCAAGTTAATCCATTATTGGAGGTCGCGGATAAACAAACATTGACAATATTATGCTTAAGATTTGATGAGTGCCGTCATAATTATTTTTAGGTTCTTGCTCAACTGAAGTGTGGGCAGTTGGACACTACCAGTACCTACACTGGTCCGGTCCGCCCATGCTGTTTTAACAGTGGTAGTCTGGTAGTGTGTGGGTTTGGTATGCTTAACAAGCGGTTAATCGAGCATATTTGGTAAGAGGTGTTGACAAAGTGGTTTAAATTATAACAATGATGAAATCTGGTGTTATTTCGTCCCCGGTATAACGTAGGTAGATAACGTGTTTGCCCGGTCGTCGCGGTAACCGCTGAAAGACATTGACGTCACTGCGCTGGCTGCGTTACCAAGCACCAACTGCTTTGTATTTGAATTGATCGTACAGCGCGCAGAATCTACTCCGTTATAATACACACCTTTATTCCATATACCAACCTTTTAAATTTGTTAATATATTTATATAGAACTTGTGATAGTTTAATAAATTATTCAGAAAACTTTCTCTGTTTGAACGTATCGAGTTGATGATTACTACTAACATCAACTATGCACCACAGAGGATGATGGGCATGGTTCAATAGAGCTGATAAAAACGTTAAAGGTTTAACATTATAAACGATGATGTTGACACAGCATGGGTTATGCAAAGATAAAAATGACTACGCCTGTATGTAAATATTTCCAAGATCTGACAAAATGTAAATAAACTAAACCGAAATTATTCATACTAGGTATAATCGTATTAATTCAATTTTTTAGCGTGTGAGCTTTAACGTAATTTATTCAACGCTATCCAATATTATAAAACTAACAATATATATTGCTTTTTGCATGTCTTACAATTTCGAATCTGTTTCCTCCGGAGGAGTGACCAAATCTTCAGAGAGGTAAAGTCCAATCGCAGGGGAAGTAACAAAATTATAATTATTTGTATGTATGTAATTTTATTATTTCGTACCTACGTGTAATAGTAACCGCATGCCTGTACCACCAACATAAACTTATCAATATAATAAATTAGTTCATCGCACATTATTTTCATTGCATATCGGTATACCTGCGTACGGTATTTATGTTGTGTTTAATATTCTGCATGTGTTCTGCGTTGCCGTATAAGATATTCAATGCCAGTTTACATCTCATTATCCCTTTACTAATCTATTTAGAATGAGATCGATGCGAACAATGGGTACGGTAGTACTTTAGATATTAGTGCACGTCTTTAGGCTGAAATTACGTGATGAAATTTATATTCATAGAAAAGTAGTTGGCTAGTTATTGTGACTTTCCCCTGAACATTTTGTTCTCCTGATCGCTTTTATGTTCGTATATAAACAATTTTAACGAAGTATAAATAATCAATATTGGCTTAAGTACATATAAAACATCATACATTTCTATGAGTAGATATTAAATTTATTTTTCAAAGAATTTGCTCATTTGTTGTTAGGATCAGAAATTATAGCTAGCCCCCCCCCACTCATTTTACAATCACTGTAGATTCGTTTAAAATCAATAAATATCAATATAATATAGTTGAGCAATAGTAAAATCAAATATCGCTGTCACATTTTTAATATCCTTCACATCATCAAATATGATTTGTAAATCTTAAATAGTTTAAAAGAATATTTAAAAATAGGTAATGGAAGAAAATATTTTCAGTTGTATGGACTGAGCTACCCTAGAGCCTAATATGTCTAGATTTAATTTTAAAATAGTCTTTCTCACGACTCTTAATATTGCTCGTCTGTAAAAGGTTTATATTCAACTCGCGTAGTGCTATTTTTCGCAATCACGACCACGGGATGAGTTTTTCTATCCAGAAGCCAACTTGAATAAGATTCTCGGAACTGAATGTTGTTTACGCGTACCAGAAAATAAATTAATGCGCAATATTATTCCTCTAGCTCAGCTATATTCGATCGATTAAAGGATTGAATATAAGCAGCCTACATAATGGAAAATCTAATCTCATTTAAAGTGACAGATAATGAGATGAAAACCTCAATTGATGATTGATCACAATTGATAATACAAGCTGCAATACAGCTTCAATACCGGTGAGCTCATCTGTTGACAGTGACCTTGTCTGCAATGAGCGTGACATCAGCTGTGTGATGATAATCAGTCGCCCACGCGGAAACTTTAACACTTAGCTTTAAACTTAAAGACGCTAGTACATTCTAATAATTAAGTCAATATGTCTGGTTTATCGTTGCTGTCATTGACAGCGTAATAAAAAAAAACTAAGTAATAAAATATACATAAATATTCGTGAGAGACTTGAGCATCAAGATGACTCCGTAACAATTAAGAAATAATAATATATTACTTATAATAAAATTATGTATTTAATTAACATTCAAATATGAACAAGATAACATCTGCAACGTTCTATCGTAGGTATAGCATATGTAGAAGCGAATAATCAACTGCATGCAAATAATCTCAGATTGTGATACATATATGGCATGCGAAGGCAAAATCCTAAGGCAATATAGGAATTCTTTAATTGTTTCTTGTAGGGGAGACATTGCTGACATGAGTAACAACACATGTAATTTTCATTTTTTATGTCTACTTTGTATGTGTACTCATTTTATCGATCAATAGTGTCCAGTTATATTCTATCGTTACGTTTTTTACTCCTACTGCAATAAACAAGGTGATAATATTAAAAGTTTATCAGGGTCATTATGTTACCGAGTTGACTCACAACATTCATTCACACATTCACAAAATTCAATACCAAAACAATACCTCATGATCATGTAATGTATCAAGGTCTTCTTTCTCATTTGTTTGCTATGCATGTCTGAAATTGCATCAATTAATGTACCTCAACAAAAATGTGCAATGCATGCTAATTAACGTTTTAACATTACATATTTATTGTGTGTCTGATATTCTGTCCGTTACACTGACAGACAAACACTTGCATATACAGAAGATTGGGCACAAAAGAGCGTAATGGCATATGTAACATCCAAAGAAGCTAAGCATTTGTAAGATAGGCATAAGACATCAAATAGCTTTGCAATGTCTGGTTTGCAACGTCTCTATAAAACGATGAAAAAAAAAGAGTTTTTATTAAACATTTGCGTTATGAAATCTCCAGCTCAACGACATCGTCACAGCACAGCGACAACAGACAGCTGGCTGAACCCAGCCACTGGGACAGCCTCAACTCGCCGCTGATCCAGGATGAAGGAGATGGCAAATCCCTGAAACTGCGATTTGACGTCAGCCAGTACACTCCCGAGGAAATCGTGGTCAAGACAGTGGACAACAAATTATTGGTGAGACACTCTTCTTAACATAAAACCATTTCTTAATATCGTACGAGGATTTTAATATTTGTTTTTTTTTTTTATAGACTGCTTTTGTGATTGTTATAAATATCAGTTTTATGAGAAAATTAAAACAATCATTTTTAGTCAACATTTTTGCTTACCGTATTGTTATCCTTTTTGAAAGTCAAGTAGATAGCTGGTATTTTTCATTTGATACTCCGCAAAAGATAATTTGAACCAGAGGAGCTAAAATTGTCTATCATTCTAATATGATTGACGTACAATCGTACATCAAATCTATTGTCAAATGGAAACTGGTTTTAAAAAAGATCAATGTACAGATTGATACCTAGCTATTCTACTCGTGCATGGATTATGCATGACAGACTTCGTAGAGCAAACTAGAATGTTTACGAAACTTCTAGCGTTTTAATGTCACCGTCTAATGAAGATAAATTGACCGTGAGAATGACGTGCCTTTATTTACGTACATAAAATAAAAAAACTGGCTCAAATTCGCGGGCTACGTGCCAACAACGTTCACTATCGGTACGTTGCATATCGCTTCGATCGGGGTTGACGAACGGGTTACAAGCTCGTTGTACATTCTTGAGTCTGTCATTGACGGCGGCACTATTTGCTTACAGGTCCACGCCAAACACGAAGAGAAGTCAGACACAAAGTCGGTGTACAGAGAGTACAACAGAGAATTCCTACTGCCGAAGGGCACGAACCCCGAGGCTATCAAGTCGTCCTTGTCGCGGGACGGAGTGCTGACCGTGGAGGCGCCGCTGCCCCAGCTCGCCATCACCGACAGGAACATCCCTGTTCAAAAGCACTGAGTGCCTGGCTCGCCGGGAAGCAGCTATTCCATACTGTTAATTTATTTATTTTTAATTTACGTTTTAAAAGTACTGTAAGAAGTATTGGCGGTATTCTGAGATATTTATTTTGAATCTTATTAGAGAATCTCAAAATCAACAAGTAGTATTTGTTGTGCTACTCGTGCTGAACGCCATGATAGTGGCGCACGCGCAAGCCGTGGTCTGCACCGTTCACACTGAATGTTGCTTCCACTGTGATTAGAGCAGTTCGTGCATTCGATATGCATTTCCCGTTATCGACGGTATTCCAGTGATTTAAAATTTTATGTTAAAATAAAGCACTAAATGTTTACTTTAGTCACGCGATATTGAATTTTATAACTTACCAAGAGATATTATTGCAGATCTGTTAATTTAACTGTCAATTTTAACGGCCTAAAATCGGGTATGGAGCTTAAAACGTGTTCATTTAAGAATAAAATGTACCAAACCAACTAACGGTTGGAAGTAAAAAAAAACTTTAACAACCTCTGAGAAGTGTCTTATTTTATACTTTGTAACTTAATAGTCCATTTCGCTTAACAATTATTGCCTTTAAGCAGCGTAACAACATATTTCAATACGTACAAGGATAACAGCTTTTAACTCTTGAACACATTTTATATTTTAGTACAAACCGTTGTTGTTAAAAAGTTTTAGATGTCAATAAAAAAATAAGTCATAACCATGTTCTTTTTATTTCATAACATCTCGCATTCAACTTTGTTTATCCTTATAAGGAAACATAAGACTTATCGTAATTAATAATGCATACGGACTGAGTAATACTAATTCAAGGATATCGGAAGGCGCCGCCTCCGCCGTGGGACATTCTGTAATCTGAAAGCTCCCTTCAACAAACAACAAACTTAAAAAGTGATAGTATTTAAAAAAGCGTTGGTTGACTATTAATTTAAAAACTTACTATAGTAAAGACAACCGCCCTAAGCACAAACTAAAAATACCAGCTATCTACTTGCTTGCAGTATCTCGCTACATAAGCTTCCATAAACTAAATTTTAGTTGTATTATACACGCTTTGTTTAATATTTAGTTAAAATATTTTTGGCAGCATTTTACGAGAGTAAATATTCAAAAGAAAACTAGCAAGCTCTGTAAAGTAGTAAACTAAGTTAAATGACCCTTTATAACTGGTACTGGTTCAGTTGTTTCGAAACGCAGCGAAATGTAAAACAAAGGAAACGGATATGGCCCTGCTGGAACAATACACCAGTGTACACGTCACGTTTTAATAGGGTTTCCTTAATGAATGGCAATGCAATTGCCAATTTGAACCGCTGCTGCTGCTGTTGCGGTTCATAAGTTTTGTTAATTGGAAACTGTTTCTCAAATTGTAACCATTCACGAAGAAACTGAGTAAGTAAGTATTTTGTTAAATTGTGAATGTTTTTTTTAATATTCTTTATAGGAACCTAAGTACTAACTACTATTTAAATCATTCTTCGAATGATACTGATCGTGTTCTGTTTATGCTTAAATCTTGATTTAAAGAACAAAAAATTATACTTACCATTATTAGGACCACAGATTTCTGACGCCCGTCGAGGGAGCGAAGCGATCGTCTTTTGTTTCTCTGAGATTAGGGCAGTAACGACAGAAGAGAATATCTATGACCAGTCTCAAAAGAATTCCTTTAGTAAGAGTTTAAATGTCGAGTAAACATGCGCATTAGTAGGTAGTAAGGTCAACGTTGTTGCTGTTTACCAGCTAACGCCTTGAAACTCACTAGCTTGGCTCAAGATAATTTCCAGACTTTGTGTGAGTAATGTAACGGTAACAAATAATTGGTACGCGACGACACGCTGGCGATTAATTATATTCTGGCGTAACTAACTGTGAACGCGGTGTTCAGTAGTTTTAGTGCCAAATGAGACTCCTAAACAACTGACAAGGACGTCCCAGATTCTCCAATAGGGCTGACACTTGAGTGGCACAGGACTTTTGGCTGATGATGATACGCTGGAAAATTGAAGTTTTTACAACCTGGGTAAGACAAACCAGGATCAGAAATCGGACAAGATCTACTAGAGTTCTTTTCTGTGATCCATTCACGTTGCGATGGTTGAGTTGACTTTACAAACAGGCGCGACTGAAAAACAGCGTCTAGCTATTGAGCTAATGCTAATGCTGAGTCATAATATACATAATGCTGAGTCGTGTCGTTTTCACTATTGTGCCACACTGCATACTTTAGTGTACTAATTTAAATATAATATGTTAAATAGCGGTGCATTTTAGTTTGTATGGTGTAACAATTTGACGAATAAAGTATTTTTCTGTAAGTAAGTTATGGCTAAATGTTCAACTATACGCCATAGATACGCTTATTCGAAAAATATTCTAATAAAATCTAAAATAAATAGATTGTAACGAGTGTCGGTAATAACTCGCTCGATGGTGATGCAGTCGAGTTACATCACTCTATGATGCATCTCCATTTTGTAAGGACGTGTGAATAATTGTGCTAAATGGGAAGATGAATAACTCCTTGACACTGATGGATTACGACGAACTGTTCTAAAAACGACGTCCGCAGAGAATGACACAATTTTATTTTAGAACCAGATTACAACTCATAACCAACATGCTATAATAAGAATGAATAAACTATTAGCAGCTTTGTATGAGGCAGATATCATAATTTTTATTTGATGCATGTGCAGTTACAGAAATTAATTGTTGAGCAGGGTGACGTTTGCTCGAATAATATAGATACCGACTAGGATGGTAGGCTCGAGCGCCTTGGTGGGACGTATGGTAGGTAGCTGGTGTAGCATTTATTTATACGTCAACCTGCTTTACGATTAATTTCCGCGACTGTACAAAGTTCAAAAGTCATAAAAGACAAACGTACGACGACAAATTAATCTACAAAGGATAAGAGCATGACGAGTTACTTCGTTTGGAAGAAGGCTTTTTGGTTGTGGTCAGGCCCTAGGTTAGGCCCAAATACGAAAGGAAATACAGCTACCTTGTCACAAATTGTTGTTCTATTTCCATCTGTATGGTGAAAGGGACTTCCGCGAAGTAATGCCTGAATTTATTCAGATTGACCGAACTGTTTATACTATTTTATAATTTTTTGAATGAATGAATGAAATATACTTTATTGCACACAAACACAAACATAACAACAATATGATAACAATATGAAAGTAGAATTATGTACAATTGGCCGCCAATTGTACATAATTCTATTATTGCTAAGGTAGCAATTTCTTCCAGGCAACCAGATAATAAGAGAGACAATCACATATTATAAAGATGCGGGTCTGTGCACTTATTCCAAGCTGATACTGATATAAACGAAAAAAGCCCGCGCCCGCTATTATTTTCATGTTCCCCCACTACGCGATACAAGCGTCGACCTAGACACGCTCTCTCAGATCCGGACGATGAGATCACCGTCGCGATTAAAGCTGCCATTGCGTGTAGGCCAAACACTACTACAGAATGCCCTTCAGGTAGAAACCGCACCCGCGCCGGCGGGTACACGGATCTAATCGTAGAATTATTTCAGTAAGGCCCGGCAGGAGACATTCTTCTTCGCCCTGGCAACGTTCTGGGCCGAGGCCCGTGCCCGTCTGAGGGCGCCCCCAGATACGTTGTCATTTTCTAAGGGGTACGAGCCTTCCGCTCCCGCGCAAGTCCGCGCCCGCTATATTACCTCTGGTAGAAATAGCGATTAGTCCATTAAAAAAACCCAAGTTCGCGCCCGTTTTATTACCACAAGCCCGTGCCCGCTATATTACCACTTAAATCAGCACCCGCTATATTACCAATTTGGTAGAAATAGCGATTAGATCCATTTAAAAAAAACGTTCAATTTATAGGTAAACGTTTATTTTCATTCATAGCTTCGAATAAAAAGAGACAACACTAAAGAAATCACTAAGACGTTAGACTGTGGGGAGTTAAACATTTAATTATAAGACTGGAATTCATTTACTCACCAAGGTCTTCTCCATTCAAACGGATATACTTGTATTATCGGCTACGACACGCCAGAGCGCACGGTCACCCGCTCTCCTCATCCAGCCACCACCAGCGACCTTCCTCAGGTCATCAGTGCACCTGGCAGGGGAGCATCCCACACTACGTTTCCCGAGACGTGGTAAGTAGGTACCATAGTTATATTAAATTGGGCACTCATCTGATGGTGGAACTGTTTTGCCAATTTACCATAATTATTACTTTGCTAACATGTTCATTACCTTTATTGACAACCGTTATTTTATTTGCAGTTAGTTCCCTGGTCGTTTTCACCCAATGCAATACAAAGCTGGCATCGCGCTACATTGCAAATGGATTTGGCGTTGGTTCAATATAACCATGTCGACGTGTTGACGCATTCTCGTCTCGACAGTGAAGCAGAATTCCACATTTAAATAACAGAGCGCAAATAATAATTTTAACTCGTCGAGTACCGAGTACTCCAGTTTGTGCAAAAATTAGTTCCAAAAGCGCGGAGAAAAGATAATTATACTTTTAAAACCAGTTTAACTGAACATTCAGATACTCTCGGACGCAAAATAATGCAGCTAGATAAAAACTGATTAAAATTGCGAACAAAAGAGCGTTCCGCGGTTATTGTTACATAATTCGCACAGTTTTACGAATATAATAAAATAAGAATGTGGCCAAAGATAATTAGCAACAAATCAAAATTTAACACTTACCTCATTCTACTCCAGACAAGCTTTCTCGAATAACAAGCCAGTGTTATGAAAGAGTAACAAATATTTATTTTTTATTTTTTAACAAAGCTATGGAAGTATTGCTTGGCGCTGTAGACTAGACACCCGATGGAGCACACCACCAGTATTTCAGTTATGTATCCTAATGCTATTTCCCGGATGGACTTTTCTTTGATATAATCAGCAGGCTCCGGATTGTTTTTATTTATCTGTAACAATGAAATAAGGTTCTTACTGCATTTGTTTAAAAGAGAAAAAGAAAAACGTGGAAGCAGCGAGAGAAATTAATGCAAGTCGTAAATGTAAGAGCCTTTTCTCTGACATGATCGAAAATGTGATGATTATTTAAAAAAAACAGTACATATGCGAAGTGATTACTATTTGGACGAAACATTACCCCATACAAAACAGCGGCCAATAATGTGCCCTCAAACGGCCTAGGCCAGCAAAGTGATTTCATCCAGAAATTTCAATGTTTTTGAGTCTTATTACAGCTTACTCTTATGTTCTAAATTCAAATTTTATATGAATCGTAGTATAACAAGGAATGGTTCAAGAAGTCGAAGTAGAGGTTTAAGTGATAAAGATTAGAACTTATAAGTTTAGTACGATACAAGTAGATATCTAAATCCAAGGTTCCACATTTTATTTGTATTATAGAATTTCCTCGCATATTTCAGAGAAAAGCAGCGAGACAAGCCTCGGTCGCAATAATTCTTGCTGGACTCGCTCGTACACAACGTGCCCTCGTCCAGCGATAACTAATTTTGCGGCCGCGGCAGTAATGTACTATTATTTTAATAAACAGGTTATAACGTCATCATTAAACAAGTAGGAACCTATTAAATATTTCATCTGCGACAGAGCGATCCGGTGCATCAAGTACTCTAATCTCTATAGATTTGTATGAGCTTATCTGCACTCTGCAGCGGAGCGGCGACTGAGCTAGTGTACTCTGGCTGCAGCTGCAGCGGAGAGCAGTCATACAGTAAGTAGTGTGGTCCGCACCTTAACGAGCTGTGCCTTCATGTTGCTGGTTTGTTTCCTCATGCTGTCGACGTTGGCTCGCAGGCCGCGGGCCGCCGCCCCGAGCCGCGCGAGCAGGGGCGAGTCGGGGGGCTCGAACTTGAGTTGGTGCTTCGCGCGCCGGTACTCCCGCAGAGTGTACTGCAGCGACGCTTCCAGAATGTACACCTGCTGCAGGTGGCTGCCGAGTGACGTCACGCAGTCTAACACGCTGAAACGTAATTAAAAATTGGTGAAATCCCTTGTTTAGGATAGTTACTTGTTGAGCCAAATAATACCTGTATCTTAGCTTTACATACATCACATTCTATTTCTTAAGAGGTAAGCAGAGCTTTAAATTGCCTCACAGGAAGTTCTGCAGCCTTTGCCTTCCTTTCTGCCGGGAGACGTCGTCGGTTCAATTTACGTTTGATCGACGCTCTTATTGGAGAAGGAAAACATCGTGAGGAAACCTGCGTGTGATGTCGACCAGGCCGCACTAAGCCAGCGTATTATTCAAGATAGGCTTGATTGAGCTCATCAGTGTAGACGAATACTGACAACAAATATCATCAATATTCAAAATAATTCACTTTCTGCGTACTGTAGCATCGGGCCTCGTGGGTCTTCATGCCATATAGTTTGGTGCTGGCGGTGTGATTCTTTTTAGAATATATTTGTTCTCTTTTCAATTACTTTGTTTGAAAAGAGAGCGATAGAAACTTCATACGGGTTCTACCGGGGAGTTTGACGGACTTGCTTGACGCCCGCCATAAGGTGCGGAAGTTGATTTTATATTAAATTGCTACGTACGTAATTGCACTTTTTTACGCTACGAGTGTAAAAAAGTGAAATAAATGTGTGAATCTCTCTTTTTGTATTCAAAAAGTAACAGTTCACAATAAGAGCTGTTACAGTACACTCGATACCCTAAGTAAATGGTTAAGTATCCGGGGCCGCTCAAAACCCATGATGTTTTCTCAAGTAATTATTAATGTTTTATATCTTGCTTTCATATAGCGCTACAGTATACTAATTTGTACAATTATACGATATCTTATACATATAAAAGCACAAATAATTGCCTAAGAAAACCTCATTGTTTCCTAGTAGCCCTGGATACTTAGGGAACCAACCGTACTGTTAAGTCTTACCCATAACTATTAGTCTTCCTCGCGTACAGTCCAGACACCGAGTTAAGTTTCCAGCCCCTTGTGTGGAACTTCTGCAGCCCAAGCCGCAGCCGCTGCCGCTCGTACGGCATGTCGATGCCGAGCCGGGACATTTCGCACTCGTCCAGCAGTAAGAAAGAGCGCAGATCCATGCCACTCTTCTGGATCAAAGGAGTTAGGCGCTCGCATTGCATACCGTAGAGAAGATGAGGGATTTCACTTGAGTATGTTATCCTGGAAGACGTATAAGAAAAACATTTAAAGTTTTAATTAGGTTATTTATTAGATTGTGCTACGTCATGAGGTGGTGGAAGGAGACCTTCACCCAGTACTAGTATAAATCATGACTATAAAATATACTGTACTCTTTCTTATCGTGTAAGAAGATCGTGTGGGTTGTAAGGTCGACAACCGACCTCATAAACCTTAGGGATTAAATTTCTGGAGCCGCCAAAGGCCTCTGATATGGCTCATGTAATTTTTTCTTGTAGATATTCTTCCGAAGCACTAAGAAATCATCTTGCTTTTCAGATAATCAGATAGATGTATAATCAAACTAGGGATATTTTCAAAAAGTGATTTTTGTTTGGCTAGTGTCCTCACCGGGACTTGAAACTGGAACCTCCGTAATGAATACCAAATGTTTTACCGCACGGCTACCACCTTGCTAAAGCAGTGTTTAAATCATCTGTTAAATAACGGCAAGAATCATCATATCGTGTGGGTTGTAAGGTCGGTGACCGACCTCAAGCAGTAGTATATTTCGTTGAATAACAACAATAAATAAACAACAAATAATAAAATAAATAATAAATAAATAAAATGTATATCAAAACGCTTAGTCGCCCATCAGCAGTTTAGAATACAGATTTCTTGGAGAACACACAAGGATCCTTCATCCGAGTATTATAAAGTTAGAACTTTTTCATAATTCTTACAACACAACATCACAGCAGTAAGAAAATAAAAAAGCAATACATAAACAGAACAGTCAAAAAGCTAAGGCATGGCAAAAACGCACAGAAAAAGAGAAGCAAGTCGCAGGTTATGAAAAGGTTTAAGTAAAATAAATACACACAAACACCTGTTCATAACCTTCTATTGTTTTAATCGAATATTAATACATAGATCATAAATAAACGAATACATAGATATATTTAACAATCGCGTAGGCAGAACCAAAGCTGTTACGTTGAAATAAAATTAAAGAAAAAAAACCTTTTTTAAAAACAAGCTTTTATTATTTGTTAAGAAAATGAACTAAAAAGTTAAAAATAAATTAACTCTAATTAGAAGTATAACACTTTATAAGTTCATTGTAACCTTTAACGATAATTAAGCTTCTTTGTCTACGACAAAATAATTCCATATCGTAATCATATATTTTTAACACCAAAACTTTACACCTTAATTATTAAATCTTCCCGTTTTTATTACAGTCTCAATTTTATAAATAAAAAAGCGTGTTACATTGTGATAGCTTATTATACCATCAAAATGTAACACGCTTTTATTATTTATAAAATTGAGACTGTAATAAAAACGGGAAGATTTAATAATTAAGGTGTAAAGTTTTGGTGTTAAAAATATATGATTACGATATGGAATTATTTTGTCGTAGACAAAGAAGCTTAATTATCGTTAAAGGTTACAATGAACTTATAAAGTGTTATACTTCTAATTAGAGTTAATTTATTTTTAACTTTTTAGTTCATTTTCTTAACAAATAATAAAAGCTTGTTTTTAAAAAAGGTTTTTTTTTCTTTAATTTTATTTTTAACTTTTTAGTTTGTTTAATTCCAGATTTACTACGACGTAGTTAGTAGCGCGTAACAGCGTTTTTCCCTTATGTAGTCCGTAGTACGTTCACATAATAATGTGCTGCTTTGAGCACTTAAAGTTTATGTATTTTATTTGTATTTAAATATTTCATTTTTTTTGTTTGTAGTAGGGTAAACTAATGTTTAAATTAGTTATGTAATCACAAGTTAGTTATTTGTAACATTTCTCATTCTATCCATTTCTTTTAATGCATCAACATTACAAGGTTTCTTCGAAGTCAACTTGGAGCAGTCAAGTTCTTCGATTCGAAGTCCTCCTAAAGACTTAACTCTGCTTAAAGCCACATAAGCTTGACCAGCAGCAAATAATTTAGAGCCTAGATAAATAACAGCATGATCTACAGTAGTTCCCTGCATTTTGTGCACAGTTGAAGCCCAAGACAAGACAATCGGAAGCATTCTTCTTTCAGCTGTGCCGTAATTAAATTTAGCAGGAAATTGAATTGATTTAGGCTGTATTATGTGAATGCCATCCTTGCCGAGGTCCATTGTAGAGGGATAAGGGCTTCAGTACAACAGGGTTCGCCCTGGTACCCTGAGGCGCAACGTTAGCGATATGAAATGTTTATACACTCTCATACCATTCAGCCCTCGGCACGTGCTCACCTTGGCATTGGGGCATCCATCTAATCAATCAGACATAATAATATAATAATCCACATTCATAACAAACGGAACGAACTTTTTCCCAAATCTGTTGGAGTTGCATATTCACGCCAACTAAGATGCTCGTCAAAACGAATCAAATGAGCGCAAACTCGATCGGGTTGCGTCGTTTAATTACGGAGTTCCTATGACCACCTTCCAGCTCCATCATCAGACCCTGGTTACCATATAGTATCACAGTACTCGACAAGACGAAACAAATGGGCCTAAACTCGATGGAGTTGCGTCGTTCCGGAGTTCCTATGGCCACCTTCCAGCTCCATCATCAGACCCTGGTTACCATGTAGTATCAAAGTACTCGTCAAGACAAATCAAATGGGCCCAAACTCGGTGGGGTTGCGTCGTTTAATTACGGAGTTCTTATGGCCACCTTCTAGCTCCATCATCGAGTCTGATTTAGTATCAAAGTATTCGTCAATACCAATCCAACAAGCCCAAACACGACTATGTTATGTTGTGTATTTGTGGAGTTCCTGTGACCACCTTCCAGCTCCATCATGAGACCCTGGACATCACGTAGGACTGAAGATCTAGTCAAGACAAATCCAAGAAGCCCAAACATGACTAAGTTATGTTGTGTATTTGTGGAGTTCCTGTGGCCACCTTCCGGCTCCATCATGAGACCCTGAACATCACGTATGACTAAAGATCTTGTTAAGACAAAACCAACAAGCCCAAACACGACTAGGTTGTGTTGTGTATTTAAGGAGTTCCTGTGGCCACCTTCCGGCTCCATCATGAGACCCTGGATATCACGTATGGCTAAAGATCTTGTTAAGACAAATCTAACGAGCCCAAACACGACTAGGTTGTGTTCTGTATTAGAGGAGTTCCTATGGCCACCTTCCGTCTCCATCATCAGACCAGCTCCAAGGTACCATAATATTGCATTGTCATCCGATTTATACATGAATGCAAAATTTCAGCTCAATCGGAAACTGGGAAGTGGATCAAATTTAACTTGCAAGATTTGATTACAGACAGACAGACAGACAGACAGACAGACAACGGGACAGGTGAAACTAAATAAAAGCTTGTAAAAACAAAGAGGAATTTGTTAGGCATTTAGCTTGTAATAAACCACAACCTTCACTGTATGAATAGTTATAATTTCTAATTGAAATAATGTGTATCTTCAACATCTTCCAGCTACCTCCATTTATTTAATCTATTTATTTGACAATAAGGCAATCGTGACATTTCTATTTGATTAGGCTATCTTCAGAGGGAAAAAGTTAACTAATTTCATCATACGATGTCAAACTAGAGTTATTAATAAAGCTTTAATTAATCAGTTAGGATATCAGCCACAGCGAAGCGCAAGTCTTGTTTAAAGTAATTTAAATGTTTACTTACTTTTCCCCTTTACCGACCGCGCCTGGATAGAAGTCATGCCAGGACGCCAACTCATTCATCACGAAGTCACCGGAAGGCGCGTCGCCGCTCGCGTCATCGCGTGGCTTTAGAAATCTGTATAATTGAACAAATAAAATAACATTCAATTATAATATCATATTACATCATTAATGTTATAAAAGAGAAGAAATAAAAGTACTTAACATTAAGGTGGCAATTTTTGTAAAAAAAATTCTAGGGCTCATAATTTTATCTTACTTCGTCACTTGCTATCTCCAACACTGGCGCAGAGATATGAATTTAATTATATCAGTACAGGTAGCGCACCAAGTTACGAGCGCTGAACTTGGATGAGAATCTACATATCGCTCTCACTCACTCCACAAATGCTTAGTTGTTTAGAAGTTTAGAGCATTGCCTCAAGTCCGGAAGATGATATTCCTACCATATGTTAGGTACGTGGCATGTGGTAACGGCAGAGTAGAATACATTTGTCACCAACCCCTGCTCTTCCCGTGGGTGTCGTAAGAGGCGACTTAGGGACTACACATTGAACAGGGAACGGGCAGCAGCGCTCTCTGATACAGTAACCTTTTAATCTGCGATCTCCAACCCGCCTGCGAAGCGCGGAGATTATGGCAAAACCCTCCACATAAGTGGAGGAGGCTCATAGTCCAGCAGTGGACTGTAACGGGCCGTTGATTTTTTGATTTGATGTTAGGTATATTCAACGCGCTTACAATCAGGAAACCTGTACACCGTGCGCGAAGGTTGTGATTGAGTGAAGTCAACCATTACTGGGCCAGCTTGATAGCCTTTATTCAGAGTAGGCTCGAGCTTCTCGAACGTATAATCAGCTGGTTACATAAACCGTAGCGGAGCCAACAAAATGTAGACAAATCCAGAACTGGTCATATCTAGAGGAAGTCATATTAAGAAATGGTCGCTGACTGCCTGACTGAGCGTACCTGTCGAGTATCTCGCCGATGTTGTGGTAGTCGTGGGAAGAGGCGATGTCCTGCGGCGTGCGGCCCGACTTGTCCACTTCGGCGAGCCGCGCGCCCGCGCCTGTTAGCATCTCCAGCACTTCGGGCTGGTTGTGGTGCGCCGCCCAGAACACTGCCTGGCAACAACTTCTGAACGTACACACACAGATATACTCAATACATCATCATTGGCCTTTGTCATATTTTCAGACATTTTAAGCAGCGTCATAAATGGTTTGGTTACAAAGTAGATTCGAGAGCGGCAGAGACGACCGTATTTTGGGCACTCGTGTTGGGAGTCAGTTGGTGCGGGAACTTGTTGGTCTGTGTTTTGCTTCACGCTATCAGCTAGCTGTTGAAACCATGCAGCGTCATGGGTAGTACGCCCTTCACCAATAGCTTTTCGCCGTTCTGGTCGATTGCTATCCAGGCTTTCATGTCAGTATCGCTTCATCGGGAACCAGACGTCAAACAGGCACATATTGTCACCGGATAGTTGGGTAAAAATTGGTTTTATAAGGAAGCTTTATCTCTACGCCACCCCGCATCGACCAAGAAAAATCGCGGTGATCGCAGTCACAGAATTAATGTAGTACTTCTGCGAGTTAACCCACGAAACACTTACGGTAACGATGCTGATTAGTGTGCTTTGCGTCATAAAGAACGACACGCGGTGCAGGCCAGGTGCCGGGTGCGATAACCCATAAAGTTGTCGCCTATTTATTTTATGCCTAGTTGCTATGCTATGGATCAGATTTATTTGGCGTTACCTAAAACGGTTCAGCACCTAAGTTTCGGCACGATTACGGCGTTAGCTGATTTAGAGCAAATCGGTCTTATGGTGGAGGTTATACGAGGAGGGATCAAAAAGTAGTGAGAACGACATACTCCTTGATAAGAAAAAAAAAATACTGGCAGGCATAGCTCAGATACATATTTGTAATATTAATAAAGAAAAAAAAAATCTTCGATTCTCTTTTTTTTTTTTTTTTTAATGTAGTAATTTGTTTGCTTCGTGTCGGAACGTGTTCTCGAAAATGGAGAAAAACGAAGTGCGAGCCGTTATTAAATACCTCTGTTTAAAAAAAATTAACGACTCAAGAGATTCATTGCGATTTGGAGGCAACATTAGGAGAGTCTGCTCCGCCGTATTCTACTGTCGCAAGGTGGGCTTCTCAATTTCGAGTAGGGAGAACGAGCACTGTATCCTGGATTACGATGGTTCTGGATTTCGGGAGCAAAAAATCAACACAAGTTTTGGGTTCGATACGTGTCTATATTGTCCAAGAGGATATGTACCTATATTCTACTATAGCCGGGTTAGCGACATCTAACATTTTAGAATAAAACAATTGCAAACACCTGATTCGATAGATTTACAAATAAATCAATAAATTTAGCACAGATGGCGCTAACAGGAACAAAATAAAGGGTGCTGTCTGTGACAAGCACGGAAGACGAACAACGTTGCGGCCATCCATCGACGTCAGTCACCCAAGAAAATGTTGCGAAAGTCTAGAAAATTGTATTGAGCGATCGAAGAGTTACCATCCGATACTTAATTCAAGAAACGGGCATTTCATATGGATGTATTCAATCCATATTGAAACAATCTTTGAATATGAGAAAAGTTTCCGCAAGATGAGTGCCGAGAATGTTAACCGACAGTCAGAAACAAAATCGACTTGACATTTCGAAGATATTGTTGGACAAGTTCCAAGAAGATTCTGAGAACTTTTTGTCTCGTTTCGTAACAATGGACGAAACATGGGTCCATCATTTTGATCCTGAGACAAAACAGCAATCTTCGCAATGGAAACGGCCATCATCACCGACCCCGAAGAAGTTTCGTGCCGTGGCATCGGCTGGCAAGGTTATGGCCTCAATATTTTGGGACTCAGAAGGGATATTGTTGATTGATTACCTGGAGCGTGGAACCACTATTACAGGCCAATATTATGCAGCTTTAATTCCCAAGTTGAGGAATGCCATCAAAGAGAAAAGGAGAGGAAAACTTCGAAGGGGCGTGCTGTTTCATCACGACAACGCACCCGCGCACAGGTCGGCAGTTGCGATGGCTGCCATTCAGCAAGCTGGCTTCGAATTGGTTGACCACCCCCCTTATTCACCAGATCTGGCGCCTAGCGATTTTTATCTGTTCCCCAAATTGAAAGAATACTTAAGGGGAAACAGGTACGAAGACGATAACGAGGTGATGGAAGCCGTGGAGAGCTTTTTGCAGGACCAAGACAAAACTTTTTTTTTTAAAGGGATTGAAGCCTTGGAAAAGTGCTGGACTCGGTGTGTAGAGAGACTCGGAGACTATGTAGAAAAATAAATTATTAATTTATCAATAGTCATTATATTCTATTTCATTCTCACTACCTTTTGATCCCTCCTCGTAATAAGCGCGGAGACAAGAGGGAGTTTTAGCGCCATTCCCAGGCCGACACGACGAGACGTAAGCACTTGAAAGACCCGAAGTAAGCGCGAGTTGACTACAAACCACATGCAGTTTACTAGCTCATCAGGATGCGAGGCGATGATGTCATTACGATTCTGATTAATGTGCAGTAAGTATGAGGAATATAGTACTAACTAATGTAGTAGAGTTGTATAAAAAGAAATCTTAGTTTTTTTTTTTATCAATACCAGAAGCAATTTCAATGAGACAATCTTTGCCTTTAATTTTATTTTTGTCACAAAATGCCTTAGTCACTGTAAAATGTATGGCACAACCTAAATCTTTCACTCACCTTAAACTTTCACAAGAAGACCTCAATGAACTCTAATTATAAACTTACTTACTGTCCAACCCTGTTGATCCCTCATTTCAATATTAACATTGTTATCTAGAAGCCTCTGCACGACTGCAACTCGGCCACTGGCGATGGCTCTCATGAGCGGAGTCTGACCATACTTGTCGCCGATGTTGAGAATGCAACCCCTCTCAATGAGGCTGGACATAATGTGGTCTATGGTATCATTGTTTGCACTGCTGTTGGAGCATGTCACCATCGCTGGAGTCACAGAATCTGGAATAAGTGGGAAAGATATCAGAAACTCTTCTTCTTCAATACCAAAAACAAATGAAACATATTTTTTTCTTATTCTTCCTTTTGTATAATTTATAGGACTGACATATAGTATTTATTGTCTTTCTAAAATATTATCTGTCTTTAAACTTTACTATTATAGAGTTAGTCTGAAATTCAGCCATATTATTAAACTTTGGTGTTAACACATGCATACTTGCTTTTGTTTGTTATTTGTCACATCCATAATTGTAATTATAAATATTATAATCTTGGATTATAATGTATATCTAATATCAATGACTGAACCCACCTGCATGTAAATTAGAATCAGCCCCTTTTTCCAGAAGCAAGTGTACTATCTTC
This sequence comes from Carpatolechia fugitivella, assembly GCA_951230895.1. Classification (NCBI taxonomy): domain Eukaryota; kingdom Metazoa; phylum Arthropoda; class Insecta; order Lepidoptera; family Gelechiidae; genus Carpatolechia; species Carpatolechia fugitivella. The sequence goes on along the minus strand of OX579653.1, from coordinate 9,570,308 downwards.
TCTTGAGCATGGAAGCAGGCATGCATCAGTGGTGTCCAACCACTATCAAGTTTCATGTTCACCGAATTACCCAAATCTGAAATGACAAAATTTTATACCTACATAATTTATTGATGTGTAGTTAGTTGTGTAAAACAAACTATAAAGTAATTATTGTCCTAAAATCAATGGAAGCACAAACTAATTTTAAATAGAAACATTTTCAAATAAAATAAGCAAAAATACATACATAGTATAATTCAGCACTGAATACAAACCAATAGTGACAATCTTCTCCACTTCTTTAACATTCCCGTGGATGATAGCATCTTGTAGATTTATCTCTATCTTCTTCCTGGCGCTGTGTTGCGGGACAGTTTGATGGTAGCTCTTTGTCTACAAGCAATTAAACAATAATTTTACTATTTTGTTTCAAGTACATAGATGTCAGCTAATTATCTATAATTTTCCATAGCACAGGCATGCATTTGTATTTTATATGAATTTGAATCCACAAGAGATGTTCTTTTGAATTTCAAATTTATTTTTAGTTTATTGAACTATTACAGTAACTAATTCAAAAGCCATGAATTCAGTACCTACCTAGGTACTATAGGAAATCATTGCAAGGGATCATGAACATGCCTGCAAAGAAATAAGGAAGGTGGTTGTGTGTGAAGACAACCAATTTGCACAGGACCCGCGTTGGAAATTGTTGGATATGGTCATATTATTTATAAATACTTTTCCAGTACTAGCTATTGTAGTTCGTCTACAGCAGGTTAGGAGATTTTTTGTTTTTTTTCTGTTAGTATCTACTTTAAAACGGTTTACGGAGTATAGGAGGAATACTATCCATGCTCAGGTTCCTTGCTGTTTAGCAGTCAAAAATAATTAATTCAAATGCCGATGTCAAAAATTATTCAGAAATATTTACCGGCTTTTCATAAAATCCATAATCATCACTATCCGTATCTTCATCAGATAGGCCAGCCGGTCTAAATTGTGCCATTTAAAATTGTTTTCATAAGGAAATCACTAATATCTTACACAGAAATAAATCTCCTTTTTTCCAACTAACAAATTCGAGCGATGAAAAAGTGCGAGAAAGGAGAAAACAAATGAAACCAACAAAATCAACAAATGTCAAATGCGTTTTTATCCCTGGGCGCATTCCGAATCAGACTTTCAGCGCCGTCAGCGATCAGAAAAACAAAAAGCCCACGGAATGTTTATATTTTATGAGTACTTAGCAGCGTCATCTATGAAATGCTCTTGGAACGATAAATTTACTTGGAATGTCCCTGCGCTTGCATAGATGGCGCGATTAGTTTAAGAAATAAGAAAACTTCGCAGTTTTTATAACTACTTAACTTAAAAATTGTCTTACAAGCGCCTGCGGGTTCTGGGCCTAGCCAGAATTGCCGAGGCGATGATGCAAGTTGAGCTTCGAACCCTGTCCAAGACTGGCAAAATTTATCATATTTCGCTTAAAATTCACAACGCTACGAACGCTGCTTCTGCTGTTGTCCACGTCTACGTCTACGACCGCGGCTTCGACTGCATGGTTTTTAAGATTTCCCTGAGATGTTTTCCTGTGGCGCAAATCTCACGGTAGAATGTTGGTAGTTAGTCAATAGTAAATTGAGCATAAATCCCCGTGTGTCGGAACACCGTTAAAGTGATAACCTGGTTAGAGAAGATCTGTATATAAATTTTAAATTTAGTGGTTCAGTGCAGGATAGAAACCCAGGAACTTCGGAATGAAAGGAAAGCCATCTGCGGACTATATATCGGTGTTTCGAAGTACTTTACATAATATATTACAATGAATCAAATGAAAACCTAAGCATCCAAAGAATAGGGCTACTCTACTACTCCCACAGTAACTTCGCTTAACGCTAATTAAAGAGGGGCATTAATTCGAGTAGCCCATTACGAGAAAAGCAATTTCATTTTCTTGTGAATTAAGGCTGCAGTAAAGAAATAGCGGGTAACTAAACAGTATTTGAAAGATGTTAGGAGAAAATAGGGAAGTAGCTTTTTGTAAGTATGTTAGAGCTTTCAGTTTTACACTAAGTACCTAGGTATATTAGATGGACACTCACGCTAAACTTACATTTTCATTATAAATGAGTTTATTTCAATGACAAATAACCTCTCTTTTTACTATTTGCATAGAAAGTTTGCACACAATAAATGGTAAAGGAATAGACATATTTAACTTGAATTTACATTAATGGGGGATTTTCCGACAGCCAATTAAAAAAAAATGTTTACAAAACTTTGGTAGATGGCGTTGACGATTTGTGGATCCGAAGAAATCTGGCGAGTCACCCAAGGCCATATAAAAAGATTTAAAAAAAATAATCCACGAAGTAGGCTTAACGCCATCTATCGTCTCAATGGAGGATTTTCCGACAGCCAATAAAAAAAAAATTGTTCATAAAACTTCGGTACATGGCGTTGACGATTCGTGGATCCGAAGATTTCGAGCGATTTCCGGCGAGTCACCAAGGGCCATAAAAGGATTTAAAAAATATTAATCCACGAAGTGCCTACGCTTGGCGCCCTGGCGCCATCTACACCCGTTGTAGTATCCAAAGTTCATTGTTCGTAGCCGTTGTCGTAGCATTAGAGCTTTCCACACTTGCTACGCCGTAGCAAAAACGAATTTAATTTGTATTTTTTTTACAATAGATTCAGGGTGAATATTTTAGGGGCTCCAAATTTATGTCTCGCAATAAAACTTTTCAATATTAAAGTATTTGGGGACAAATTATCTTGATTCTACTTCCTAAATAAATAATAAAGAAGCAATCGAGCCTGCTTGGAGCTTGAATCACAATACAAATCTATCTTCTTCTTAAAAAAAATAACAACTAAATTATTTTCAAGTTAGTCAAGAATGGTATCAAACAATGTTCAAAGATTTTCATCATTGACGGCAACACCAAATTACGCTGAATGATGATGTTGTACTTCTGAAAGTAAGGACGGCATGAATCAAGTTGACTAATTCCGAATATCGCCCTAATGCAGCGTTTTTGGACTATAAGAATGTTATCAATATCAACGGAATTACCCCACAAAACAATTCCGTAGCGTACAGTTGAATCGATGTAGCCATTATACGCTGCTAAAGCTGCTTTTAGCGATACTACTCGACTTACTTTCCTAATAGCATATACAAATCTGTTTATCTTGGAACACAAGTTGTGTACATGGTATTTCCAGCTGCAGTGACAATCAAGATTTAAACCTAAAAATTTTGTTTTGGATACCTCTTCTAATGTTTCATTTTCATGGGACACCGTTAATACTTGGGGCATTGCACGATTTGTATGGAATTGAACATATTTTGTTGTTCTCTGATAGCCATGTTATAGTTTTAGTTAAAGTTCGGTTTATTTCGTCATTGTATGTTGTTAAATCCTTACTTTCAATGACTATGGAAGTGTCGTCTGCAAATAATACACATTCGTGTGACAGATAATTTGGAAGATCGTTAATATATAACAAAAACAGCAAAGGGCCTAGCATACTGCCCTGAGGTACACCATAACTATTTTCTATATAAGAAGACTGATATACATGCACAGTCCTACTAAGTGGGCTGGGCAGTACTTAGAAGTCTCGACACATTGTGTTCTATTACTAAGGTAGGACTTTATCCATTCAAATGCAGGACCTCGAATACCATATTTTGACAATTTCATAAGCAGTCTGTTGTGGCAAACGAAATCAAAGGCCTTGCTCATGTCCATGAACAAAACTGTTACAGGTATGTTTCGATCTATACAATTCATTATTTTTTTTATTAATTTGAAGGCAGCTAGTGACGTGCTTCTCTTCTTTCTAAATCCATTCTGTTCTTCTGCTATTACATTATTTTTATTAAGAAATTTGTCGAGTCTACTAAACATAACCCTATCATAAATTTTGGAAAAAATGGGTACAAGTGTTATAGGTCTGTAATTTTCCATCTTACTTTTGTCACCCGTTTTAAATAGAGGCTTAACTACGGACTTTTTTAATTCTTCTGGGAAGATTCCTTGGGCTAAAGATAAATTAATGGCGTATAGTAATGGGGTCGCTATAAGATGTATACTCTTTTTTATTATATTAGTTTGTATATCATCAAATCCTACTGATTTTGAGGGTTTAAGTGTATTTACAATCATAAGCAACTCTTTAAGACCTAATGGATTTAGAAAGATAGAATGTTGAAGGTTTTGAATATTAATACTATTAGAGTGTTTGGAATTCAAATTACAATTAGTTTTTACAATATTTACAAAGTAATTATTAAAAGTATTACAAATAAAATGATGATTAACAATGTCAGAATCATTTGTTGACAATTTTTCTATAGATTTACTTTTATAATCACTAGTAGTATATTTTTTAATAACCCTCCATACAGCTTTACAAGTATTTTTAGCTTTTGAGATACATCTTGAATTAATTGATTTATGATAAGAATAAAGGCATTTTTTTAGTGTCCGAGAATATTTATTGTATTAAGTTGTTTAGTAGTTAACTAAATTTTAACTTAATTTTAAGCAACTTAATGCGTGTATGCAGCGAAATTAGTAGTAAGTTGCAAGTTAAAATTTTGTGTGCAAGTAAACAAGTAAATTATGGCTGGTTTACACGTATTAAGTTGTTTAGTAGTTAACTAAATTTTAACTTAATTTTAAGCAACTTAATGCGTGTAAACAGCGAATTTAGTAGTAAGTTGCAAGTTAAAATTTAGTGTTCGATTTTAAATAATATTTCTCAAATCCACCTACAGTAGGCTAACTTTGAATTTGGCGCGAGCGAGGCGCTCGCCTTTACCTATACTATTCTACGTATTCGGCGCGCGTCTTGCCGACTGAGGCCGGTAGCGGCGCGCACGCTCTTGTATTCTGATCGTTGAAAAGATAGTCGGGTTTTTTGCTGTGCTAGCCACGCCCTTTGGACCTTTGCAGTTTTCATTATTGAGACGTATAATGTGAAATAACCCGTTTAAAAATTGGTTCTTGTTCGTTTTGTGAAATCAAAGACTCCAAAACTGATTTGAGTGAAGTACGCGGCCACCACTGGTGGATTGGTTCCTGCAAGCAAGTACTTACACACCTTTTTATTAATGCATTTAGTATATTTCATGATAATATGTACATTGATACAAATCACTTTAGCTGTTAGGTACACACTGAATTTAAATTCTTGCCGTACTGATTCCTAACACGAAGCCGGCTGCCTGTAGGTAAAGGTTAGTTACCCATTGATTAATTTTGAACCCCTTCTAAATATTGATTGTTTGTTTGAATTTTCGATTTACGGCACAGAACTGATAATTGGTTGGTATAATCGGGTTATTTTCCACGCGGTGTAAATCTCACCATTTGTTGCGTCAAGTATTGTCAAATTACCTACAACTTCCGTTTATCACGTCCAGATTGAAAATCATTTCTATAGAACAAGTTTTATTCCTTTTAAATCCACGATATTTTCTGATCAGTCGGGATCGGATGTCATTGTTTACTTCAAACTAGGTATTTTGATAAAATTTGGTTGAGACTTAGGTTAAATTCCATTTTGTATTCTACTTATTGTTTCGACCCCTCCGAGGGGTTCGAGTAAACGTCTCATTATAAATCTATTCTTGTACGATTCGTAACAATTAGGAATATTAAAAATTTTGGAGAATAATTTTCTGACTTTGATCTGCATAACCTCGGAAGCACTAGTGGTACTTCTGGGCTTTACCCAGAAATATATTTTGTTGTTTTATTTTGCGTCTGGGCGGTTATTTGTACTACCTTGAATCTATTTAACCGTTTTCCGTGTTTCCCGTATTCCGGGAATTTCCGTATCTTTTTCTTGATAACCTTTTTTTTGCCCTGCTTTGTTAAATAAATTTGTACCGATCGTTGCGGGCCTATTTGGGCATCGGATTACCCTGGGAACAGATTATTAAGCTAATTAGCACGTATTTTATAAGAGTTCTTTGCGTTTTTCTTAAGTTTAAGTTATATCGTTAACGTTCGACGATACTGCGCCTCGTAACGCGGTTGCAGAAACGCGGAGTGACGAGTGTGACTACGGTTCGAATACTACCTACTCGTGGTCGCACTTTTCACATTTGCATCCTCTTCACCGAGGGTGCTGGTAGCAGAGCTGCTTCGGGTTCGCTGCGTTCGCTACTTTCGCGTTCATTTAGTGTGCAAGTAAACAAGTAGATTCGAACTTTTTCTATTTTTCGGGTAAGTTGGTGGGCGTGGCCTGTCACTTGACACGTTTGGAAAGGCGCGATTTAGTTAATTTTAAGTTAAATACGAAGTGCGAAGTTAAGTGCGAGTGTTTTATGTTTCTTTTTTGGATATATTTTAATATATATTATTATATAGGTATAAAAACATTAATGATTAATATATTATTAATATTAAATATTAATCATTAAGAATAATAATAATATAATATAAAAAATATATAATAATATAATATTAATTACATAAAAATAAATATTTTATTATACTTTATTATTTTATTTATTATATTTATTGATTTGAATTCGCTGTTGATCGTCCATCTTGGGCTAACTAAAGAGCTTAACTACTAAAATGACGTGTAAACACTTAGGTACTTAAAATTTAGTCGCTTAAAATTTAGTTAAAATTTAGTTGCTACTTGACAACTTAATACGTGTAAACCAGCCATCAGTCAGCCGGCACGCTACGAGAGGGAAGGACGAATCGTATTCGATTCTCCAAACATTGTCATTTCAATCGTCATTTACAATTTTAACTGTACGTCAATTATTCAAGCATTTTATGGTGGTATTATGTTTCCACGAGGAAGTATTCGTGGAACTAGATCCCCGTACCGCATTATTTGTTTGCTACCTACCATGATTTTCTAGATTCGTGGAATATTCTAGCATTCATCATTGTTGGCCACGTCATTGTTAGCAACATCCACATCAACATACTTGGAGGTCTACCTCATGGCCCGGGCTTCGTCTCCGCCATTATGACGGGTCAGGGGTGGTGGCACTAAGGCCAGGCATCATGCTTTGTCTGATGAGCGGCTGCTAATCAGATCGGCTGGTGCGCTCGACCCATTTGGGGATCGTCGGCGGTGAGCAGCTGAGGTGTTGGGCGCTGTTCGGGTAACTTCACGTCGTTAAGGTGACTGATTTCCCAGTGCGCGACCGGGCCGGATGCGCGTCCGCACTCTGGGTGCACTAGGTGGCACGTCGTTGTTGAGCGCTGGACTCCATCCCCGGGAGGTGCTGTGGCGGACTCAATAGGTCGTATTAAGTTAAGTATTCTTTCAATTTGGGGAACAGATAAAAATCGCTAGGTGCCATATCTGGTGAATAAGGGGGGTGGTCAACCAATTCGAAGCCAGCTTGCTGAATGGCAACCATCGCAACTGCCGACCTGTGCGCGGGTGCGTTGTCATGATGAAACAGCACGCCCCTTCGAAGTTTCCCTCTCCTTTTCTCTTTGATGGCATTCCTCAACTTGGGAATTAAAGCTGCATAATATTGGCCTGTAATAGTGGTTCCACGCTAAAGGTAATCAATCAACAATATCCCTTCCGAGCCCCAAAATATTGAGGCCATAACCTTGCCAGCCGATGCCACGGCACGAAACTTCTTCGGGGTCGGTGATGATGGCCGTTTCCATTGCGAAGATTGCTGTTTTGTCTCAGGATCAAAATGATGGACCCATGTTTCGTCCATTGTTACGAAACGAGACAAAAAGTTCTCAGAATCTTCTTGAAACTTGTCCAACAATATCTTCGAAATGTCAAGTCGATTTTGTTTCTGACTGTCGGTTAACATTCTCGGCACCCATCTTGCGGAAACTTTTCTCATATTCAAAGATTGTTTCAATATGGATTGAATACTTCCATATGAAATGCCCGTTTCTTGAATTAAGTATCGGATGGTAACTCTTCGATCGCTCAATACAATTTTCTCGACTTTCGCAACATTTTCTTGGGTGACTGACGTCGATGGACGGCCGCAACGATGTTCGTCTTCCGTGCTCGTTCTCCCTACTCGAAATTGAGAAGCCCACCTTGCGACAGTAGAATACGGCGGAGCAGACTCTCCTAATGTTGCCTCCAAATCGCAATGAATCTCTTGAGTCGTTAACTTTTTTAAACAGAGGCAGACTTTTTTTAACGGCTCGCACTTCGTTTTTCTCCATTTTCGAGAACACGTTCCGACACGAAGCAAACAAATGACTACATACATTCAGAAAAAAACAAAAGAGAATCGAAGATTTTTTTCTTTATTAATATTACAAATATGTATCTGAGCTATGCCTGCCAGTATTTTTTTTTTCTTACCAAGGAGTATGTCGTTCTCACTACTTTTTGATCCTTCCTCGTATTTGAAACAATAACGTCATTAGTCTCTCAAATCGTCATTATCGGCAACATGCAATAATTTAAAATTTAAATTATTTCTAAAAGTACTTAACTTTTTGAAGTGCCTTCTACAAAAAATTTCATCTTTTCCACGGTACTATTCTTCCAGCTTAAAATTAGAGTTCTGGCACAAGGATAAAAAAATTGGTATTTTTTACTCAAGAATAATTTTTTTCGAAGATTCACCCTTCAATAATTCAGCAACAAAAGTAACACAAACTCCTTCCTAGAGTGAATTACATTTGGGGCCTATTCTTAGGCTAGATAATATCTTCTTGAGGTACTTTCTTGGTATGTACAATATTTGTATTTTTGTATACGGATAAGTCACATGAAGAATTAATTGGCAAATTTCTTAAGTAGAGCGCCAATCTTACTTGAAAATAAAAGCAATGAGCCTCACTCGGAGTGAAGGATCTGGAGTAAAAGTCTCGAGTGGGGATCTCGTGCCGGGGCGCATCTCAACTCTCAGGTAAGGATAATAGGCAACAGTTCCAATTAGACGACGAGGGCGTTTGTTAACATTTAATTAACGTCAGCCAGCCATTGTGTCGGCGACGGCCTCCAGGGTCGAGCTTCGTCTACTGCGTCTTGATGAGCCCACAGTCATACAGTTTCGCATTACTACCGAATTTCACTCCGGACAAAGCGGGGCGATCATCACAGCTTCTGCACATTGCTGTTTCGGTTCCATGCAAGTTTTTCTTTGGACATATTGAGGCACCAGTGTGTAGTGAAAGGGAACGTTAGTTGGATGGTCGTTTGTTGTAGGAAGATCCTAGTACGGTGAGTGTAGATGCTCGCAGGTGTCGCTTGCTAATGATGCGCTGCTGCCTCCGGCTGACATGGCGTACCCTCATCGGAATCTCTTCAGCATCCTTTCTCTTCATCACATTGCGCTTGGTTTTGCTGTTCCATTTTGATAATTTTATACCTAGGCTATTATTAAGATGTATTCATTATTTAATAATATTTTAAAAGCTTCACATTCATTTTGTAAACTGTAGTTGTTAATTCTATTGTCTGGACTATTTTCATTTAATTAAATGAGTGAATTTGTTCATCTTCTTTGTGTTGAAAGTTTTAAGGAATTCGTTTTAGGGAAGTAGGTAGAGAGAAACTACGCAGAGAACAAAGAGATGGCGCAAGGCTGTCGTGCGGGATATCAGCAGCGAATATAATTGGATAGTAGTCCTTACTGGCATTGGGAGAAATGTTTCCGAATGTAATAAGGATTTTTCTCATAGTGGAGAAGGTAAGAGATTTGATTTATCGCAGCCGCGGGCAGCGCTGACCGCGGCCGCTGCCCGCACCGCCCGCTTTCACCAGCGCCCGGACGCGTTATTAAACTTTTCCCCATATTAAACATTCCGGAGACGAATACATTTTATTGTTGCCTCGGACCGACGTCAGAGGCCCCTACAAAGCGAAACTCAAAGACGGCAATTGCGAAATAAATTGAAGCAATTTGATATTGCGTTGTAAGTAATAGCCGTCAGAACCCTACGAGTCTGTGCAAGACATTTTTGTATGCAATTTACGTTAGATTTAGGAAAGTTTCAGCGGGTCATTTGGCCCGGGCTTTTGCCAGGACTTTTCGTTTTTACAATTTTAAAAGTAGCAGGATCTGGCAGGATGGATATTCAATACGGGTCTTTTCATTTGTCAAACTACAAGTATTCTAATTTAAACGAAATCCTCGCTCAGTGCTCGCAAGCTTGTATTGTAAGAGTTACCTTTAACTTTAAGATCGATGTTATTATCGATCGACAAAGTTCAAATTAAGTGTAAAGTGAGCCATGATTAGTATAATTATAAGTTGTCGTCGTTGTTGTTATTGTTGTTGTGTATTGTAAGTTGTCTGTTGTCTTTTTCTTCTGTGCAGATCCCTTCATATTCATTACGAGTGCTTGTGGCTAGATTAAGAAAATTGTGTATTTCCGTTTCGATTCGGAACAAACTGGAGGCAAGGCACTCGCGGATCACGATTATTTGCAATGCGATCATATTAATTCCTTCTTAATTGTTTTTTCGTCCGTCCGTCGCGTGGCATCTTCATCAGCCCAGCCTAATCCGGAATCTCATTTCCGACGAATAATTGTAGGAAATAGAGCGGGCTTCCCCCTGTGCTGGTAACCGGAAAATGCTGTTTTTTGTCATTAAAAGTATTGGAAATTAATATAAAAAAAAAAATACTTATACAGGGTGGGAACGTAAAGTGTACTCACTCGACTTAGCCTAAACCATACAAGATATCGAGAAGCGGATTACCGATACTAAAAGTGCTCCATGAACTCTATCAAATGGTATTACTAACTTTAAATATTTTTTTGCTGCTCGCATACATTAACTATGGAGTTAGCACTTCCTGCCACTTAATCATTATAAACAACGAATAATATTAAATACAAGAGCATTTCTCATTTTTTTGCCACATTTACAAAAATCTTCGAAAATAAAAAAATATTTGTTAATTGCTGATTTTTTAATGAATTTAGATAGATTGTTTAATTAATAATAGGCTTTTTTATAAGAAATTCAAATGTATTTACGATTTCATGGAAAAATATATGAATGATTTTTGAAAAAAAAAATCAGTTTCTAGAAATTAAAATAGAAAGCACGTTACATCGTAAAGCACAGAACAGAACGCGAGTAGCTCCACACTTATCCTCAGGAGTCAGAAGCCGTAAGCTGTTCGTTGCGTATAAGTTACTGCTCCCACAATCAGCAAGATCCCACATTACGATAGCCTGCTTACCATAAACCAAATTTTATGACCGCCAGGATACATACGCGACAAATTATATATCTTTGGCTTATTCGGACAATACAAACTTAGGACTGCAGTTGGAGTAACTGGGCTCTGATCTAAGAATTATTTAAAGTAGCTAAATTTTAGGTGTTTTTAGGGTTCCGTAGTCAAAAAGGAACTCTTATAGTTTCACCATGTTCGTGAAATGAAATGAAATGAATACTTTATTAACTTTTGGATGTTACATCTCTTAGTTTCATCATTTAATTTTTTTTGGATGAGTGGACTCTGTGGAGAAGAACTCACCAAAGAAACTCCACATGCGTCGCATCTTTTGTGTTCCTTTTTTTGGCAAATAACCTACTTAGTAATTTACAAAATTGATGCATGTTGAAATAGCCTGTCATTCAAGAAATCTATTCCCATGGATATCTGTCCTCTAAGTATTCAGATACTCTATAATAAGCTTTATTATACAATTTTTGCTTAACAATAGCTTTGAACTTATCTAAAGGTATTTTTTTTAAATCGGTAGGGACGTTATTGTAAATGCGTATACAATTGCCTTTATAAGAATGTGTTATTATACATAGTCGGCTAAAATGAGCAGCCAACTTAGAATTCAAATTGTGTATATCATCGTTCTTTTTAAAATTATTGATATTTATTTTTACATACACAAGATAATAAATATAATGAGACACAAATGTCAGAATATTTATTTCTTTAAACTTTTCCCTCAGTGACACTCTCGTCCGTCTGTCTGTCTGTCTGTCTATCTGTCTGTCCGTCCGCGGCTTAGCTCAGAGACTCTTAGTACTAGAAGGCTGTAATTTGGCATGGATATACATACATATCAATCAAGCTGATAAAGCTGAAGAATAAAATCAAAAAAAATTTTTTTTAGTGTTCATGGTACTGTAACGATAGTTGTAGCATCGGGCCTCGTTGGTCCGAGTGCTATGTAGTTTGATACTGGCGATAGTATTCTTTTTGTTATTCGTTCTATTCTAGAACTATTCTGCAATCGTCTATCCGCTGTCACACTCACTTCAAAGAGGGTGAGGGATATTACAAGAGGGTTATTACTCACAGTTGAGGAGTCCTTTGTTTTATAAACCAGTTAATAATTCTATTTGTGGGGGCGTATACCAGGTCTGGGTGTCTCCACCACTGTAACGACTCTCCGGGAGAGAGCCGCCACTTAAGAAATACAAAAGGCACTTATAACACAAACACTATTTTATTAAAACTATAAACTGTACTTGCACTACTGAAATAACATTCAATCGTCCGCACTCGACGGCGGACGGCAGGTGAGAACCACAAATCCCGACGGCCCCAGCCCGTCTGAAGTTTCTATCGCTCTCTTTCTAAACTGAATAGTTAAAAAGAGAACGAATATATTACAAAAAGAATACTATCGCCATTATCAAACTACATAGCACTCGGACCAACGAGGCCCGATGCGACAGTACACATGAAGTGGGGGTTATTTTTTTAATTACAATTACTTTATAGTATTAGGTATCGTTGGATAGGTTTTTAAAAAAATGGAATTGCAAAAACCATTTTTCGATGCTAGTGTACGTTTCAGAATTATTTAGTTTTAAAGTGCTCATTTTTGTTACAGTCAAGTTTCCCCCCCGCCTACCAGCAAAACCGTTGTATTTGGAAATGTAAAAAAATTCACGGTAGTATAGTGTACCTATACAACGTGTTACAAAAAATATTAAAAAAAAAAATATTCTTCATCACAGGCATTTAATCAAAATTTTCCCATCTCTAGTGTCATTTGACACCTAAAATATAGACTATCGATTCTTAGAACGGAAAAGTATTTGTACAACATTTGTGCCTACATTTTTAAAAGAGATGTACTTAAATCAATTTATGTTAGAAAACATTTTCTTTTTTGCCTTAATTATCTTGTTTACGTATTTACAAACATAAATAATATTTTAAAATATTAAGTTCATTAATTTATTATTTCATAACAATTATTTAACAAAGCTTTTTTTATTTATTTGTAGTTTTTTCATTTTGAAATCAATTATTTTAATGTGAATGTTATGGTACAAATAGTACGTAATCATTTTTAACCATAGCGGTAAAAATAGGCACATTGACCTAAAATTACATCTCTGGTCCGAATATTCTTTGACACAGCTGATCACTAGAGATGGGAAAATTTTAATTAAATGCTTTTGATAAAAATATTCTTTTTTTTAGTATTTTTTGTAACACGTTGTATATGATGAGTTTAAAAGGAAAAGTATCAACATCAAGTAGGCTTTACAGGTTATCGAATAATAGACCAACTTATAAAATGTACAAGTAAGAAATTTGGTACTACAAACATCATAGAAAATTATTTATTTTATTTTAGTACCTAGGTAAGTCGTATTGGGCAACTATGGAACCCTTCACTTTGCGTGGCCCGACATAGGCTTGGCCGGTTTTATTTAAATTATGATTATTAGCTAGTCGCCTGTACACACACGGGACGATGTAGAATCGTTTTCTTTGTAAAATTATTCAATTATGTAACTCTACCAGTGCTGTAGCAGCGGTCCGCCCGCACGCGGCTATGATTTTTGTCTAATATTTTTTTCATGGGGAGGAAACTTTTCATAAGAATGCTACCTCCCTATGACTTCAACGAACATGTAAAAAAAAAAATATAAAAACCTAATTGGTTTGGCCGTTCTAGAGTTTTGAAAGATAAGATGATATTATTATTATTTTTAATTATTTTTAGTTCTTTCTTCTTCTTTCTTTCTTGTTCCTGACCGATTATAAAAAAAGAACGTTGCATTTTTCCCAATATTAAATTCTGGTAAGTTTCCGCGTTTATGATTCTCCGTTTGTTTATATAAGTTGGTCAGATGTTAATAAATGAGAGGCGCGGCTTATGTATAAGTTATCGAGGTGGACTCTCTAAGTGATTGGCCAGGCCCATTATCTTGTATCTGCTGATTTCCACTCGCGTAACTCCTGTCCCTCCGAGCAATAAATGCAAATGCCTTATATTATTAATGGTTTCTTTTAAACAGATATTTTTTGTTAAGTATTTTTAACTACACAAAGTTTTCATAACATTTTTTTTTGTTAAAGTAATAAAGAAATATTGATCTTATCAAAGTTTTCTCTAATTTTATACGAGAGATGAAACCTCATTTAAAAAATGTAGTTAATCGATTTAATTGATCTGAACGATAGAAAACCATTCTTAGCAAAATTGTGATTAATTACTTTCTACATAAAAGTGCCATAAAGAGCCGCATTTAAAATTAATGGTTAATTTATGTCAGCCTTTAAGAACGTACAAATATTGTAAGAAGCCAAAGAGTTACTGTAGACTTATGGCTTCCATTCAGTGAGGAGAGATAATGCTTGCAAGCAATCACATAAGTGGATCAAATAGCTGTAGTCCATTTGGATAATGAACTAGCGACTCTGTAGCCTCACTCAGTTCTTTTATTGTACGGCTGCTGATACAGATACAATAAAAACAAATGATTATACAATACTTTCTTAGTCAAGTGGATGTAAATCAAACATTGAAATAAATTGGCGAGTTCTACTCTAATCATACTAAAATACATTTATGAGCACACGAAAAATAACCCCCGTAATATATTACTTAAATTTTTATGTACATGTAATACATTTTGGAAAGTGCAAAATGGGGAGAAGGTGACACTGACACCTCAAACAGAATAAGTAAATTTCCGCTTTCGGAAGAGTCAGGAGCGCGGGCGGCGGCGGCGGCGGTGTCCGCGCCGTCTCAGCCGTGTGTATCACTCGGCCGAGAGTGGTATCTGATCAATCCATTACGGGTACTCTGTCCAGGAGCTGTTAGCCCGCAACTTGGCGACACACATTTTCCATTTCCACCCCTTGTCCTTACCGGCCCAGTTTCGCCTCTTCCATAATTCAATCCATACCGAATCCATTGTGCGATACACTACACTTTACACTCCGGTAAAGGTGCGTATCTACGAGTACTTAATTCAATAATATTATTGTTAGGCTTGAGACAATTTTATAAGAATATAATGTGACAGTTTTTATCCAGATAGATGAGAGAAGTTCTAAAATAACAATTCTATTAGTCTGCACGGATACAATTTTCTCTTATAAGCTATTTTAATCGATGGGGCATAATAATATACCTATAATATGAAAATGGGAATTTAATGCAAAATATTAAGCGACATCCAAATCAATGTGTGACCATAGTCAAGCCAACTTGCTAAAATCGTATATGATATATTATGAAGTCGGTTTTGTTTGATTGCAGGCTGTCCAGGACCTATGAAGCCATCATGATTCATAAACTTATCGAAGCAGCATCTATCTGCTTGAGTTGCTTGTTTTTACGTCAATTTCATTTAAGATCTCTACCAAATAGTAAAAGCTTTTATATCTCCAGTATCCCAGGTCTTAATGGTGTGTTTGTTGGCGCTGGGAACGCGGCGTGCACTAACGCAATAGCGGCGTTCCTTGATCCAGTCTATTTCGGCGAGATCCATTACCTCGGGAGTGGCGGCAAGAAGCAATCTCATTGAATGACCGTCTTCAACCCCCACCACCCCCTTCCACCCCCTCTCTGATCCACGCCAATCGGTAAATATGCGTGTTAAATATGTATGCGTTGTAAGATGCTCTAAGTGTATTAGATTTTGCTTGCTTTTTCATTCTGTCAAGTAGTTAGGTATATGTGGTAATATAAACATCCCGACTATTGCTTACGCATGCAGGGCACGCATGAATTTACTTTATGAGATGGGCTGGCATTTATTTTCTCAACTATCATATCAGTCTGTAATCTTGAGGGTATTTCTTGTTTGTGAACGTAACCTTTTAGATTAACAGGCCTTACGCTCTTCTCTAGAGAGTTATATTATTTATGCGGATCAATGTAAGTTTCCTTGACATTAAGGGAGTTTCATGCAAGTACGAAACGCATTAGTGGCGGGAAACAAGACGATGCATCACAAAGTGTACAAGGTACATCTACAGTGTACTTAAACTTTGTTGTCTGCATAGGGCTTAAGTAATAACTTATATCTGGCAGAAGCGAAACTTTGAATGCAGTTCGTGCGAAGTGACTAGACTTTTCCATTAGGAACAATTATCAGGCACAACGGAGGATCTGGTGCTTTCAGCTGTGGGGACGCGGGTTGCGGGAAGCGGGTAGCGGGGCTTGGGGCCCGTCGCCGCACTCCGACGACCTGTTAGAGATAACGTCATAAAGTCGCCGAAGCACAGAGCCGGACTAACGTCTTTGCTGTTGCGCTGCCCTCACCTCGGGATAATGGACCGCGCCTCCCTCCTCCCGCTGAACCCCTGCACTCTCCCTGTACCGCGAATTTACAAAAGCTATTTCGCTAATAGAGTCATAGAGACTGAAATCGATTTTTATCTATGCATATTGTAAATGGATCTTCGTCTGTTTCAGCATGTTTTCGAAGTTTTAAATCAGTCAGTATTATTAACAATCTTCCCCTCAAAAATAATCCTTTGTAATCTTTTTATCATTAAGAGGTGTGACTAAGTCTTCAATCCTGACATGGATAAAATAATCTTTATAAGACATTTCCAGTTTCTTATTTCTAATGTTCGAATACAATCGATATCCATTGTCACGTTTCCGATATAAGCAGCTTATGACAGAGAGTGCGGGTACTAATGAACTAATGGCGTATCAGCCACCCATACGTCCGCCTCTCGTCGTCGCCTGCTCTTTAGGCTTCGTGTAGGCTCCACGAAACTTGTGGCTACAATGCTGCTTTTGATCATCGCAGTTTCCAGTCACATCAATGTAGACAGCAGTGGAATTAAATTCATGATGGTTATCGCCGTGGAACGGGCACGTATGACTCTCGGTTAATGGAGCACCGCAGATGTCCGTCACTCCGAATTTGACTAGGTGGCTTTCACAGTATACATACACACTACCCCTTCAATTAATGCTTGAACGTGAAATACAGTGCATACACTTCTACAATTTAGATAGAGAGCCAGATCAAGACAAACATCGGGAAAATCGGGATCCAAAGGGGTTTTCTTAGTATAGCACCTAAGTTCTTGGGAAAAAATCCTTAATCAGTCTATCAAATTGAAAGCTTAGAATAAATAACAATAAAATAAGCTTGACTTTGAAAATATGATTTTAGATTGATTGAGAATATTCATAAGAAACTACCGAAACTCTACAAAAAGTATGTACGCTACCTTTCTTTGATGCGCACATCCGAAGTAGTCTTAAACAGAGTAAATGCGAGATCTTTTTAGGCTTATGTCTGGCGCTGAGTGGGTCCACAAATGTCGCTAAAAGGCTGGACGTCATTGTTTATCCGGACCACATTAGGCGGGTAACCGGACACGCGCGCGCTGAGTGCGCTACAAGTATCCGCTTTCAACTCATTACGGGTCGGACGTGGTGCGTGGGCAGCTTACCCCGGTTCCCCCGCACCGCACCCCCCCTGTCCCCGAGCCCAGCAACCCACCCACCGTCTTTGTCCTTCAATCCCTCTCACAATCTTCGATCCAATTTCGAATACCCATACATCCATCTAATGTAGGACTTAGATTAGATGACAACATAGGACGGTCCGCGTGAACGCTGGAAGCAAACAAATAAGTACATTTTACTCATTCCGAGAAGATATTGAAACTTTTTATGAAAGAAGGCTGGGATAAGATAAAAAACGTAATACATACGAAAGTAATAAATCTGTTCTTGTTATACCCCGCGTTGTAATAAACAAATATATTCGAGCTGGAGACCCGTCAGGTCCAATCAGGCAGATTTATTCCAAATTAACCATAAAGAAGATTGCGACCATGTCAGATGTAATCGCGAAATAAAGTGACACAAGTATCTTAATCAAGTGTCCATTCAGGGGAGTTAGGGCGGACCGAGCTGTCCGTTATGGGCGATTTTGTAGAGCGGGCCGGCCGCCCGCCCGCCGCCGCACGCTGCTGGCTCGTCCCGCGGCAATAACAGTTCCGACAAATTGAGTCCACTGACATTGAAACGGATCACACTCGCTATCCAACTTTAATTAAAGTGCCTAATCATTATCAGAGATGCGTCACTAAACTCGCGTAAAATCTGCATCGGTATAAAGTAATTCCTAAAGCTTATCAGTTTCAGCATATTGCTAAAAACATTTTATCAAAATCAACCGACTTCGTTTACGTGCGGTCGGTATCCTAATTATTTTTTATTGGTTGAGATAAATAACAATATCGTAATACGGTATCGCAACTATTTTAACGAAGCTATTTTGTGCTGAGTGAATTATAAGATTGTGGTTCAGTTAGTAGCAAGTGTTTTTTTTAATGTAAAGTCATGGTGTGGCACCACGGATGTTGGAATCGTAAGCGAATTACGAGGCGCGGGCGGCGGCGGCGGCGCGGCGGCTTACCGACCGCAATAACATAACCGTTTGGACAAATTGTGGCTCGCTTGAGCCCGGATTAGCGGCTTTATGGAACAATTCGCGTCGCCGGTACCTCCTGATAATTGATATCAATGTTCCACGTCCAACAGGGAAAGAAATTAAGCGCTCATTTGTCTACGTTTCGTTTTATTAGTTCTCTGCATGACTTCAATGTTAGTCCGGACAGCGCTTAATTATACGAACGGATTATTGAATTGGACCCATTTGATTGTAAATAATGGAGTCTTTATTTGAACCTTAATCACTGCATGTTGGAACTGCATTTTACTTGTGAGTGTAGAAAGAGCATGGTAGACAACATCCATATAAAAAACCAACTGGGTAGGTACTTCATTAATTGGCTTGCTGCTCTGATTTTGCTTTTTATCACGTAATTGGCAATTATTTTTTCTTGAAATTAGCGGTATGTATAATAAATTATATATTTACTTTTACTGACCCATTAAAACTTAAATTAAACCATGAAATGAATAAACTTGTTTCGTGTTACGTTTCGTTGATGGCTTATTAAGTACTTAATTTGGCATGTGGAATGATTGCATGAACCAGTGAAGTTATATCGTTGCATGTTTTTCATTTATCTTAATGAACTAATTTCATTAAAATGTTCAAACTGATACGTCCGTCAAATTGCGAGTGAAAATTAGTTTTTTTTTGTACAAGCCGTTCTGAATAGTAAACAAAATTAACGGGCCGGCCTAAGCAAAGTTTAATCCCTTTTTATTACAAAGAAAAGAAGTAATTACTCTACCCTTAGCCTTATAGAGGGTTGGAGCCCGAGGTAAAAATTTCCATAGATTTATCATAAGCAAATTAAGTTTATAATTAAAAACAGGAGTTTTGTATAGACGTAATTTGAATATGTAAATAATATTATTCAGAGAATTGCTGATTGCGAAGAGAATTCTAATTTAGAACTTTTTGTCTACAAGTCATTATTTCAATTCGTATCAGGTTCATTGGTTGTAGTTAAAAAGCTGGAAACTAGAAGTTTTGTTTGTGTTTCGTGTAGCTAACGAAGGTTTAAGTCCTTTCCTTGAATCTTAATCAACGATACTTTTAATGTTGCTTTAATTTAAAAACAAAAGAATTGTAGTTCGGATTATTCAATGAATAAAAAACGAAAAAAAATTACAAATACAGTACTTATTTAATTAAGAGTGCGATCGAGACTACGATATGAGTTAATTCATATTATGTTGCGGTAATATGAATTAAGTAAATGTGTATTAAGGGTAAGAGTGGTGAGTGAGGACCGAAGAGAGGAGGGAAGTAGTTTGGCTTTCATTACGCAGTCGCGAGTGAGGCGTGCTCTGCAGTTACCCGACGACGACGCAATTACTCCATTAGCTGTGCAAATAACGATAACCACTGATTAGCGTTAGGCCAGTGACACACGCTACGAAAGCTTCCTCGACAATATTTATTAAGGAAACGCTTCTTTTATGACTATTGACTCAGAATATACAACGTTAAAGCTCTTTGGCAGCTCAGATGGCAGATCAGTCCCTGAAAATGAACAAACTTTGGACAACGATTTTTAAAAAGTTGCTAAAAATATAATTTCATTCAATCAGGCTCTTATTGACATGACATTGAACTTTATTGTTCATGACATGACATTGTAATTTAATTATTTTTGTTACGTCTGTTGATGTATCTGAGAAATGGAGTGATCATGTAGCTCTCACCTTACAAGGAAACAATAGCCAGCTGTATAATCAATACCAAATCATCTCTTTCATTATTCCAGCTAGCTCAAGTTGTTCCAATTAAGATTCAGATCAAAGAAAGGCTACAGTGATGGTGACGTACAGTACAACATCTGCGTATAAATGACATTTATTTATTTTTATCTAAAAATGTTTTAATTTACACTTTTGTTTTAAATATTTTACATTTAATGAAGCTATAAATAAAATAATTGGTACATCTGATAAACGAGCTCTCAATTTTATTAAGCTCGATGGGGACATAATGACTTGAGCTGATGAAACGAGAGACAACGAAGCTTGTTTGTTGCCATAAAAAACCTAGTATATTCAACTACAAAGTAATAAGTTCATGTGAATATGAATATACTTTAATAATAATGGTCAAGGATAATAGATGTCAAGCCACACCAAGGAAAAGAATGTACAACAGACGATGTACCTATAATGTAGCGTTAATTAATTTTATCAGTTCAGAAAGAGATTCAGTATACTGGGAAGTTTCAAAAACAGGTATACATACAAACAAGACATTTCAAATTCAGAAACATTTCGTTTCATAAACAGAAAAAAAAAAAGAAAAACCAACGCAATCAGTTGTAGAGGGTCAATATTAGACGGGCTGGCCGGAACAGCTGCTCGACGGTGGTGGTTAATATCCTCACCCCAAGTGACGATTTTATCACTTAATCAAGATACCAGTGAAATCAATTTAGAGTCCGTAAGGTCGACCGATCTCACCTAAGAGTCCCTAAAAGTCCCGAAGGCGGGCGTCCCTGCCCCGTCTCGTTTGCTCGTGCCCGTTTATAAACGGTTTTATTGCTTTCGGAGCAACCGAACATTATTAAACTTTTCCAATTTCGATTTATCACGTAGCTGTCGGAATTTAATACCGCCCTACCTTCGGCGCAGGCGATCGCCCGCCGCGTGATTACAATACACGTCGTTAATAATACGAGTCGAGGAGAGCAGCGGTGGCGGCGGCGGCGGCCATTATGACGTGCTGCAACTCAGCCGCCCAGCACCAGCTGGCATACCTGGTACGGAAGGCATGTAGGAAATCTGACCATCTTGACTCCAATGGTTTCATTGCTATCAGGCTGATATTGTTTGATCTGCTACCGGACAGGCCGCTACCGGTCATGTCTGTCGTCATCAAATGAGATTGTCCGAAGTATGGTGATATATTGAACTTTATTGTTATTACAAACAAATTTATTGTTTTAATGTAAATTTCACGTTAACCTTGACTTTCATCTCTTTCGCGTCCTTTTTCCTCCGAGCTTTCGCAAGTAGGTAGGTACCTATATGCGATTGTGAAAAATCATGGGCCATCAAACTTTGGCCTGCAGTGGACTATCTTTCCAATCACAAGCCTGTCGCTTTGTTTCACACGTTTTACTGTCCACGACTTTGTAACAAGAAATGATTTATTAGCAACAATTTCAACGTTTGTTACACTCGCGCTACGTTTTACGACAGAGTTTCATAACAAAATGAAGTCTAATATCAGCCCGGGTTAAAATTATGAAGCTAAAACTGAAGGTTATTGAAAACGTGACTTACATTTACATAGATTGTATGAGATGCTATAAGTAGACATGTGTGTGTTTGTTTAAGAAAAATATATTGAAATTTACATGGATTAAGCGGCGTACGTGAAATTGTAAAGGCGTACACGTTTAACAATTTATGTGTTTTCTGGAATATAAATTAAGGTAATGTTGGCTCTGTAAAACTGACACTAGGGTCTGTAAGGTCGGTTGTTGACCTTCATCCCTCACGATGAAGAGAATAAGTAAATGAAACATGTAGTTGTGAAGTTCACCGAGGGTGATGGCAGGGTGAGGCGGCGAGCGGACGCGGCAGCGGAGGCGGCGCGGGCGGCGGCGATACAATCTACTCACATTCATAGGGCCAATCAAGCACCAACCCGCTTCCCCCGCGAGCCACACCTTCACCCGAGCAGGGTTGAACTACCGTTCAACAAAAATATAATCCAGTTTCGTGATCCTAGATTTAGATTTTCTTAACCAGAAAATTCTAAGATAAAGTAACTTTACATTGAATTAAATTCTGTAACTGTGACAAATATACAAACAATTTCTCTATAAGAAACATGTTATAGCAGGATTAGTATTGAGACCAAAATCATTATATTATCAAAAATTGAAGTTAATCGATGTCCGCGCAATGAAGCACGAAATTCGCGACTTGAACAAACTTTGTAAGGTATAGCAATAAATGTATTTAGGTTTAAAGCCTAACAAGCAAAGTTGAGGCGCCTCGTTAGATCCAGCTTTATTAATGAGGCTGTCACTCCTATTAAAACTCTTTAGCCCTATTCCACCTTGTTAGCAGTTGGCAATGGCTTCGAAACACGATATCGATTTGACAATAAACTTGTTTAATACAAGCCTTTTCCTTGAATTTTAATGGTATAACTTATGTTGTATCTGAATAAATACATGTATTATCTTTCTTGTTCGGTTATGTTAAAGCATGTTTTAGTGTGATATATAAATAACAGTGGTAAAAATATTTAGAAGATAAAAATTTTAAAGAGCTGATTCTAGAGTTATAAAACAAAATCCTATTAAATGCCTACTTACTATCTACGTTTGTTTATCACTATTATGTGAACGTAACGTTTTCTTTCAGAAGTGTACTGTCAGATTTTACTCAGAAGTTGATTTCCTTTACATTGTATAGGTAGGTTTATTTCGTTCTTAGTGCGGCCCTGTTTACAGAGCTCACGTACGACCGCTCGTAAGTTCAATGGAGGTGTTGATTAAAAATATTTCCCATGTGCGCCGGATAAGGCCCAATTGGGCTGGCAATCAGCGCGCGCGCCGGCCACCGCTAATCATGCGCTACGCTACGCCATACTACGACATGCTACGACGGCTACGACACATGTTATGCTACGAATTTTTTAATGCCTATAATATTAAGTGTCCGTACATGAAACTTGTTTTAAAACATATTTATTATGTAACATAATAAAATAGCCCATATATAAGTGAAGTATGTTTACTATGACTATGTATGACTTTATTTTTTTTAAAGTACTTGTTCTTGTTTTTCAAAGTTTTCGAAAGCAGGCAATGAATGATACCGATATCAGCCATTCATTGCCTGCTTTCGAAAACTTTGAAAAACTTCTTGATTACTTTTTAAATAAAAATACTTATATCTTTTCGTGCTGCTACAGAATTAAAGCTTCTTTTCTGGTTGCTTACGCTTTGGACGAACTCGTGAGACGATTCTAACAAAGTGGCCTTTTAATGTTCAGTAATTGCAATCTACGCTTTTAATGAAGCAAAAACACACAAAGAAGATGAAAGGCTACCTTAAATGCGTCGCAGTCGTTAGCTAAGATAAAACGTTCCATGTGAACAGCTATAGCCGGTGAAGCGAATGTTTGCCATTGCCCAAAACGTTCGGCTTGTACAAAGCGCGCCGGAGCGCTTGCGCCGCAAAAACAACCACTTTCCGTTCTCAGAGTGCATTTAAT
Organism: Carpatolechia fugitivella; assembly: GCA_951230895.1. NCBI lineage: Eukaryota > Metazoa > Arthropoda > Insecta > Lepidoptera > Gelechiidae > Carpatolechia > Carpatolechia fugitivella. The sequence goes on along the minus strand of OX579653.1, from coordinate 9,546,434 downwards.
TGGTGCGCTATCCCGAGTGCGTAGCTCACATTCACATGTCGTAATAGGACTCCGCGCCTGTTGCAGTCCAATTGAGACCGTTTTTAATAAGTAATTAATTATTTTCAACGCTATTATATAGGGTCATTAACACGCGCTTGTAGTTTAAGGAATTTCAGCAACTATATGGAATTGTATAAGATTTGTATGATTAAATCCTTTTTTTGCTATTTGGAAGTTAAGTTTTTCTTGGGCTATATGCTGGTGTTTCTTGGAATAAGATTTGATGATAATAAATGTATTTACAGTGACATGGCAACAGTGACGACAGAGCGTAAATTATTTCCAATACAGAATTATCACAAAATTATGGATTCGCAGCTCAAGAAAGTCTCTCTTTCACATATCGCGCTGTATATCTAATTTACAGCCATTGAATCGTCGCCTTTTCCAGACAGTGCTTCTCGTAAGAACGATGATGGGTAGGTACGCCTATAGCAGGATGAGTTGCTTGTTTTTTCCCGATTGATCTAAATTCATTAGGAAAGCGCGCACGTAGCCGCGTGCGCAGGTCCGCAACATGCCGAGGTTTTTGCGCGCCACTCCGTCTAACAAGATTGAAATAACCGTGCGCTTTTGAACACGGTATTTGAGCGCTGCGGAGAATGAGACAGACATGAACACAAAAGGAATAATGGACATCGAGATTAGTACACATTCGTTTCAAGACATCTGAGACTTTATTTGATTGTTACTAAAGTAAATTCTAAAACTCTTCTTGTTTTCTTAATGTGTTTGGTCGTATAAATTCGGTATTAAAAAGTTGTATGTTAAACTTTTAACAAGTCTATAGTTTTCCTGTTGTACTCTCGATGCAGTATTAGTATTTATAGAGTGCGCTGTGCCGCTAGCGATTAGGAACCGTTTATTTTATTGAAGCACCTACTTATTGTCGACGTCGCATCGGTTTTTGCTCGCCGCGCCCGACCTGCGTCCGCGCAGACGAGTTTTATCGCCGCATACATCGAAGTAACGCAATTCCTGACAGACTTAGTAAGAAATGTCTCTCTTAACTATGTGCTTAATCTGAAGGTTTTAGTACTGTCTAGAAAACAAATACAGAGCCACAAGACATCAGTTTAGAAGATGGTTGAATTGTATTTTTACTATTTAATAACTCTTAAGTTTATTTTAATAACACTTAAGTTGACAATTTACGATAAAAAACTCGACTTTTCTTGTTATCAAAGTTTTCAAAATTTACTCTGAATTAGCTTAACGTGCTTTTAAAAGGCACGTAAAATGTTATCGTGAAAACCACTAACGGTCACCATTCATAACCTCACCTGAGTCTGACCATGCCTGGAATTACTCATCTTTCGTAATGTACTCCTGTACTAGGATCTATTGTACAACTATTCCCCTAAGATGCATTTTTCTCATATTAGGGGAATAGTTGTACAAGAGTGAAATGAAAAATAAATTAAAAAATTTAAAACCCCCGAAGCAAAAAAAAGCAAAAGTTTAAAAAACCTTACATAATAAACATAATACCTTTCGATTGAGTAATACCTATATTATTATAATTCTAGTCGCCCACCCTTGTATTTCGGGTTAATTTTAAACTACGCTTATTGTTATACATTACAATTGATTTATTGATAATTTTTACGATAAATTAAACACACTTAAATAAACGTTAAATTAACTACTTTTTAACTAACATCAGCTGTAACTAAAAGAATTATAAAGAATCACAAGTATTCCCTGAAATGAAGGGTGGGCGGTTAGTTGTGCCGGTGAGTGTATTATAGAAATTGATGGATGACACGCTATGGTTTACTTGTTGATATGGTTTACTCGTTGTAATATTGATTTATTTAATGTTAGCATTATCGATTTGGGTGCCTGCATGTAATGATAATGTCTATTGTGTATTTTAAATGAATAAATGAAATAAAATTAATTATCGCTAAAAGGGTACCGCATAAGTTAGAACCTTCATTTGATTGAGCTATCTATTAATTTACTAGCATATCCGACCAACTTGCTTTGATACGATATTTTTTAAACTTAGCGTTAATAAAAATATATTTGGTAGTTTGCCTAATTAAAGTTCTGAAACTGTTGATTTGGTTGGCCCCTTTTTGGTGCGTTGTTATTACTGCAGAATGCTAAGTTTCTCTACACATAACATTAATTTATCGTGATGCCACCACCGTCGTACTGTAAATGAGTAGAATTAAATACTGATCAAAATGAATCCAAACACGAATAATCTGTTATTATTTTTTAGAACCACCGCTATACAACCTGCTTTTAAATTAACAAACCGCATCCAAATCGGTTGAGCCACATGGCGGTCAAACTTCTTTTTTGCGTCGGGGGTTAAAAACAGCTTGAATCAAATCAAAAATTTAAAATGTATAAACTTATTATTTATTTAAAACGGAAACATTCACGTAAAAACGTATCACGTATCGTTCAATAATAAAATGTAATAACTTTGTAATAAGAACTAAGAACGATTCCAGATTAATTTACAAAGACCTACCAATGTGACGTAATTCCACTAAATCTGATAACAATTATACTAATTACGCTAAAAGGTTGCCTCTACGGCCGGAACCCCACTTAATGAAATTAGATATTAGCCAGATGCATGCAGCGAACTCAAAGGCTTGCTAAATAATTTAAAGAAACATTTATTTACGTGAAACTTTTTAATTAAATGTAGAGCCACTTCTTGCAGGGATTACGCTTATGGAAGCGTAGTTTCTTTTAAGCTTATCTAAAATGTCGTAAAGGCTATAACTAACTATACAGGGTGTGAGCCAGAGCATAATGCTAGATGCTATCAGATTTTATAGGTAATTAGTTATACCAAAACAGCACTTGCCTGACCTTTACGCTCCTTGCAATTTGCAGCGTTTGCTAACAAAAGTTTATGACTTCCAGTTTGTATAGGGCAATATTGTAACTCTATGTCGTCGAGTGTAGAGTCAGGGATAGGAAGTAAATCTTGATTTCACATGGTTCCTAATTGAAGCAATGAGCTGGATATGTTGCATATCAACATGATGTAGATAGAAGCGTTTTAGAAAAAAGTTTAATTGACTTTTGTTTTATTTAAAAATTAAAATAAGGAATATTCATAATATTCGATTTTATCTCCTCTCTTCCAATCTTGGAAGACACATTTTAAATGTTTTTATAGCAAATTTTAAAAGAATAAAAAAATGTAATTTAAAAAACTGGTATTGTTATGGATGAAATATGGTGTTATAATACCCAGAACACTTGCCTGTCTTGTCAGGAGAGGAATAGATTGATGGTAAGGTTCTATGAGTTCCAAGAATAATCAATAGGGAGAAGCAATGCTAAGCAACACAGATGCAATTTAATCGTGGAACTGCATTCGAAGCATTCCTGCAAGACTCCACGAGGCGGCCTCAGGACTTTACATTAATAAACTTTATAGCCAAGACGATTAAAATCGTCGTGTCGCCCAGTCGCGACTGGACCAAGCCGCACTCGCATACTAGGCACCCTCATGCCTGCCGATGTTCGCTTTAAATCACACACATGCGTTTAATTAAAACATTCTTTTCTACAAAGCGTAGCACAAAAAAAAGAGAGAATGACTACATTTACACTACAGAATTGCATTCTCATACTATCTGGAATAGATTTTCAACACTATACTGCACTTAAATCTTTTTAATTTACCTGAGTGCAGTGCAATTTGAAAATGAGACCAATCATGCCATTAAAAATACATACACTGCGGATATTTACGACTAATAAATTTCGGTACAGTATAGTAAAAAGATATGAGGACATTTTCTGAACTCGTTCCTTTTGGAGTTTTATGATTCCGCGTGCACTTCTGGGCTCCATTATGTGAGTGATTTAATTTGTAATAAAAACTAAATAATGGAATTTTTATCGCTATCGACAGGAAACCAGCATTTTATTTTCAGATGTATTAAGATTACTTTTATTTATTTTATTGCTAACATAACGGCTTAGCTTGTTTAAAGACAAAAGTTCGTAAAAATTTACATTTTTAGAAAAAGAGTTTAGTTCGATGAACTTCCTTGAAGTACCAAAATTTTATTTCCCGAGTATTTTCGAAGGATGAAAGTAATTAGGTAAAAGCTTCCGGTTTTTACAGTTGATGCTAGAGTAGTGTAGTGTATCAGGGCGGTGTGAGTGTCGGCCGAATCAGGCAGCTCTCGTCGACTCACTCGGTTTCCTTTATAGTGCGCACTCTCTTGCGGAAGTGCTTGACACAGCTGGAATACCGTGGATATACTCAAGCCATTATTGCTTTTCGAACATTTGCATTGCTTGCAAAAAGATCAAATCAGAAAGAGATGCATGCATCATCTAATAACCCTCAGTAGGCCAGTGGGTGACTATTAGTTGATGGATGAAATTCTTAAACCAATGTAAGAGTAAGTCGAAATAGTACCTCGCAGGCATTGAGCTAATAATGTTCTTACCTAAAATATATTTGAGGGCTCATTTTTAGGATTGGTATTATTGTATGAATGGTAAGTTTTCCGGTTGGACATAAACATGACGTACAAATGTTCCTTGCAATAAAAAGGATGAGTGTTTTGTTTTGGTTCTCTTTTTCAACTCATTCTTTTAACTTCGAAAGTAAAACAACAAATAGGTATTGCTTTTTAAAACAAAATCATTTTTCATCTCATACCATTCTAAGTGAAGGCTAAGCGTGTTTAGTTTTTATGTTAATAACGAAAACCCTATTTCCTCCATTTTAATATGGGGTATGTCTACATTACTCGAACATTTCGCAGCAATACTTTTAATGGATCTTGTGAGTTTTTGCCTTTATTTATACGTTACGATGTGCGCATAATGGATCAGCAGCAAACACTTAGTAGATATGTGATACGAACAGTGTATTAGCGGCTTTTACAATTCCCTTAACGTATTCACTAAGCACTTTTGTAGATATATAGCAATCGCTTCGAATAAGCTTTGAGATGATTGAAGATTAAGAATGTGTTTCGTATTTTATTTTGTAATTAAGAACTTATTTTTTACGTGCTATAAATTATGTGTTACCGTAATGCAAAGTTCAGAATAAAAATCTCAATCACACAAAGTGCGGAACAATGTTAAATAAAAACTGTAGCACGTTGTTGGATATTCTCGTGACACGGCCTGTTCCGTGTCTATGCGAGTATGCCGGGCCTGAGTGTTACATGTCGCACGTAAAAACAATTAAAGTTGCACAATGAAAACGGCTACACTATACTGTAAGCGAGGAATAGAATGTTAATGGAACAATACACAGTGCAAACGAATCGAATATGCAACATGACCGAGATTGCTCTCCAGTTATTGTAGTTTTGAGTTGGCTATGAGTAACAGAATATCCTTTTATGAATATACGATAGTAAATGCATTTGCGTGGGCTACAGCAAACACGGCACGATTAGTTTATTGGTAAATGGCGAATAGACGTGAAGCAATTTAACTTAAATTTATTCACAGTTAAATTTTAAGAGCTGTTAGTTGATAAATGCAAATACTTATTCATGAGATCTGTACCTAGTGTTACAGTCGGGTTCCGTATGTATCATCGAATGGTTTGTTGACAGAGCTCGGCCGGTTACTTCAGGAGTGCGAACGCCAGACGAGCCGGCCCAAGTGAGTTAATTAACTGGGAGCGTGTAAGGCGACGCTCACGGCCGCTCTAATTGCGCGATTATTCCTTCGCGACGCCTAACTGCTGGATGAAATTTAATTAAAGTTTGTTGTTCAAATAGATTTAATTAATGTAATGTTGTAGCGAGTGGCGCGACGCCGAGCGCCGAGCGGCGAGCGCCAAGCGGCGCGGCTCAATCCGAGTGAGTGCTGCGCAACTTTTCTAATTCATTACTTTTGAAAGCGTTCCCGTGGTGGCGGGCACTCTTAATAATTTGTATTGTGTAGCGTTTTAGTGAAATCTCAATGTCTCTTCTGCTTTTGGAATAAATTACCTACCTGTAACATTGGCGCGCACGCCGGCAGCCGACGCGACATTGATATCAGTCAGCGTCACCACTTTATTCCACTTACGCTAATGGATATCCGATTCAACATACCTACAGCCATTAAATCGGATTCTGTAATCTTTGTTATGTATATAAAATCGATTTGTTAATTAAATTATCCATAAATTTGTATAAAATGGCTTGGTATATCTCCATTAGGAAGACAGTGTCCCGTTGAATATTACAAATGCAACGTTAAAAGCTACATTAAGATAAAAGCTGTACGCCATAATTCGTATTAATTATTAATAGGATTGTCAATTAAGACGAAATAACGGAAACCTTGTGAAAATAGGAAATGTTTATCTATCCAAAAATAACAATCGCGGGAACGATCCGCGGCCGTAAGCGACGAACGATGTTCGCGTCAATTACGGCTAATGGAAAACTTAAATTATGATAAAAGCTAAATGGCCGGCGGATGCTGCGTGTCCTCGGGGCGAGTGCCTTGCCGTGGCGGATCGAGCCGTGCCGGGCCGAACCGTGCCGGGAATTCCGCATGCCAGCCCGCACAATCAAAGCTAATTTGATTCTTAGAAGTGTCAACTAGGTATGCTCTCTCATATCATCGTAACGCAGATAAAGTAAAAAAGTTGCTATTTACGATTGAAGAACCTATGATATTTTAAATTTTCTGTAATATAAATAACTTTATAACTTAATTATAAAATAAACTGAATTTTAATACAGCAGTTTTTTTGTCGTTAAAACAATTGAATTAGCAATTATTTATTACATGTAACAGACATTAAAATACTTAAATAATAAAATTGCAAAGTAGCTACAAAATATTACATATGTTTAAATCAACAAGCTTCAAAAAGTTTGTAAGTGTTCTGTGTTATATATTATTAATTTAAAGATTTGCTTTGTTTAACTTATATACAGAAGTTTGGCAAATATCATGTTACGTTAAATAGATAAATCGAATAAGATTACTCGTATTAAGGCAGGTATACACATCTTCCTGTTCTGCATTTACTCATACAATCTAAGTTTTGTATATATCTTTTTTTATGTAATCACAAGTGACAATGCTATAAGATTATACTTTTAATAAACCTAGCTTTAAATACAAAAAGCTCGATACTTGAATTATTTCCAGCAAAAAGAAAACTATTATGCCAAAAATTTTTTCTTTATATCAACTGGAAATCGAATCAAATCACGAATACTTAAATACTGTTGCATTGTTAAATTAACAAGTTTGACTGTCGTGTCCATTGTCGTTTTCGTTGTCGGCGGAGCAGTGTAGCCGTGAAAGCGCCGCGCCGCCGCCGCCGCCGCCGACCCACAAAAGCTCTCTGTCGGGCAGCTTTCAGCCGATTACCCGCGACGCCCGGCCTAATTTGATTGCCGCTCGCCATCAATTACCTCGCGACCACCGCAGATTTTTATTTACTGCTCTCGCGCCATCTCCTCGCGACTTTTCGCTTATTTATTAAACGTAAGGATTTATTGTGCGTATCCAAACGGCTTTATTAGCATTGTTCCTTTTTGATTGCTTATTGTTCTTTGCAAAGCATTAACAAAGCTATGCGTCGCCACTGCTATCGATGCTAGATTAGGCGGCGGAGGTCAATCGATTCTAAACGCGTTTGCGTATATTATTTATCGGTTTTATTAAATAACTCAATCATGCCAAATGCGGTATTGTCACCCCTTCTGCACACGCAAGGCGATCGTTGTTCGATGAGCGTGATGTAAATAAAGAGTGGGATTGCGTTTCGTTGTCTGCCAGTCAATTTCCTTGATGAAGTCACAATTACGGAAATTGGAAGCGCTGCCGCCGCCCGCGCCACCCGCCTCTTGCTTTCCAACGAACTTCCATGAATTCGTTACTCACTTTACTCATTCGTAGCAACACATCCAATCCTTTTCCAATTTACAGCGTTCATATTTAAATACTTGCGTAAAAAGCTATGTCATGTCTAAAATTAACGTTTCCACATTTTAATTAACTCTTAGGTAACGCATCGTTGACACGGAGTTAATTTAATTATTTCTTGCGACGCCACGCGATATCCATTTCAAAAGTTTACTAATGAGACGCATGTGGAGTCTGGAGCAGAGTCGCCCACCATCCGTGAGTATCACGCAGCGTTGTACATCACACTCCTTTCCGAGCATGTTTGTATAACAAGCGAACAGGCAACGCTTGTATCCTTATTGAAATCTTTACTGGCCTCATTGTTCCATTCTCAATTTGGGCGTCCTTGCAAGTTTACGCATCTCTTTCACGAGTAAATTGCTCTGCTCCGTCGGAGGAGTCATAAAGAAAATTGCTATACAGTTGATAAATAATTTATCTGAAAGCCCGCCCCAGTCACCGAAACGAGCCGGGTAGCACTGTTTTCACTTCCACCTAATATTACTTTCCTTTTGTACAATTTTGCAACAGGGCCGTTCGCACGTTCCCTTCCTTTTATGGGCAATAAGTGGAACGCAATTATATTTATGGAGCAGAAATGGTTAGGAAAACTAATTTTACCGAGTATCACTAATATATTTTATGTAAGGGAAAAGTTAATGTTATAATACGTGGACTGGTGTATTAAATAAATTAGTGTAGATGTGTTTGCGAAACGATATGCAGTTACTTGCTTATTGTTTTTTGCATGTTACATTTTTGTCTTTACTGAATAGTATTTGACTACCAATAAGAATAAAATATAATATACTTTAAAAAGCATGGCCATAAAGTTAATTTTAAGCGTTTTGTAGTGTAAAAGTGTGTGTGTTGACGGTGGTCGATGAGGCCGCTAATTGGAGAAGTTGGGTATTCAGTTCCGGAGAGGAGGTGTAGCGTAATTAGCGAGCCCCGCTTTAATTGCCTGCAGAACCTCATAGAACGTTTATTTGATACTCAACGTTGCTTCATGATTTTAAGCAGTAGAGCGCTTCAAGTTACTCGTACTAATTGCGAACAATATAACGAAAATAACGAAATTGATTAAAAATTGTACCACGAGACATGAGAGTTAAAATGTTAAATTATTGTTACATAAATATATTAGAGAAATATACGAGTATAATTACGAATAAACATCACTGTGCAAAAGATCTTAATTACTGGAGTCTTTATCGCGCATGGCGGTTGTTTAATCAGATGTATCGTTGAACTAACAGGTGGGTTACTGTTTCTACATACATGTTTCCACTGGAACATGCTCGCCGGTGCTCGCCACAAACAAGCTGCAGAATTTACTTTATCAACATTTAATAGGTTGCAGAAAATTCGTAGCCGTGCTACGCTTACTACGCGCGTCTACGCCGTAGCAGATCCTAATTACATTTCTTTGTATTAGGTAGCTAAAAACAGAGTAGGTATTTGTGATATTTTTGATATGAAATCCAAAATTAAATTTAATATTTTTTATGCATATATTTTATATTTAAATTTATTTTTATTATCATCACATCACTTCATAGTCCAAGAGTGTCGTGACGTCAATGGTGCTGGTTATCTAGTCTTTAATCAAACAACTAGTGGATCAACCTGCAGGGTAATGAGAGCCATGTTTTTGTTCTGCCATAGATTGTGTTCAAGCCCGGACATGCTCAGGCAAGCGAGCTTAACACGGTCAGTCATGTTATACACAATACTTACTTATGGGTTAGGCTAGATTAGGTTTTTTTTACTAATGTAAACTGTAAAATGTAAACTGTAAAATTTATACTAAAAAAAGTTATACCAAACAAAAGAATTTATTTTATCATTTTATAATTTTAGTAATTTTAACAGGTTTGTTCATGGGTTTTGTGATAGAATTTGATATTTGTAAATTTAATTTAAATATTCAGAATATTGTTTATTTTTATTTATCTGTCTTTGTTCTTTTTAATGACAAGTCATTAAAAGTTAATTAATAAACTACGTTCAAAGTGGATTTGTTATCCGCATGGGTATTCATTCAATACTTTTATTATTTAGCTTTAGTATTCAGCGTACTTATTGGATTTAAATCAAATGCCGGACTTCATAGTTTCCCTGTGTCATGTACACAGCGAAATCAATTAGGTTCGTTTGTTTGCAGTCCCAATAAATACAGGTATCGTTAATTAGAATCAATCGCACAGCGTCGCTGCGCCGTCGACTCGGCGCGAGCTCTGAAATCAGTCGCTCAGTGCTGCGTGGGCTGCGCGGGCGCAGGCGACGACGACGCTTTGCCAATCACTACTGTCGCTAGTCGCTTGCTGGGCCAAATCACAACTTTAAATAAAGCTATTTGGTTAGTTAGAGAAAATTTCACAAAAGTACAATATAATATATTTTTTTATTGCACATATCAACAATTGTAAAAAAAGTCTTCTTCTTGGTGTCAGATTCCAACACTTCCAAGTATATACATTTTAGCCGCACAAAACTCAGTCACAGCATTATCTAACGCCAAATTTAGGTCTTCACTTGTACATAGAAGGGTATAAGGGACAAGAGAGGAAATGCGCCATATTTTTTTATGGGGCTCAAGTAAATGTATGAGTTTAAAGAAGTAAAATCAGACTATGCAAAATAAAAAACACATCTAAGTTTTATTCGGAAATACAGAGTTGTCTATCTCGTGAATAGAGATATAACAAGCAACAGCAGCAATTAATCAATTAAATAAGTTATAATTAACTTTTAATGATACACGGAAAGAGACAGACTTTCAGGAAATAATGTCAATGAGAGCTGATTAAGAAGCAACAAAACGCTCTATCTATCGGGACAGCTCGGAATTAATTTGTTTGCTGGCGAGAGTACACATATTCACAATGATTTATCTATTTACTCTGCAATTCAATTTGGATGGCTTTATTTGATTGTTCAGAGATGTTTGGCCTCAATTTCAAACGTTTTTATGTGACATGAAAAATCTGCCGTGTTGTGTAATTAACACATTTGACTCATATTAACACGTTTTGACGGCTCCGTAGCCCAGGTGGTAGTGTATCTGCCTCCGACGCACAGGGTCGCGGGTTTGAATCCCGCCCAGGACAAACATTTGTGTGATGAGCACTTGTGTTTGCCTAGTGTCTGGTTGTTGTTTATCTATATAAGTATGTATCTATCTATTTATGTAATGTATATCAGTTGTCTGGTACCCATAGTACAAGCTCTGCTTAGTTTGGGATCAGATGGCCGTGTGTGAAGATGTCCCCACATATTTATTTATTTATTTATTATTATATTATTTATTTATAGATAGGGTAAGATTGTTTTGAAGTGGTAGTGGGGTAAGTACATTTTAGAAACTTAGTGGGGAGCATTTACATTGTTCTATCTCATGAGGTTTCCGTCGTGAGCAATAAAAAGTCTTGAATAATCCCTTGAATTGCAACCTGGAGCAGTGTCGAGCAAATCTCTGTGTATAATTAACAATCTTACGCGATGTAGCGCTCCGGTCGCCCCGCGTCGATTAATCTTTCGATTTGCATCGATTTGAATGCTGATTGGAATTATACGAGTAGCTGAACCAGTACGGTCAGATATCAGCTTTGTTAATTCGTTAAAAACTGGGAATTACTAAATTAACCACTGACTGTACTAATTTTCTAGATTAGTGTATTTAAACGACTCTACAAAATGTAATTCGTGTTTAGGATAAAAATTAATATTCAACAGCGTGATGTTTATCTCTTTTTGAAAAATGTTTTTGTGGACGGTAGCTCGGCTAGGCCTATCAGTTGCAATCTTGCAATCGGCTGGTCACGCCCGCGGCGCGGACTGTACACGTTACACGACAGGTTTACTACGGGCCGCGTTTTGATGTTGATTTTATTAATTAACTACCCACTATGCGCTCTCTACTTATAAATAAAAACCGGTCAAATGGAACACTCATAACTCGGTAATAACCGTACGCGAGAGGAAGAACTAACTAGTGAATTTACATACACAAAACACTTTGGCTCTCTGCCTTATAGTTGCAATCATTTTTCTTGAGATACGTTTCCATTCTTCGAACTGCGTATGTTTTGTTGGCGTCGGTTCGGTTACATATATAATATTCTTTTCTTAGATAACTACATGGTAATCATTATCGCCGCCGATCTAGCATAGTACAGTACCCGAATTGCATTTAATTTTCATTATTTATTCTCATTATTATAGAAAAGTCAGAGGTGCTGAGATGCGAATGTTAAGATGGATGTGTGAATGTTAAGATGGATGTGTGGTGTGACGAGGAAAGACAGAATAAGAAATGAGTATGTAAGAGGAAGCTTGAAAGTGGCACCCATAGTGGACAAGTTGAGGAGTAACAGGCTGTCGTGGTATGGGCATGTGATGCGAAGAGAGGAATCCCATACCACCAGACGTATGCTAGATATGAGAGTGAATGGAAAAGCAGGTAGGGGTAGACCCAGAAAAGTATGGATGGATTGCGTGAAAGATGATATGTGTAAGAAGGGAGTGAATAGTGATGTGACGTCTGACAGGGATGAATGGAAGAAGAAAACATATTGCGCCGACCCCAAATAAAGGGAACAGGGCAGGAGAATGATGATGATGATAGAAAAGTCAGAGGTTCTTACTAGCTAACGCGACACTAAGTTTAATATAACACTTGTCTCTGTATTAATTTTAACTTAAGATTTAATTTAAATGAGTTTTATTTAAACATTTAGGCAGGACAGAAAAAAAATTACCCGATAAACCACTTTTAAGATCAAGTAACTTAGTTTTGTTTAACTTAAGTTTAAACGGTTGCATATTAGAAAATTACAATATCTCGAACAGTTTTGAAAGAAAAACAAACAAATTAAAAATTTTGCATCAAAAGTTCAACTGACCACAACCTGGAATATCAAAATGGCCTGTTACACTATTGGCCAAATCGTCCAAAGATCAAAATGATTATTGTATAAATTATGAATTATCAACTGGGTAAAAAAGAAATGGTCACAATCATTTTAATTTAAAAAATAAATCATTACTAATGAATAATTTTAACCGTATACAAATTTACAGGCTATCACATCACACTAATATTGTAAATGTTAAAGTGTGTTTACATACATGTGAATGTGTTTAGACATTTGTTCCGCTTAATTACGCCTCAACTACCGTCCGATCCGTTCAGGATTTGGATGTTTGGAATGAAGATAGATGTACCCTGGATTAACACATAAGTACGATATTTTTTACGAAAATAAATAATATTCCCACAGAGTAGCCACGGGCGGACAGCTTAATTATTTTATGAATTTAGACATATTTTATTTGTTTTATAATTAGGTACTATTTGGTTGGTACTCTTATTTTAATCAATTTAGAAAAAAAATGCTATTGTAAAATAATTTTATGTATTCTCTTATTTAATTTATAATTAGTGACGATTTACATTCATAACGAATGCTCCGTTTGAGAGAATAATAATTATTTTATTTATTTATTTTACTGTACACAAAATCAATAAAATGACAATAATATAACAGAAACAACATTTTGTCTACTTATTTCTTAAGAAATATCTTCCAGCAGACCCACGCTAGATAAAATTAGTGATTTAGATTTAAAACGACTGCTCTGTCAGGCCAATATTTCGATGGGTCCTACGAATAACTCCGTATCTCTTAGATCCGTAGTTATACGACTATTGCATTTTCGTAATCTACGGATCCCAATCCATAATATGAAAAAAAAAATTAAGAAAGTTTATTTTTGAAGAAAATGGTGGTATGAATAACTAGGTACGTATCTATATATTTGTATCCATAGAAGTAGTACGTATCTATCTCATTCGCACTTATTCAAGGTCGTAGCGGCCACCACTGCGCACGTATCTATTTTTTACTCAGTTTTACGCGGGAGTGTTACGAGGTGGACGTGCGCTTATGAAAGCATTCAATAATTTGAGAAATGGCGAGCGAAAGGCGCCAGTTTATGGCTGGCTTACAAAGCAAAACATATAAATAATAATTGTTCATCTAACGAATGTTAGTTATTTATAATAATTGTTATTTAAGTAGAATATTGTAGAAATATTACCTGAATCTGGTCAAAATTTTGCATTCCGCTGTAAAAATCTGTATTTAGCAATTTACGTAGTTCTTCATCGGAATATCTAAAAAAAGTTGTCTGTATCTAGCCAGTTACGTAGTTCTTTGTCGGAATATCTAAAAAAAATGTCTTGTATATTCCAGTTACGTGTTTATACAATGGAAAGTTCTAAAATTCTTGAGTGAAGTTACGTAATTATAAGTTAAATAGACACACATTTTTATGTTAGTTTTATTTAATTTGATAATTATTTTTTGTATTTTTGGCTTTTATTTATCGTGTATGTGGTTAACCTGATCAACCCAGGTATCAGAGTTAACTGTCAGCAACTTTAATTTGCATGCGTATCTCATAATTTCTGATTTAATCTCGCAGGGAAACTCCAAGCATAGCCCTTTCCTTTGCCCTTTGGGTGAACTTGAACCTTTTTATGAGGCCCTTTGTAAGCGACTACGTTTCTGATCCATAATGTCATCACTGATAACACACACTGGTTAAAGACTTTCGTCCTGAGTCATTGCGGTAATAGGGAATAAAAGATGTTACGTAGCTTCCCGAAAACTGCCCAGCCGATTTGGATTCGACGATTGACCTCTTTCTCGAAGTTGGATCTGCCTAGCTGGATCGTTTGTCCTAATCTAAATAAAAAAAATAAAAGAAATAATAATTGTCTTATCCATGTTCACAGCCACGTAAAAAGTTGTCTTACACACACTGTTTGAATCGTCTGCAATAGACGTCAAGACCAATCATGATGATATTTTAAGACTCACTTATTGGGAGATTCTGCTGGGGTCATCGAATCATGCCGACGTCGTCCAATATCTCAGCCATAACAACTATGTTATCGGCAAATCGAAGGTGAGTGATGTACTTGCCGTTGACGTTGATGCCATGTCTTTCCCAGTCCAGAAGCTTGAAAACTTGATATTATATCTCCCTGTCTCACACTTCGCTGGAGCTGGATTGGCCTCGAGTTCTGGAGTCGGACTGACATAGTGGTGTTCTCATACAAACATTTCAGCATTTTGACATACGGATAGTTAACTTGGCACTTCTGGAGCGACCGCTGCACTGCCCAGGTCTCGATCGAATCGAATGCTCATAGACCGCAAGCGCGAAGCATAATGGCTTGTTATACTTCGGTCTTCTGTATAATCTGCCGCAGCGTATGTATGTGGTCTATGATACTATAGCCTTTTCGGAAACCGGCTTGTTTGGGAGGCTGGAAGTCGTCAAACTTCGTCGAAAACAACTTATAGACATATGGCTCTGTAGTGAGATGGGTTTCTAATTCTTTAAAAGAGTTTTTTCACCCTTTTTGAAGAAAAGCACCACCACACTTCTGTACCACATCTGTGGCGTTTTCCTTATGATGATGACAGGGTTAAACAGCTTTTGAAGGGCTTTTAAAACCGGTGTACTACCTGCTTTCAAAAGTTTAGCCGTTATTCCGTCCTCACCAGGCGCCTTGTTATTTTTAAGTTGTTTGAGAACCATTCTAATCTTGTACCACAGGCTGACGTCCGGAATATCTGTGGTGTAGTGTCGCGTTAGTCTAACTCTAAGATCTGTAGCTTGACTCCTACTGACAGGTGATCGTGTTGTCGTATACAACTGCTCATAGAACTTCTTGACTTCTCCCAAATAGCTGAAGTTTAGACGTAACAATTCTGCCGTCTACAGTGCTTAGTCAATTGACTTTGCCCAATAGACTGATTTCTTGCAAACACCGGAACCTTTATTACGACGCTTGATGGCCTCTTCAATACGATTTGTATTAAATTAGCAAAGGTCACGAGTCAGAGACTTTAAGATCTCTATTGAGCCGTTGATAATATGAAGCATCATCTACGGACTGAAGAACTATTTCTCGTTTTTCTTCCATGAGCCTGAGGGTAGAGCCAGAGATCTTTTTGGTTCCTTTTATACGGTTTGGCTTGAAAAACTACAGACCCAGCCACATATACACCTTCCACGAACCTGTCATTGTAGTCGTCTACTCCCTCGTATTCTGCTAGGTATTCGAATCGGTTTTGAAGTTCGAGCTGCCAGTTTTCGGGGTTCTGCATTTGGATTGGCGATGGACGGAGCGTAGACTTCAACAGCCCTGATCTCTCTATTTTGGCATTGATGTTTAATGAGCCTCTCTTCATCTTGTTGACAAGATGAAGTCTATCCATTTTTTGTCTTTCCATCGGGACTAACTTCCATTTGCGGTGCTACGACTTCTTGAAGAAGGAGTTCATCATATAGAGTCCCTCCTTTCAGGGGCGTGCACAGGGTTTAGGGCTAGGGTAGGCAGGCAGGTATAAAAAGGATAAAAAAGCACTTACCAAAAAAAAATCATAAATTAGGTTACTGTATTGTGTTGACCGGTGGTGTTTCCATGCAATGAGTGATGTAATGTAAGTTTGGCCACCTCAAGTATCTAACCAGGTGATTGAATATTTGGAACAAGTCACACTAGAGATAACCGAAATGGCCTTTAAAAATTGACATAGCCGGCGTCGTTCCAAACGTTCAAAGAAGTGCAGAATATAATACACGGAAAACAAAACACTATTGGTGTGTACATACACAACGTTAACCAGTTGAAAGTCTCGCAAGATTTTATTTGAAAATGACTTGCGTTGCAAAGAGTTGCAATGCAATTAACTCAAAGGAATTGCAATTTAGACAAACACGGCCCGTCGGCACAAAGTTCACAGCTATTACTCATTGTTATTAATGTAATTTACTAACACAAAAAGCACTAATTGCTCAAAAAAACTATCAAAAACTTCAAAAATCACTGCGCGTTAAAACAACAAAAGTAAACAATATGGCAAATAATGAGTGACGTTTGACGTTTCCAACCCTGCGTTCCGAGACGCGCTGAAATCGATTAAAGTACTCGTAATTGCGTTCCGGATCACTGTCAGCCATACATTTTTTGCTTTTCTGATCGTTGCTGACAGCGCTGAAGGTCTGAATCGGAATGCGCCCTTCCTTTTGTTTGGTTTTACCCAATACGCGCTTTTTCATACGACTGGTGCGTTGTGATTGGTCGTTGGTCGGGACAGAAAAGCTGGGCTTTTCGGATTTAAATGGAGCGAAATCACGCACACTAACGCATTGACAAGTTTTGTGTTCGCACATAGGGTCTTTATAGCACACAGTCATATATTTTCTCTCACTACATGTAAGTAAACGTCAGTTGGAATAGGCAGTGCTTTTGGCGAACGTAAACAAAAGACGAGTGGAATTTGTTAAAGATCAGGATGTGTAAAATTAATATGGGTGTTATGGTAGTTAGTATGATAGTGTAGTGTAGTTAATTAATGTATATTATTGAGAAGGTATTTATCTGAAAATGACAGGGTAGGCAGTGTTTTTCTGCCTCCATGAAGTCGGCTAATATTTGTCCCAAAGAATTTCGGTCTCCGACTCTAAAAATCCCATTCTCAGCTCATCACCTACTTGTTTGCCCAGCTTCACGTTGAAGTCCCCTATAACAACAGTGTTAGTGAGTCTTAGAGGTATGTATGGCTTTAGAAATATCCACATTCATTTCCTCGGTGTGTGTATCGATATCAGTGCGTATACCTGTACGACCTTCAACGAATACCTTTTGGTAATTCTGATTGTAAGGTACGCCACACTTTAAATCTTAATTACATTGTTCACGAAGGACTTGTGGACCCTAAACCCAACACCACCCTGGGACAGATTTTCGTCCTCCCGGAAATAGAGCAGGTTACCGGAATTCAGGATAATCGAGTCCTCGCCCTCTCTACGGACTTCAGATAACCCTAAGATGTCCCATCGTAATCTGCTCAATTCTTCATCTAGTTCGACGATCTTTTCATCAGTCCGCAGTGTGCGATTGTTGTATGTTGCCAGGGCCAGAAGTCGTCGGTGTTGTTAACAATGAATCGCCCGGGGATTCTTCACGCTTCCTGCTCCACCGTATCCACAGTTGTTTCCAAGGCTGGGAACAGTGAAGCTGCCGGGGACTAGGAGAGGTGTTTTAGCTGTGACGCTCATTGGGGAGATGTGCCATAATTGCCACGCTCGGCAGGCGGGTTGGCGATCGCAGTAGGTATGATGTTAAATACGCAGAAGGATACTGCTGCCCGTCTTCTAGTATTTCTTATCGTAGCTTTAAAAAGTATAATATTTTCGATTCACATACAAATTTTCAAACTCGTAGGATGTCTGGATAATCAGCAATGTAGTTTTAATAATCGGGCGTTCTTCAAAATCTTTGAACGCATATATTTCGGAATGTCAAAAAACCTAGTTGACACCTTATTACATAACAGGGTCCAAATATACTTATTTTTTATAATATTCAAACAAAATGTTTTTTTTTTTTCATTAAAATATCCTAAAACTAACGAAACGATCGATTTTAACAAAATACTAGTAGCCATATAGTGCAATATAGTGCCTATTCCCCATTGAATAATTTTGTCATCAATTCTAATGAATAAATCCGAAACTGCAATTTAATTTACATAAATTTATTGAACTTCAGTTCGAAAAATTAGTCTATAAGAACCATTTACGTAAATTTTTGGTATTACAACCCAAAGAATATGTCCAGAAGTGCCACATACGTAAAGTGTCAATGTAAAGCATCGAAGAAATAATCCGTAATTGATACTTACGTATAATCTTGGCGTTAAAGTCCGAGGAATAAGTCCGTAAGTGCCATTTACGTAAAATGTTCTTGCTATATTTTGCACGTATCTATTTTTATCGGAAAACCTTTAGATTAATAATAAAACTAAAAATACTCAACTAAACTTCGAGCTTACGAGAAGCGCTGTGCATATTTTCAAGTTCGTAGTTTTCGCGTTATCAGAGATATGACTCGACCAACTTATGATAACTTTGTAATCGCTCTCCTGTAAAAACAGTGATTTTGAGATACGGAGTTATTCGTAGGACCCATTGATTTTATCTAATTTACGATTAAAATTAATGATGGGATAACAACGCTGACGAATGCAAAATACAGTTAAAAAATAGTTTTGAAGAGTTGACAATTGACGAAAATACGGATCCAGACATTCAATATTCACATATAATAAATTCAATTAAGATAGCAAGCAGAAAAGTAAAGACTGAGAAAAGAAATATTAAAAAACTTAAAGCTGAAACAATTCAATAAATAAATAAAAGAGAAGATTTTAAAGCAAATTTAGAATACAGAATTTTAGACCGTAAAGTGAAACGTAGTATTTGGAGAGACATTCGGGATTTCAATACAAATTTAATTCAATCAGCGTTAGAAAGAAATACCATACCTCTCTCAAAGTAGCAAAGGAAGGGATATCGAAAGGAAAGACGTGGATAACCAGCATGAACGACAAAAATAATATCAGGCATCGTAATCGAGACAAAGTAATGCAGATCTGTACCGACTATTATAGAGACCTTTATTCAGACGCCAATAAGTGTACAGAAAATAGCTCAAATGATTATTCCTGTAGTGATACAATTCCTCCAATAACACCACATGAAGTCAATATGGCGATTAGAGACATGAAATATAACAAAAGTCCTGGAGAGGATGGTGTCACTACAGGAGTATTAAAGATCGCAAAAACAGTTCTCCTACCTTATCTCACAAACTTTTTTAACAAAATTATGCTCACAGGTATTATACCACAAAAGATGTGTCATTCAAATATAATTCTCCTTCATAAAAAAGGAGATAAAAATAACATTGGCAACTACCGACCGATTAGTTTGATTTCACATATATATAAAATTTTCATTACTTTAGTAATAGAACGCCGTATTGCTGGAATTCTAGTCTCCCACCAACCCCCTGAGCAAGCTGGTTTCCGACCTGGTTTTTCCACTACAGACCACCTACACACATTAAATCAGATCATGGAAAAATATACAGAATACAATAAACCCCTCTAATTGGCTTTTGTATATTACAGTAAGGCTTTTGATAGCATAAACCATAACGCAATTTTCAAGGCATTGGAAGAACAAACTATAGAAGAAACATATATAAATATCTTAAAAATTATATACAATAACAGTACCGCTAGCATTCAGCTTCAAACCCAAGGACCAGCTTTCCAAATAGACCGAGGCGTAAAACAAGGCGATCCACTGTCGTCAAAACTGTTCATTTCCACTCTAGAAGAAATTTAAAAAAAACTGTCGTCGTCATGGTCATCAAAAGGCATAACTATTGGCAACAAACACCTGACCAATCTGCGGTTTTCTGACGACATTGTCCTGTTCTCCACTTCAGCCGCCGAGCTAGAGATAATGTTACAGGAGCTAAGCCAGGCAAGCCTTGAGGTTGGACTAAAAATGAACATGAACAATGTAATACCACAAAACGTAGGGTCGAGGTAGATGGGCAGGTAATGCAATATGTTGACGAATATATCTATTTGGGCCAGATAGCATCCTTCGAAAACAGGCAAGATAAAGAAGTCGAGAGACGTATCCAGAACGCCTGGAAGAGCTACTGATCCATGAAGGAACTAATGAAGGGCAACCTTCCCCTTACGCTTAAGAAAAAACTCGTCGACTTGTGCATTCTGCCCATCCTAACCTACGGTGCACAGACATGGTCCCTTACAGAAGGTCAAAAGTCCAAACTCAAGGTTTGCCAACGCGCCATGGAGCGTAGCATATTAGGCGTGAAAAGGACTGATCGAGTCAGTACCCTACGCTCTAAAACTGGCATAACGGATGTCGGGATGAAGTCCGCGCGGCTGAAGTGGGATTGGGCAGGGCATGCTGCTCGTATGCATCCTGATAGATGGGTGAGGATGACCACAGATTGGTTGCCAGACAAGGGCCGCCGACGAAGGGGTAGACCCCGGAGACGTTGGCGAGATGACCTGGACACGTTTCTGACAGAGTGGCAGACGGAAGCTAAAGATCGTGAAAGGTAGAAAAATAGAGGGGAGGCCTTTGCCCAGCAGTGGGACACATTACAGGCTAAATAAAAAAAAAAAAACTGATTTTGATTTAAACACACATTTGATGTGGACACTGAAGAATAAATTATTGTTATTACTGTTAAATTAAATCTAACAACTTTTGGTCAGTTGTCCATTTGAAATATTAAAAAAAAACAGATTTTGATTTAAACACACATTTGATGTGGACACTGAAGAATAAATTATTGTTATTACTGTTAAATTAAATCTAACAACTTTTGGTCAGTTGTCCATTTGAAATATTAAATTTTGCCAAATAAAATATATAGTCTTTCAAATTTTGATATTTCATTCGTAGTTCTTTTAAAATTTGTTCGATGAAGTTTTGATTTTCTGACATGCAACTGTTTAAGCAGTTGCTTAAGTTTAAGCATTTTAACCAGTCGTGAGCTAATCTAAACAATTAAACTGTACAAGTATCGCGCTAGTGAGAAGACCTCTGACATTTTTAGAGTAATGAGAACATGTAAAAGAGGAAAATTGGATACAATTAACTTGCAGCTTAATTAGCCCGGTGCAAGTTAAATTGAATCTGGTGCGGAGCTGGATCGGCGATAGGATTATAATGCAAAGTTGTGAACATGTCGGGTCGGAGCAAGCGAGGCAAGCGGCGGCGGCGGCGCGGGCGCTTCTCGCTATCTGTAATTAGGATCGAGTGCCGGAAGTGCCTTCGCGCGACACTGACTCTGAGGGCCTCCGCCCCGCCAGCGCCAGCCATGCACCGCCAGCTTCTTCTGTCTCCTGAGCTGAGCTACACAACTAAACTAGTGGCTCTGTCTTTAAATTTTTTGTGAGTAGATGTGACCGTTACATACATCCCCGACCCCTTGAAATTATCACTAATATTTTATTTAATGTTTTTTCTGTTTTTTCATCGGTTGATAAAATTAAATGTGTAGAGGAAAATAGCCTCAGCCTAGACCTTGTAAGCTGGCAACCCTAATTATTACAATAGTAATGTTTTACAATTTTCAAAAACTGACTCGACTGAATTTTAAAAATTTCACGAGAATCGGTTGAGAAATGCGACCTGTATGTAGAGGAGAACATACAGACAGACAGACAAATACTCGTAGATATACATCGCGCTTCGCGCTCGCTCGGTTAATAGACAAATGCAAACCTCAATATAGGATAAGGGATATGCTATTATTATAAATAAACTATTTCGAGTAGTCTGCCGTAAGGGGTAAGTGTGCAAAAACTTTTATGCATACTTTATTTTCTACCTACATACGCACTTTTTGGAAACGACTCGTTCAAAACCTAGGAGAATTATCGCTATACATATTATATTCTTCATAACATAACAGATTGTGTGAAGCGGAAATTCGCAATGTTTTCTAGAATATTTTTTGACTTTCACTTTTTACACTTGACAGCTATGCCTATAATTGATTTGACTTTTGTGTTGTTTTGCAGTAAAGTGTATAAATTTACGAAAGCAAGCACGGCAGATACAAATCTAGTATCTAAAACTCCAATAAGTAATAAGCCATTCACGTTCCCGGCAAACAGCGCCTGCAGCCAGAATAGCGCTAATGGATTGTTGTTACTGACTTAGCTTAATTAAACACGCCGGAGTCGACACTCAGACTCATAATACTGCTAATTAAACGCGGGTTTACACAGATCCGAAAAAGAGCCACTCAAACACGCTTAGCCGGTATTATTACAGTGTATTCAGGAGGCTCGGCAAACAGCCTCTCGTCGCAAGGGTGCTCCGTGATGCTCTCAAGTTTCGCGTTTAATTAGACAGATAGAGGCGCGGACGGGCCTTATTAGTATTGTCTACGGGGGCCCAATTAACACTCGGGAGGCGCCGTGGGTGGCTCTGAGTTCATTTTAATAATCAAGGGATCCCGTTGGCTTCGTTAACCAAATAATAGGATCGGGTGGCTCCGATGCCTCTCATTAGAAGAAGTTATTTAAACCGGCCGAGTTCGTACGCATCATTGCGTCACTGCGGCTACGTTCAGTCAGCTTTTACGCTGCGTTTTCCGTCACAGGTAACGAATTGAGTATGATTCACGAGAACCCATGCCATACAGCTGGCGAATTATTCTTGTGCACTGCCAAACTTCTTGAGCAAGCCCGCTGGCTAGTGTACACAGACACTTAGTCGCAGGTGTGTTCGTGGTTTATGGTCCTTTCGTAAAAGGAATTAATTAATCCCTGTCAATGAGTGCAATTTACGCTTATCTTGCGTCGTACCAACATCCGCCTCATGAAGCAACGCAGAACGGCTTTCTATTGTAATTCCTGCTTAATTTAATAAGCTGTGGCGCAATTAATTTGCATGTATAAGTATTAAATTGCTTTGTGAGGCAGAAAGCTGCATCTTGCCCATATAACTCGTTACAGGCCGGCTTTGTCATTAATTAAAAAGCCTTATACTGCTGGAACATTACCTGTAATAAATTTCCAAAATGTTTACGTACTGCCGTGTGTCTAGATTATATTGTATTTTTTGCCTTTGCTTTTCTGATAGTCTCTACAAAATTTAATAGATAGCATCAATCTATTCATAAATTAAAGCTCAGTGGCAGTTTTTTTTCTTTTGGTCGTGATTATGCAGTTGGCAGTGTTATAAAAATTGTCCTCCACCAGACACGAAGTTCAAAGCAAGTCACTAGTGGCTCAGAAATGTTGACTGGAGATGCAAGCGCTTGCGCGCGCTGGAGCACATGGCTTGTCGATGCTAATAACTTTTTCTCAAAACACTAATGAATAACTTGCCCCTATTACTAGGCACGTTCCACCACTCCGCGCGGGAGCGAGACAGGTTCCACCGCCGTTGGCGCCAATCTTACAACTTACCATTAAGTAATTTTCATCAAGATTCATGTTTCACTTAATGAACTTCTGCTACTGCTGCAGCTTCCAACGAACAGTAGCGCTGTTAGATTAATTGTTGCTCCAAATGGAAACGGAAGTAATGGTTTTTGCTAAAAAGGATACAGAAAAACGTGAGTGAGTGTCTTCCTTCTGTCCCAGTTTCCGATATTATGCTGTTACCTTATGAGTATGTTTAACGGGATATAATTGCGCAACGATTGATGAGCAGAAGTTATGAGGTTGTGATTAACGTAACGAGCGGTAGACAGCTGAGTGCACGTCCACAATAGTTCCCGGTACCGTCGAAGTCCGGCTCATGTGGAACAGGCGCCCTTAATGAAGTTTTTCCACCCGCTTCTAACAACTACCATCATTAGCTTTTTGTTCTAAACATTCTACAACACTATTTATACGGAAAACGCTATGCACATGACATTTAATTAGAGAACCTCGTTGGAACTATATATTTATCTCAGTACGTATAAGGAATTAATGTAATTGACACCAGTTTTAATGGAGCATTTATACAGGCCGGTGATTACCGGGCCCATAAGGAGTGCAATTCTCCCGAGTTGACGTACCGTGGAGCCAATTTAATTTACAAAGTTGTCGGTCAAGTCCGCGCCCGCGCCTCTTCTCTACAGATTAAGCTCTGCGTCTGCGCCGCTCTTAATAATGACGTAGACATCTGTCAGCCGACGACGACGCGTCATGCTGGACACTGACCGCGGCCATGCTATTATAACCAATCATAAATATTGTGATTACTTTATTTTTTCAGGTTTTAAATCTGAAAATAAAGATATATCCCAAAAAAATTACAACTACTTGCGAATTTATAATCACAATAAATTATTGATATGAAAATGGCTGTGACCGGATTCCAGGATTGCTTTGCGCATTAAATTACGACTTTTTATGACATGTCCCACAAACTGAACTCGGCCGAAATAATTGAATTTACTGTCAGATTATGATCGTGATTATCATTTTATGGCGCGAGTTTCGCTGCAATAATCTTATTCTTATAACTGTCTATTTTTGAAACAAAAAACTATAATCAATATTAATTTGTTATTACTAAACCAACGTAAGTATTTATTTAGTTTTTTTTCTAACCTCTTCTTGCTAAGTTTGTATTTACTAGTCATCATATTTGTTAGTCATCATTCGCTTGCCCTTGTCCCATCATTTGGGGTCGGCATCCTCCATACATCCATATCAGCCGTCATTTCAACACTCACTTCCTTCTTGCACATAATTATCATCTTTCACACAATCCATCCATCTTTTCTTTAGTCGTCCTCTCCCAACAAATCCATCCACATTCAAATTCAATACCTTTTTCCTAGTATAATTTATATTGGCTGTGCCATAACGGTCTCCTTTAGGTTTAAATATAACATAACACAATGAAATCACAAGGGTAGTGAGAGAGCAATGTTAGCTCACAGAATGTTTAATTTAAAGACGCCGAATTGGACCTCAAATTTCCCTTCGCACTTACCGAAGAATTTGCATTAGGGGTGAGACGTCGCCTTTGAGTATCTACGTATAGAGAGAAAGTAGAGGCATGAAACTAGTGGCTTAATAACACAAGTTTGTCTCTCGCTCGTGTTTAAATTCCGGCGGACTTGACGCGTCGTAATTACACGAATACCGGCTTATGCACTTAATAAAACTAGCACATGCTCTCGCCAAAGCTTAATTTTAAGCTTTAATTAAATACTCGACCGACAGTTAAAGGAGTGACAGCGACGGTTTATAAAACTTAAGCAATAACGAACCCTAGCACTTCGTAGGTGGACTCGTTCAAGCAGTCTAGGTAGGTATTATGATAGTAAGTTACAAATAGTTCATTTATTTATTTTTGGCCACCAATAGCTTGTCTACTTTTGCCAGTTTTATATCTCGTAAAACTTTATCCGAGGTGAAAAAAAAAAAACGATTAAGAAACTGACAAACACTTATCGATATATGAAGTATTTAAAGGCTCAATTTGGCACGCTTGAACTAATTTGTATAAAATTACAGTGCACAATTCAGCTATAAAGTATTTTATGAATGTATCAAATTAACCACTAATGAATCATTACATTGTGCGCGTAGCACTAATAGGGACGTTCGTTATTGCACCGGCTGCATTAGCGTGCTGCTAATGGGTTAGTTATCAGAATCTGCATTAATTTAATAAGGATAATCTGTATCACGTACATAACGAATTTGCTTTGGTTATATTTTTTTACATTTATCGCCCCAAATCGTGTATTTAAGTGTCGTAAATGAATATGTAAGCAACTGTTAAAACTACAACGCTTATGAGATGTAATACTCGTATAACTGTTTCGTGTAAACTTCAGCATACCTTCATCAAGTTTATGACCTTAACATTAACGCGAAATCCTCGTAGTGGAGTGGCTCATGAAGTGCCGCTAATGGATGAGGCGGGCGATGTTTTAAAAATATCCATCTAATCTCGGAGTCGATTTAGCTAAAACATTCCCGATCCATGCCCGCGTGGAAACGGGAAATGGGACGTCTCGCCCACTTATGACGAGACCTGTACCACGAGCCTTCCACCGGCTCACTCGAACACAACTAACCGTTAAAAACACTAAAATCTTAACCACCAACAATGAAAATATATTTTGTGTCGTTTATTACACAACGAGTAAAATATCAGCTTTCTTAAAAGTTTAATTTACCATTAATAAAGTAAATCACCTTTGTTTTTATTGACATCGTAAAATTATAATTTGCTACAACCTTAGACCGCAACTTTTAAATTCTTCGGTACCAGATTTATGAACCAATACAAATTCAATTAGCTGTTAGCAGCAGTCGCTTTGTGGAGTGTGTTCGGTGGTAGCGGCTGAGTGGGGAGGTGGATGGTATTTATTCAGCATTAGAAGGCAGGCACTCTCTGTTGATGCGGCGCTGACATATCCGTTAATGCTTTTTCCATTTCCCCGCCACTACGCGGCGCGGGCCGCCCCTCGTCGAGGCTTGACCGAAATGCTCCATGTTACCATTTCGTCAAGTCACTTTTTATTTGCTGTATAAGTGCTTATCTAAAAGCCTTGCAAAAACTTTTCGATTGTCACGACGACGCGTGGAAAACTTTTAGCAGTCTTTTGTACGCAAAATGGACTAGCTACGAAATTGTTTTTAAGTTTTGTACAATGTTTTTTATTAAATCTTTGTCCAACCTGTGGCTGATTTGTGCCGAAAGGGTGTTCTATATTGAATAGCGGTGTTCTGCGTTGTAAATTGCAATAATTGAAGAGTTGCAAAGCAATCAAAAGTGTAATTCACAAAAAAGGCAGCGTTGGGAGAGGGTGGCCCCCGCCCGGTGCAAGGCCCTCGGTGGTTGCTCGCTGCCCTTTTGATTGCGCATTATTCGCGTGTTTATACAGTTAGATCGCTTCCTAGATTGTTGCTATTGTGATACTCGTACTTGCACAGCTTTTTTTTATTCGCGTGGTTTTAAAGGGGGCTTTTAATTAAAAACGCTTGTTTGCACAGACGAAGTGGTTTCCTTCGTTCTATGTTGGAATAATATCCAGTTTGGATGGTGCAACTCAATGCGTGTCTTATTTACAATAACTTTTAACAGTTTTTCAAAAGTGATGGGAAATTCGCAAACAAACAATAAATTGCTTTTTAGCGATCAGAAACATCTGAAAGCTTTGAAATTATTTATAATTTAATGTCCTTTATTGTATTAAAGTTGCCTAATTTAAAAATGGTGGGGGCGCGCATCTCATCACGCCGCCCAGGCACCCAGGCTCCCACAGCCCGGTGTCGTCCATTCATCTCCCTGGCGCATTTATACATTACTCACGGCTCAAGTATCCGATTATATAACACGCAAAATTTCAATTACAACTTGTAATTAGTTTTTCGAGAGTTTTTCTTTCAGGAAGGGGGAGTGTGGAGGTGTTGTGTGCGAGCGAGAGGTCCGATCCCGCATCCCGTTTCCGCTGCAGCTACGACGCGCCTGAGTAATGTCCATGCCACTTATTTGATTATTTTTATGCAATCTGCGCAGGAAAATGAAGGATTTATTTACTGCACCCGCCCGCTGTTAATTAATTTCACGAAGTCCGAGTTATTTTTGTGTTGGACCAAGCTAGTTCGTTAGCTCAGGTTGCTTGTATTTTTGTACTTACCTCATAGAAAAACAATATGATGGAATGATGGAAATAAAACAATTTGTATTTGAAAAGTTCACAGTTGTTGCTCATAAAGCGTTTCGTACAAACAGCGTTCAATCAAGTTTAATTGGATACCTTTATAAATCTAAATGGGTACTCAGTGTAATTGGCTTATTTATTTAAATAAGTATTTATACCGAGTTAAATTCAAAGTATATTTTGGTTCTGCCAGAGATCTTCATGGAATGCCTAGGTTACATCTTCAAAATCTTTTCCAGCATAGAGAGCTCATTGATCAACCTGTTTACGACCTGTCTCTTACAATAACGTTCACATGAGCAGTCGCGTGGTGGCGACGCCGACCGCCAGCCACCGGCTGGATTGGCAGCTCCCTGC
This sequence comes from Carpatolechia fugitivella, assembly GCA_951230895.1. Taxonomy (NCBI): domain Eukaryota; kingdom Metazoa; phylum Arthropoda; class Insecta; order Lepidoptera; family Gelechiidae; genus Carpatolechia; species Carpatolechia fugitivella. Next base: position 9,518,032 of record OX579653.1, on the reverse strand, counting down.
TAATGCACGGAAGCCGGGCATGCGAATTAATGGCAAGAATAATGGCGATCCCATTATGGATTGCCGCCAACATACTTTAGCCATGAAAAGAACCGAAAGTTACATTTGCGATACTCTGAATACTGAGCGCCCTGGACGCCCCCACCTCCCCCGGGGTGGCACAAGGAATACAACGAGTCGCTTTAATGGATCTTGATATCCTTTTGGTAATTACAAACATTAAATAACTGCGTACAGTTTACGACTAGGTAAAGAAACGAATTTACATTATTTAATTTATAAGTTGATTAAAAAAATATTTTTTAGGTAAAATATTTTGTAAACAAATTAGTTGAGAGTTCCCAATTAGGTGGCATGATTCATCCATTTTGTTATTTATAAAAGATGTCTACATTATAAAGGAAAATTCCGTCGGTAAGCGCAATCATCGTTTCTACGCTACGCTCTGTTCCTTTGTCACCGTCTTTCATGCGAAAGTTTTAGAATGGCGAAGTCTTTTAGATTGCTTTCAAGAAAATTAAAGCATTAATGGATGCTGTGTGTAAGAGCTAAGAGCGATCTGTGGTCGGGAGGCAGCTGGGCGGCGACGACGCGACACCGCAGGTCCGACACGACACTGCGACGACGTTCACCACTTTGGACAAGTAAGTCATTAATTCATAAATCAATCAGTCCTTAAATATTCCTACTATTTATTTACTTACTAGTTTTTTTACTATTTATTTACTAGTATTTGCTTGTGATCTGTTTAGCTGTTTCTTCTAGGTCTCTATTTGTGTTTCAGGTTTAGACAGTCGAAATGTTCAGCCCATCAAATAAAAGACATCTTTTGTGGATTTAAGGTTTTCTATACTGTAGTTGGTATGCAAAGGCCTGAAGTAGGTTTCGCTATAGGTTATGTCGTGACAGCCGACACCCCGCCCGGCGCCGCCCGCGCCCGCGCCCGCGCCGCCGCTCCCGCCGGCCAGCAGCGCCGCTAATTGGCAATTTGTTCGATCCTTAGATCTGACATAATGATGCGAGTTCGTTTATTTAAATGATTCGACGGAAACTTCTTGCCCCTCACAATATAACCCACGTCGCTCTTAAATAAAACAAGGGTTAATGGCCCATTCACGGCCTCCTTCCAACACTGAAAGTTTAGTTATTTATTTCGTGTTTTTTAATTGATTGTAAATCTTATGCACATAACTTCTTATGGTTAAGGTTTGAGTGCGTGGTTTGTACTTGTTTGGTTATTAAACTAATTAACCACTTTTGCTTTGCATTTGGCTTTGTATTCACGCAATCAATTCACTTCGTATGATAATTGTTGACAAGGCGTCAATTAGTGGCTCCATCGATTATATTTCGCAGCCAATTATACCGCTTTATCGATCACACGCAACTCATTCAAGATGCTCGTTTGTTATTTCTAAAGCTTATTAATTACGAGTCAATTTATCGAAGTTATCAATGTCTTTAACTTATTATATCTGTAAAAAATAATTAAGCGACAGATGCAAAATCATAATTATGCACAAAAAATGGAAGTACGATACAATATCTTTTTATATTATAGAGTTTTCGTTATACTTAATAGGTTTCTACAGAACATTTATTTTTAAGCATTTTTCAGACATAATGTATTAGGTATGATACTCGTTGCATGTGTGTGTAGCTTTCATCTTGTTTTCTTTTTACTGATAAAACTTTAGCACGTGATAATTCTGAAATCATTTTATGACGGCAAAGTTAGCGGACAAGGAATATGCTTGTTCTTGGGGAGCGCGTTCACTACTAGTGTACTCAGGGTAGGCTCAAGCCCTGAGGCCGCACCGCTTATATGAGCTAACAACAACTACTTACCGAATCTTACATTTTGAATGTACTTACAGTCCAAGTCCGATTCCCAGATGAGCAGCGAGCGGTGCAGAGAAGCAATTGGTTTTTGTTGGAGTCACCGTATTCATGGAGAAGTTAATAAGGCGCAGAGCCACAGACTACAAATAAATTAAGATTTAATTGCATCCCCACGGAATGAACCATGTACCGTAGCAGCGTAGATATTGCATTTTTAAAGCACGTCACCATAAATCCATAACAAGTTATTCTTTATGTTTGGCTGAGGTCCCACAGACCGTCACAATATGCTGAGCGCTAATATAATTACGTATCTAACCGGTGGTGGTGTCAAGAGGCGAGAGTGGCACACCGTAAAAGTCGATTACCGCCCGCTTGCCCATTAGTCCCCAGCACACCGACTAATTAATACAACATTTTAAATAAAACCCTCGGATCAGATTCCTCCGGAGAAAAATCAGAAATTTAATTAAAAAAGTTTAAGTGAGTTTTCACGGGCGAGCGTGCGCGGCGCTCCCAATAACTCAGACGAATTCTATTCTTTCTGCAACCGAATTGTTTCGGGCCCCGTGAAGTGTAATTAACCACTTTTAACGCAAACAATTTGTTAGTACGTGTCTAATAATGCTTTGAAACTTTTCTGTTGACGTCTGTAACCCCTCTTTGTAACCCCTCTTTGTAATTTTAAGGGATTTTGGGCGGATTGATACAAAAGAAACGTTATAGAAGAAAAAATATTAAGTGATGTTTTATTATTTTTGGTTTGTGTTTGTGACGAACATTATTTCCTACTATAGGATTATTTAAGAGATTTTTTTATAATGCTAGAGTTTTATGCTAGATGCCAGATAATAACCACATTGAAAAAAGTTTTAATTAATTACCTACTTAATTTGGTTTTCATCATCGTCGAGTTATTTCTAAAGTAACAAAAATACATTAAAATCTGTCCAGGATAAATACAATACAATAATAGGCTTGTAGTTAAATCTCTTGAATAGTACACTCACCGGCACATCTAACCACCCACCCTTGAATTTCGGGTTAATTTTAAACTACGCTTATTGTTATACATTACAATTGATTTATTGATAATTTTACGATAAATTAAACACACTTAAATAAACGTTAAATTAACAACTTTTTAACAAACATCAGCTGTAACTAATAGAATTATAAAGAATCACGAGTATTCCCTGAAATGAAGGGTGGGCGGTTAGATGTGCCGGTGAGTATATTTATATTATTTTTTTATGTTAGATTTTTCCATGTACTGGTAGATAGAAAAAGGACGTTATAGATGTCTAAACGATATTTCGATTCGGCCGTTACTCACCCGAACTTTCTGGTGAGAAAAGCGTCAATTTACTTTCCGCATCCCACTACGCGATTCAAGCGTCGTCCTAGACACGCTCTCACAGATCCGGACGATGAGATCACCGTCGCGATTAAAGCTGCCATTGCGTGTAGGCCACACACCAATACAGAATGCCCTTCAGGTAGAAACCGCCCCCGCCGGCGGGGACGCGGAACTAATAGTAGAATTAATTCAGTAAGACCCGGTAGGGGTCATTCTTCTCCGACGCGCTTCTCGCCCTGGCAACGTTCTGGGCCGCGGTCCGAGCCCGTCTGAGGGCGCCCCCAGATACGTTGTCATAAAATTCCTAAGGGGTACGAGCCTTCTGCTCCCCCGCAAGTCCGCGCCCACTATATTACCACTCTGGTATAAATAGTGATTAGGTCCGTCAAAAAAAAAAAAAAAAAAAAAAAGAAAAAAAAAAAAAAAAAAAAAGGACGTTATAGATCTTTTAATATTTAAAATGTAGAGCAAAGCTGCGGAAAAACAACTAACATATGCCTCATGATTACTACTTCTGTAAATCTCTAAAATCCTTTTATAAAACGTAATTCACTTTAAGTCAGGATCAGCCACCCAAGCGAGCCTGCCACTGCGCAGCCCTGCACACATTTTTGTGAGCTCATTAAAATTACATTACAGCGCTTATTTAAACAGCAAACAACTAAACGACGTCCGTTAATGCGTCTCGTCTCGTCGTTGGAATTTTATGGACCTTCCCGACCGCTCACTAAAACACATTTCCGAGAACACGTGTTTGCTAAATCCCATTAATATGTATTGTATTGTCAACACAAAAATAAAGTAGTAATGTAAAATGCGATCATTAGTGTCCCTTGGACTAAAATAAATGTAAGGTAATATTAGATGGTATCTAATTATTTGACTTTATTTTTATTACCTACACTATGTACTTATATAAATTAGTACATTAATTAGTACTTTGATTCAGTCATGAACTCATGACGATAATATTTTTTCAGGAATATCCATGAATTACTCCAATGCGTATGTATTAAATTTTTGTTTGAAAGCGTAATGTATTTTTAAATCGTTTAAAAAAGTGCTCTTTGTGCGAGACCCTGCCAATTAGCACGACTTGGGGCCCCAGCGACGACGGGCCCCAAATGTCTTCACGTGAGAAGTGCTTAAGTGCTTTACAAATGGGATGGTATATTTGACCGGCCATCAGATGTTGATGGAGTTAAATAATACGTAACTAACTACTTAAACATTCAAATCTTTAAACAAGACCGTTGAATGATCTGTTTGGTTTTGAGTAAGTACTTGAAAGTGCTTATTATGATTGGAAAACAACAATATTCTCACTAGAACGTGTGTGGGTCATTTGTGGATAGGACAGGAGATAATAAAACTCAAGAATGTAATCATTAAATAAATATATTTATTTACACAGTAACGGTAAAATGAAATTTAATCAATCCGTCGATGTCATGAGAGTTTCAAACAATTTATTGTGTAACTCTATTGTTAACTTTAGATGAGACATTTTATTCTATAGCCAATATTTTTAACTAACGACTGTTTGTATTTTTTACATAAATACATCTTTTATCTTAGAAATCTTTATAATACATTCAATTAATTTTAATCTTAGAAAAATTTAGTTTTTATTTATCTAAGTTAAAGAAATCAATCTCATTTACAAAATAACTTTCTCTAGCAAATTTGAAAATGGTCAACATTTACACTAACGCGCGAACAACGATCACTGAAGCTATGGCAGAAAAAATACAATGGTCCGAACATCGTATCGTCACACACAGTCACTGCCTATGTTACAAGAATACTTAACTAACCATTGCACCACGCCAGAGTACCATATATCACTATTTATATCCTACAATCGTAGCTCATTTTGTGTAGACTCTTTAAAATTATTTTAACGCAAACTTTTCTTTGGTAAAAAAAATAACATTAACATACTTAACCAATCAAAGAGGAAGAAATGAAATTAACCTTGATAAAAGTTCATACTTTGTATGATAACAATGTTTAGGTTCACTAAATTTACATACAACTCCATAACAATGAGATCGATTTACTAATAAAATTTATCAAGTCTGAATCGTTGTATGAGAAGAATGCAATATTCTGAATAAAGAATGTGTAGGGTACAATATACACTGTGGGGCATGAATGAATGATTGAAATGCTCGTATCAGCATTGTATTTAATAGCAAAGGCGGCGTGATTAAGCTGGCTAAGCACGAGACGTGACAATGCGCTGGTGTGGCTCCAAAACCAATTCATAGAAATACTCTTACAAAAGCACAGGCTTTGTTTAAACACAATTAAGGAAAGCCGAAAGTGTGAACAATCACTAGTTCCAGAGCCACGCCTGCACGCAAGCCGAGCCGCGTCCTACCCACGCGGCGGCGCGCTATCTTAACATGTAAACAAGTGCTCAAATCGTATACATAATGGAAATATCGTGTTCTGACAACGCAATCGCGACTCATCCCGGACGTTTTGTAGAGTGGGCTGGTCGCGCATCCTCGGCGCGCCTCCAGCCTAATGTACTCGCGACGCGACTAAAGTATGTTCGCCGCGACGCCTGACGTACTTAGCTGTCGACATTCGCAGACACTATTTTCTTATCTTCGAAATAACCTACACTGAGATTTTCGTCACAGTCATGAACTTATATAAAAATAAAGCAATTACTGTCTATATGAGCGGTGAGTGATGGCTAGTTGCGTGAGGGGAGGGTCGAGCGTCAGCGAGTGGTCGCTCGGGTCCCGCTCGGGACTCTCGCGCGGCCTAGCGTCTCAACACTCAGTGCGGTTTCACCTGGAGACAAAATGTTAGCTATTAGTACAAATCCAACAAGTCGGACGTAGCGTGGGCAGGCCGTTGAAAGTGGACTAAGGATCTGGTGAAAGTCACGGGAAGCCACTGGATGCGGGCAATTGTAGAGGTCCAACAGTAGAAATCTTACAGCTAAGATAACGATGATGATGATGGTCATTTAAAAAAAAACCTAGGAAACAGCAAAGTATAGCAGTGGCATATGCAACTAACCGAGGCGAGGAGTCGGCGCGGCATCATCGGTCATCGCGCAGCATCGCACACGTCTGGATCGGGCGGGCTGCCGTAGCCGCTGGAGGCATCGTCGGCGCCCGCGCAGCCACCCGCGTCCTTCTCGGCCAGGACCGCGCCCGCTGCGCCTGCGCAACCTCCAGGTGCTGCGTACGCGCCGCTTGGACTCTACAAAAAAAAATGTTGGTTAACTTTGATAGTCGGTTAAATAAACACACTCTTTCATTTTTTAAGCAAATAGTTACAGTAAAAATTGTGTAAGTAAATTGCTTTGTTAATTCAATAGCGTTATTTTGCCTACTGATCTAAAAAATATTTCATCCGATAAATTTTTTCGTGACTAGCAAAATTTCTTTCAAAATATGAACGTATGGGTGTAATTTAAGTTCGATTTCCTATGTTAGCAATTCGCCTGTCAACCTTCCAACAGAAGACCGTATACGCAATCAAAAAGTCGATTAGAAATGTCGTGCGGCTGAATGGGTTTCCTCCACTCGCGCGACTCATAAAATGAAATAGATTCCCCCACATTCGCATTCCGACAAGCGTTCGTACGAGAAAGATTAATGATCACAAAAGAAACATAATAAAGTGGAGATAGAATCTCCCACTAACAGTGTCCTTGCGGGAATTATTTACTCTGCCAAGACGACTTTTTCACGTGCCCTTTATTTAGGGAGTGCGACATTAAAAAAAACTAAGATGTCTTTTCTTAAATTATCCAGCAATGTGGGAGTGTATGTTCGTGTTCAGGATGTGTTGTTTATTAACTGCAAACGAGCATTGAGAATTCGCGCGTCCGTGATAAATCGATAAACATGTATATTGATGTAAACGGTCGGCTTAGTAATAGCAGTGGTGGTTTGTGGCTATTATGTGAGATAATAGCGAGCCTCGAGCGTCTGCGGTCTCACCGACCACATTCGGCCACGTCAGCAAGAACCTGCCATGTGCCACAAGACGCTCACCTTCACCCGCTACGGTGAGAAACCAACATGTGCATAAGAATCTAGAACTGTCTGAAGAAGATAAACTATTCATGAAGACACTCCAATCTACCTAGCCTATGTTGGCGGTACACGTCAGCACTCGACAGTTGGCACACCGCAACAGTAGTGGTGTGAACTTACAAGGTGCAGTTGAAACTTAACTGCTCATTAGACAGTGATAGTGTGGGAAACTGGGACGACAAGTCCACAAAGGCTTTCGGAAATAAACATCTGCAGCGACGCCCACAATGTTATAGAAAAAGGGGTCAATCGATATGCTAAATGAACCGCTTGTACCCATATGATACTGCAGTCTAGACCTAATGTAAAAATAGTCAGATACAAAAATAAGCACCGAAATGGGCCACGAAATGACACGGTATACACAAATACAAGAATATCACGTTTGATCACGTTAGTGAAACGACTATTTTAAATGCGCATTTTATGGAAGGAAGAACATGAGAAAATTGTAGTCCAGTGAGGCTTTAAGAGGCTATTTTGATACGGAGAAATGTCGATCGTGTCATGTAGATTAGATACTTAGATAGATAAATAAGCACCTGCAAGCCACTAACTTGTCGGCGGATGTGCGCGAGTCCGCTGGGGTTGGCGGCCATGCTGGCGAACACCAGCCGCTCTTCGTAGTCGTACTCGCAGAGGATCTTGTTGTCGCACAGGTAGAATCTATCGCCTACACAAAACCTGCAAAAGATACGACTCTTTAGCACGAGTTTAAATAAAGATAAGCAACCGATTTTCAAACACAACTTTATAACGCGTCCTAAAAATCTATTTTATTTGACCAGCCGTCGTCGTCCTGAATTCCTTATTAGGTCTATAAGCACCATAATTATTAAATTTTAAAAGGCTTAATTTTAATTAATTTCCGCTGTTCCCTATAAAAATCGAACAATTTCCGTTCATATAGAATTTTCTACGTCAAGAATGTAAAAAATGCTGTCAAATTAAAACCTCCGTAAAATTAAAACCCATAGTTACCTGTGATTGCACTGTTGACAGGCAAAGCATTCTAAGTGGTAAACGAAACTCTTGGCTCGCATAACCATTTCAAAGGCGGGAATGACTTTGTTGCACGCCACGCAGTTGCCGGTCGCACCAAATAACCTGTTTAAAAAATAACAGGGTTATAATATAACCGTAATATACGACTTATAAATATCAAGAGCAGTTATGACGCACGCTACCATGTTTATGCAATTAAATAGTAGCAAGCACAAAAGCGTGCAATTACCATTAATTGTACGCACTGATACTACGGGAACATTTTCTTATGATTCCAAGAATTATAATTATAAATAAAGAGCAGATGTTTTATCTGTACAATGACCTAATTAGAAGGCGATTTGGTTTTGTTTGCTCATATGATATACTTTGCAGGGGTTATTGTTTTTAAAATTGTCGTCTAGTGATGGAGGAAAAAGGGGTCAATTATCTACCACCAAGTTCATCTCTACTTTAATTTCTCTACTTTTACTTCATTTTCAAAAACATGTAACCATTGATGAAGACCCCGAACTGAAAAACGCAATGTGGGCGCCGATGGATCGACGATCTGTATGCAGTGGACGTCTTCTGAATGAGATAAAGACCAACCTAAGATAGTCTCTTTTGCAGAGCATGAGGTCAGCCTTGTAGTAGAGCTTGGAGCCGACCTCCCCTAGGCGGCAGTCGCAGCAGCCGCACTTGAGGCAGTCCTCGTGCCAGAACCGCTCCATGGCCTTCAGCAGGAACCTCTCGGTGATGACCTTCCCGCACTGCGCGCACAGCCTGGAGCCCCCAGGAGTGTTGGCTACAGTGGTGCTCAGCCCATACTTGCTCTCGTCTTGTTGACCTGCTAAACATATGAACACAGTTAATGAGTTTTCTTGCAAGTGTAAATTTATGTTATTCTTTAAGAAAATAAAATTGTTAGCTGTAAGAGCAAGTGTATTTTTTTTAAATATGAGCAGATTGGAAGAAAATACATAAATTATACTAAAAACCTAAAACTACCTATTACATTAATTTTCTTTTAATAATGTACTTGCTGTCTGTCAACGAACACATTTTATGACGTATATGGTATGGAACACAGGAAACATAATATTTATTTATGCAATCATGAAGTCGTGATATTTATTAAGGACATACAGTTTGCCATTTAAATACTTAAAATTATAGTTCAGTGCAACAATTATTTTAAATGGTCTAATTAGTACAAAAATCTTAAAACTACTTCATTTCCCTTTCACTGAGAACGAGTTGAGTTAAATAATTATAAAGCAGAAAATTATTTTTTTTTGTCGACTTAAATTCGATGAAATACCTTAATGTTCCATACCAAAATAAATAGATAAATAAATAAGCAATAGTTTATGATCTTAGTTAGGTCTCTACCTAATTGAAATTTCTCAACTTTTCTTTTTAATGACATCGTCTTCATCCTCTGTTTTATAACGTATTTGAGTTAGTGCACAGTAAGCCTACTCTATTGCTGACATAGTAATTTATAGTGTAATTACTTAACCACCGAGGAGGATAGTGGTTCATTTAAATTAGAGCTCGGACGTAATGACTTCTGTTTCGCTACTGTAGTTCGCAAGTAGGTAATTGTTTATAATACTCGCCTCATTATGGCATTAAAGCCAGGCCTCGATTGTTTTCTACTCGGTAATTACGTCAATTAATTCGAGCAAAGTCGCGCCGCATGACACGCACCCGAGCTGCGCCCGCATCGCTGACGTCATTAACGATGCGCGCACGCATTTTTCTCATGCAGCAAAAAGAGCAACAATGTAACACATGCAGACTCATTAACTGAGTTAACAACACCCTATGAAACGTTATGGAATATACGCGCCATAAAAGGCGCACTACAAATTCTTATTTCCTTTTAAATTGAGCTAAATGTTGCATGAAGTCGTTTCCTCTTGGTTGGCGTTGTGCAAATGGATCGCCTTTGCTAAACAATCAGTTCCAATTTATCGGCACATAGTCCACATAATAATAGTGCGTACGTCAAACCAATCAAGGATCCAATAGAAGGGGTAACTAGGTGGACATAACTCAGCGCAATCGATCAGTGGCTGGTCGCAGCGACGCCGCCGCGCTGATACATCTCGCTTATTGAAGCCGACGTCGCGACAATAAACTTAATTGGAGTGTATTAATGACTGCTCGTTAATAATAAAATAATAAAGATGACGTGCGGCCCCCGGGCGGGCGCGGCTTGCAATTAGTTAGCCGTAGGGATCGCAACGCGACACGCCGCCGCCGCCGCCGCCGCCGTCTCTACTACTAATCATCAATCAATCAGCCCATTGCCAGTCCACTGCTGGACGGTAGGCTTCCCCAAAGGCACGCCATAGCGCACGATCACCCGCTTTCTTTATCCAGCCACCACCGGCGACCTTCCTCAGGTCATCAATCCATTTGGCAGGGGTTATTAATTATAACGCACAATATATCAACTCAAAGATTTCTCAAATTCTAAAATAAACACGTAATAACCCAAGTGCTTAGTAAATCTTCCATTTCCTCTCTGTGAAGGAACCAATCGGCTAATTGCCATTTAACTTGGAGTCTAATGCGTTCACGCAAAACGTTGAACGTTAATGAATTCACTGCGGTTTACCTTAATATTCTCTGAACTCATACGAAGTAAGTATTCTTGGAGATAAAAAGCTGTAGTGGTTTTACCACAGAGCGTAGAGTCCGCAGAATTGGCCGGCGGCACTCCGGGCGTTGCGGTCGGGAACACGCGTTTTGACCATTTCAGGCGGTGCATGTTGTTAATGCTATTATTATGGAGCGAGTGTTCGTAACTCTAATGACCAGATCGATTATTATCGCTTCGTGGACTTGCCTTCGATACGTTCGCACTAACCAGCATAATGAGCTAAGAATTTTCTAAACACGAAGCAAATATTTTTTTACGTCGAGAAATGGGTTCATAAAAATGCTCGTTGTATTACAATTTTAAAATTCTCTGAAGTCTCCATTTCACCATGTGTGGCTGTATACATAAAAAACCAATAAAAGGCGAGTTAATAACGTGGGCTGTACATAAATATCCGCTGGTGGGTGAAGGCGCTACGTATTATTTTCGTTTTATTACCGCCGGGCCGAGAATTTGATAGAGACTTGGCTACCGAACTGCCCCGGCAGTATAATTTCGCCAACACAGCCGGTCGCCCGCCAACATATTAGGCGCTGAAATGAAAAAGAAACCCAGAAATGGATGAAAAGTAATTTATTCTGACGTAAGCAAAGCAACAATGAGTAGTACACTTCACTGACAGCGTTTCGTAGCCGTAGCCTTTGTCCGCTCTCGCTGAGGCTTGTGAATTGATCCAGGCCTACTTAAAATTAATTTTCTAATTTCGCAACAAAATTACTTCTAAACATGGGATATAATTGGAATCTGTAATGGCCTTTGTTTCGGAAATCCTTTCTTGACGAGGAAACTCATTTCCGGGGGTCGTATGGAGAGAGCCGCGCGTGAGCGTGTTGTCGCAAGTTACTTAATACTCAAATTACGTCAAATTTATTTGTTTTTAAGTGTAAAGTGGATTACTAAATCCAATTTAATCTTAATTAAATTGTAAGAATAACATTGTCTATTTAGGAATGATTCCGGTTAATGAGATTATTGGTCGTACAAACATCATTGATGAAAAAAAGACATTAAATTATTATTAATAGCTTGTTTGTCTGAACCATCACTGAAAAAGGTTTTGCTTACAACCGTGACACCCGTTGCCATTACCTACGGCGATTATGGGTCGGAGTAGTCATGCGTGGCTCTGTAGGTACTACACAGGCACCAGCAGTCAGCATTCCTTGGATTCAATTAAATGCCAGGTTATTGTAATGAGCCCGCATCACGACCGCTGCAATCATTCCGCGCAATTTACAATCGTTCATTGCGTTTTGCAATTAACCTGGCATCCCGTGCATACCTACCTACATCGTGTTGTTTACATGTGCATTATTTAAATGAGGTTTTTGCGTTACATTTACTACATTGTTATGGTACAGTCAACCACATTTCAACGGACAGAAAATTTAAATTGTGATGAGCTGTCAAAGGCAACAACTTGATCACATAAAGTTCCTCTCAAAAGAATTAGGCAATCTTGTAAGCAAATCATTTAAACGATTACTCCGTAGTCGTTTACATTTGTATGTCAATCTTCATCTCTTCAATTTATTATTAACAATTTTAACACTAAAATAAAATTTAATTTAAGAAGATAAAAATTGCGATACACACATAGTTTAAAACACAATGTTAAGTGCCTATCCTTCATAAATTGGCACAGCCATTAAAAAATCAACACAAAATGTTTAACCGCGTGTTCAAATTCATTACGAAAACTAAATATCGTACGGAATAATCTAAAGTGCGGTACTAATGGATTTGTATAGCGATTGTGGTTGCAGCTGGTCCAAGCCCACGGAGTTTATTTTAGTGGTGAGTAACGTACAACAGTCCAAATTGAATACTAAGATATATCTATTGTTAACTAAATAACAAGTGATTTTTGTGTTAAGAACATATTTTTTTAATATTGCATTATCATCCAGCAAGTTTTTTAAAGTATTTAAGCCGACACTCGGTGCTAAATAAGTTACTTTCACCCCTTGTACAACAATGTACTATTAAAGCTATCTTGTTACAGGAGGCGTTATGGAGTCCCTTCATCTCCATCATTAGACCCTAGACATCAAATATGTATAGACCAGTACTCTTGAACACAAATTTAATGGGACTATCATGTTCAGCTCTACATTATCATACCCTGGATATCACCTAGGTCAATGTGAAAATAAATCCAACGATCTTAAACTTGACAGTGCTTGTTTATTTGGGGAGTTCAGTGTAGTTCAGAGTGGCCACTCTTTGGGTCAATCATCAGATGCTGGATGCAACCTAGCTTTCAGTACTTGTAAAAAAAAACAATAATCCCAATCATGATGGGGCTACCTAATTTAGTTGGAGTTCCTATAGGCTCTTTTCGGCTCCAATACAAGAACAACTCTCTCTATGTTACCATAAAAGTCACTAAAAAAGTTACATAGGTGCCTTTCAGCTCAATTGGTTGCCACGAAGTGCTTAAAACATGGATTGCAACATTCCACTGAAGCAAATTCATTATAAGCTAATAAAATTCTAATCAATTCAATTCCCCTATTCATATAAAAGACATCAACGCGAGCAAAATTTTCAATTATTTTAGTAAACCTTTACAGACAAAACAGACACGAAGGTGAATGAAATAGAAACGTGTTAAAAATAACAAATTTGTACTGAAATTGTTTTTAATTGTAAACAAAATGAGAATGTAAGGCTGAAACAGTAATTAATTGTTTTCTCACATCTGAAGGTAATTAACAGTTAATAGTTACTATAGATGAAAGAGCGTTGGTAGTCCAGTGGCTAGGGCCGCTGCCTCCCGTCCGGGAGACGCGTGTTCGATCCCTACCACGTACCAATGTGTTTTCGAATTTCGAATTCATATTACGTGTATTCGACGCTCTTACGGTGAAGGAAAACATCGTGATGAAACCTGCACACTCCTGCGAAGAAATTCAAAGGTCGTGTGTGAAGTCTACCAACCTGCACTGGGCCAGCGTGGTCGACTAAGGCCTAATCGCCCTAATTCAGGGTAGGCTTGAGCCCCTCGGTGGGGACGTATATGAGCTGCTGTTATTTAAGGTTATAGTGTGAGTCAGGTTCAAAGTCGAGGCATTAGGCGAGCTTAATTTTTTTCATAGTGTCTCGACATATTAGCGAAGATAATAAACGAGTCTTTTCCTTTTATTATAAGCTTAACCTTTAGTGTATTTTGTTAGTTTTAGTGGCGTGTCACTCATTGAACAATGGCGCTGATTGCGTCGCTGACCAAATGCGGGTTTTATATGCATATATAACGACGTAACAAAAAATAACAAGCAGGATGTACGACCCAAATAACATAATTGCTTTTTACAATTAGTGCGTTACTAAATTATTTTTATGCTAATTGCGCATGGATGCTGTAATTAATTTGGTGTAGAGTTAATTACGTAGATAAACATTTAATTTAAAATTGTAGTGATATAGGTAAAATGTGTGAATTTAATTAACGAGGAAGTTAGTAGTCAGACCAAGTTAAATGAATAAGGTGTAAGAGTAGTACCAATTTGGGGGATTAATATTCAAATTCCAGCTGACCGTCGTCGGGGGGAGCCCCCCTCACCCCGCTAAAGCTCCGTCGTTAACATTTCCGTTATTAAAAAAGTACGCGACTTTGTCATCAGAGAAGTTAGTTTTTTTTAATTAAAATTATGAAATTGATATTGCCTTTACGCCGGAGTTCGCTCCCGACTCGAGCTTGTGGAAGTTTAAATTAATTTTTGAATTAAGCCTAATAACAGTGGTAAACGATTTCTAAAGAAAGAGTTTTCTGTTTAGGCAATTAAAATTTCAATTATTTGATCGCGGAAAACCGTATCTTAATTGCTTTTCATTGTCGAAATAAAAGAGATCGCTAGCGATTCGCTATTAATTAATATCTAGCCGATTAATCATACAGCGGGGCGGGGGCGGGGCGGGGTACCAAAGCGCTTATCTGCTAAATGTTTCACAAAGCTGTAAGTATAGGTATTTGTTTTTGTTAAATTATTATTCTATTTAATAGTCTTAGAACAGATTAATTTATTTAAAATTTAATTAAAAATCTTGTTACTAACAAAAGGTAAGGTAAGGTTATATCGATGTAATTGTTATACCTATCGAGTACTATCTTAATCACATTGGAAAAAATACATTACGTTCCAACAATAATTATTAAATCAATAAGTCCGAAGAAAGAATGTTACGATCGCATAATGGTACAATACTGGCTGAAAGTTTTGTATTAGAATATTACTTGTTTGTATTCGGTTCTCGAAGTGCGCGTCCGATATCCATTTACGATTGCTTCTAGTAGAGTGGTTCCATGCATGACCCAAACTTTATCGATAAATTCGACAAAAAATATATGCAATAAAGACGGTGTAATTGAATTTTAACTATTTACTATAAAAAGATATCGATAATAAATTAGTTAGGCCTTCCATGACATCGTTCAATAAGAATCAATCAGCTACCGATAGGGGATCACAATCAGACGTATTATGAGCTCCGACGGTTTCTATATTGGTAAAGTATGAAGGCGTATTGAATCCAACACAATCAATCACTGAGAAGTTAACGACAAGTGGTATTCATTTGTCTTCATACAGCAACTCGTAGAAACAACTACATGATACTAATTGGTTACATCACGTGATTCATCGAACCCCAATCTCCGATCAAACTCTTACAAAAGTCGAGACAATCTACGTCATAAATTATTTTCTCAGAGAAAGGCTCCGGGCGAAACTTAAGCCTGACATAAGTGGGCAATAAACTTCAGCCAATTTGGAGATTCGCATCTGGAGGCTCTTATTAAAGCCCGAAAGTTAGTCCTTTTCATCCATCACTCGTAATACGTATGTGAGTTATTGTATGAAAAATTGAAGAATAAATTGAGTCGCTGCAGCAGCGGCGAGACATAAATCCCAACTGAGCCCTCAATATTGTTTTAAAGGGGAAGTGGCCATAAATTTTATCAGGGCCGCCCAGAGCAGCCGCGGGCCGCGCCGTCACGGCGCCGCACCGCAGCCGCAGCCGCAGCTGAGCGCCACCGCCGCGCCGTTGCCCGCAATTTTCCGCCCTTGCTTGTGCATCCACTGCTCATGTGAATTCGTGCTCTGTTATTCGCCAGAAATTCAAGTCTATCTTATGGATAAATTTCAGTATTGAGAAAATTGCAATACTGGTTCATTTTCCGCTCCTCGCACTATTGGTTGCCAAAACTATAGCGTACTGTATAAAATAATTTGGTGTTAAATCTCTGGTACGTGCATCATTTAACACGAGACCTATTCGATTTTCCATCACGTTAAATAGTTCAAATAGCTGTAAGATCATAAAATGTGATTTGATTAAGATAAGACTTAAGCCTTTTAAAAGTGGGTCGGAAACGAAGTAGGTAATACAATTGTTTAGGTCTGTGATCGTTTATTTATTGTCTTTGTCAGCGTGTAAATCATATTAGAGTTTTAATTTCACAGACGATAACTCCGCAGTGTGGAGCCGCTGCGCTGTTTTGAAGAGAAACTTATAGGAGGCGATCGTGAGATTGGAGGTTCAATCAGCAACATAGTAGAATCGTGCTTCTCCGGGCAGCGTTGCGGGGCACAATAAAAAATCGCTTATTTTTATCAATACGATCTGGGTGTCGGACATTTCGCATAAATGTGATATTGCAATATCGTTCGTCCCCTTTTTAATATCGCGACGGACGCAACTGGGCGGTTTATGGCGCAACCCTTCCCGCGTTTTATTCGCGGCCTGTTTGTCCTAATATTATGAAAAATTGACGTCAGCAAAACGAAAATGCTCCTTGCTTATATTTTTACTATAAACCATGCTGAGATTTATTTTGCACTGCGCATTAGAATTCTGATTTATTTTTTACATTTGTGACACTATGTAACGTAGCGATCCGTAATGCTAAATTACTTAGCTTCTACATAACGTAGTGCTCCGTAGCGCTAAATTACGTAGCATCTACAGAATGTAGCGCTTCATAGCGCTAAATTACGTAGCATCTACAAAATGTAGCGCTTCATAGCACAAAATTACTTAGCATCTACAGAATGTAGCGCTTCATGGCGCTAAATTACGTAGCATCTACAGAATGTAGCGCTTCATAGCTCTAAATTACTTAGCATCTACAGAATGTAGCGCTTCATAGCGCTAAATTACGTAGCATCTACAGAATGTAGCGCTTCATAGCGCTAAATTACGTAGCATCTACAAAATGTAGCGCTTCATAGCTCTAAATTACTTAGCATCTACAGAATGTAGCGCTTCATAGCGCTAAATTACGTAGCATCTACAGAATGTAGCGCTTCATAGCTCTAAATTACTTAGCATCTACAGAATGTAGCGCTTCATAGCGCTAAATTACGTAGCATCTACAGAATGTAGCGCTTCATAGCGCTAAATTATGTAGCATCTACAGAATGTAGCGCTTCATAGCGCTAAATTACGTAGCATCTACAAAATGTAGCGCTTCATAGCGCTAAATTACTTAGCATCTACAGAATGTAGCGCTTCATAGCGCTAAATTACGTAGCATCTACAGAATGTAGCGCTTCATAGCTCTAAATTACTTAGCATCTACAGAATGTAGCGCTTCATAGCGCTAAATTACGTGGCATCTGCAGAATGTAGCGCTTCATAGCGCTAAATTACGTAGCATTTACAGAATGTAGCGCTTCTTAGCGCTAAATTACGTAGCATCTATAGAATGTAGCGCTTCATAGCGCTAAATTACTTAGCATCTATTATATTTATTTTATTTTTATGTATTCGGAATACCAACAGCTATAATACAATTTAGTTAATACATAAATATGGTGACTACAGAGCCAATAACAGGTATTCGCAACTAGAAACAAAATTGTGATGTCGACTTAACGCTAGAAACACTGGTTCGAAATACGTACATAACATAAAATTCAAGAAGCACCAACTATAAATAAATAATAATTACAAAGAATTAATTAGGCATGGGATGTTGCTGGGCTCGCGCTATCTACAGAATATAGCGCTTCTTAGCGCTATATTACGTGGCATCTACAGAATGTAGCGCTTCGTAGCGCTAAACTACTTAGCATCTACAGAATGTAGCGCTTCATAGCGCTAAATTACATAACATCTACAGAATGTAGCACTTCTTAGCGCTAAATTATGTAGCATCTACAGAATGTAGCGCTTCATGGCGCTAAATTACGTAGCATCTACAGAATGTAGCGCTTCTTAGCGCTAAATTACGTGGCATCTACCGAATGTTGCGCTTATTAGCGCTGAATTACGTGGCATCTTCAGAATGTAGCGCTTCTTAGCGCTAAATTACGTAGCATCTACAGAATGTAGCGCTTCATAGCGCTAAATTACGTAGCATCTACAGAATGTAGCGCTTCTTAGCGCTAAATTACGTGGCATCTACAGAATGTAGCGCTTCATAGCGCTAAAATGCGAACACCTGTAAATGGCTTTGTTGATTTGTTTTTTATGTTCTTTAGTTATTGTAATCTAGCTGTAGGTGTTCCGAATAAAAAAAAAAAAATTACTTAGCATCTACAGAATGTAGCGATTCTAAGCGCTAAATTACTTAACATCTACAGAATGTAGCGCTTAATAGCGCTAAATTACTTAGCATCTACAGAATGTAGCGCTTTATAGCGCTAAATTACTTAACATCTACAGAATGTAGCGCTTCTAAGTGCTAAATTACTTAGCATCTACAGAATGTAGCGCTTCATAGCGCTAAAATGCGAACACTTGTAAATGGCTTTGTTGATTTGTTTTTTATGTTCTTTAGTTATTGTAATCTAGCTGTAGGTGTTCCAAATTAAAAAAATAAATAAATAATTACTTAGCGTCTACAGAATGTAGCGCTTCTAAGCGCTAAATTACTTAACATCTACAGAATGTAGCGCTTCATAGCGCTAAATTACTTAGCATCTACAGAATGTAGCGCTTCATAGCGCTTCATAGCGCTAAATTACATAACATCTACAGAATGTAGCGCTTCATAGCGCTAAATTACTTAGCATCTACAGAATGTAGCGCTTCATAGCGCTAAATTACGTAGCATCTACAGAATGTAGCGCTTCATAGCTCTAAATTACTTAGCATCTACAGAATGTAGCGCTTCATAGCGCTAAATTACGTGGCATCTGCAGAATGTAGCGCTTCATAGCGCTAAATTACGTAGCATTTACAGAATGTAGCGCTTCTTAGCGCTAAATTACGTAGCATCTACAGAATGTAGCGCTTCATAGCGCTAAATTACGTAGCATCTACAGAATGTAGCGCTTCTTAGCGCTAAATTACGTGGCATCTACAGAATGTAGCGCTTCATAGCGCTAAAATGCGAACACCTGTAAATGGCTTTGTTGATTTGTTTTTTATGTTCTTTAGTTATTGTAATCTAGCTGTAGGTGTTCCGAATAAAAATAAAAAAATTACTTAGCATCTACAGAATGTAGCGATTCTAAGCGCTAAATTACTTAACATCTACAGAATGTAGCGCTTAATAGCGCTAAATTACTTAGCATCTACAGAATGTAGCGCTTTATAGCGCTAAATTACTTAACATCTACAGAATGTAGCGCTTCTAAGTGCTAAATTATTTAGCATCTACAGAATGTAGCGCTTCATAGCGCTAAAATGCGAACACTTGTAAATGGCTTTGTTGATTTGTTTTTTATGTTCTTTAGTTATTGTAATCTAGCTGTAGGTGTTCCGAATTAAAAAAATAAATAAATAATTACTTAGCATCTACAGAATGTAGCGCTTCTAAGCGCTAAATTACTTAACATCTACAGAATGTAGCGCTTGATAGCGCTAAATTACTTAGCATCTACAGAATGTAGCGCTTCATAGCGCTAAATTACATAACATCTACAGAATGTAGCGCTTCATAGCGCTAAATTACTTAGCATCTACAGAATGTAGCGCTTCATAGCGCTTAATTACTTAGCATCTACATAACGTAGCACATAATAAATATGAAATTGCCAAAATTTTGTTATGATAGCAATAGACCTATTATTTTATGAGATTGATAGTTGCGTTTTCAGTAAATTGGATAAAAAAGAGAGTGTGTGGTGGTAATACGAAGTTAATTGTAGCACTATGAAAAACGCCCGATCTTAACGTCATCGATTCTTTTATCCATCTTTCATTCATTCATGGTCCGTTGGAAAATACTTAATAAGTTTTTTTTGTACTGTTTGGTGCTATTTGTTAAAAAAAAGGAGATACTCACTGTTGCCACTATCGGGCTTATGCATGGCGGGAGGATCTCGAATCATGGCAACGATTGGTCACTTGCGCGTGCGCATCACCACTCCACCCTGCAATAACAAAGATTAAAATTATAAATTGATTATCAGCATCATGGTGCTTGATTACGTAGAAAGGGCCTTCGCGCAGGCAAGTACTTGGGGCCCATGTAATAAAACTACAAATAACAATTCGAAGTACATTGCATAGTCAATCAGTCTAAATTATACACTCTAATCTATGTGGTATATCGGTTACGCAAAACACATCACATCACATTTTAATAATCATTTGTAAATTCTAGTGTTATCAAAAAGGCTCTTGTGGGGTGATGTCACCAACGAAATAAATCGCACTCAACAAAATAATACCTAACTTCTTTATATCACTAATTCAATATATCCTTTTAATCAAGACAGAGTTACTTAAAACTGGGCTTTACACAGTAATGATCTCTGAATCGTGAGTCTTGACAACATAATTTTCATGTAATTTAATAGGTTTCATCAATAACAATTGAGAAAAAATCTAATAAGCGACTTTATTCCAATTCTAAACCAAAAAGAATGAATATATTCCAATGGGAACTGGAAGCTAGTCCGATTTGCAAAGAGCGATATATCTCAAGAAATTGTCGGTAGCAATACGAGTAGAGCGGGCTTGGCCCGAGTCGGGCGCGTCGCAGAGCTGGGCAGACAGACACGGCACACGCGTCTCGGCAAAACCTCATTAGAATAAACGATATCCTCTCCTTACGTCCACTCCGCGAGACCTTATTACTCCGACAAACTGCCGTCAAACGGCAGCACCCCTCCCACACAACACGAACGAACTTCCAACCTATCCCACACACTCAAGACTCCTTTTCCTAATACAACCCGGTTTCGCTATTCAGCCAAGAGATTTTCAGACTTACAACGGGTATGTTAGAGCAGGATTCAGAGTGGTTGGAGATAACAAACGCACTATCAGACGGCATCGCTTGAAGGTTGAGATGTCCATGCAAAGCTGTAAATTGAAACTTGAGGGAGGTAGGTTCTAATAACTCTCGGGCTGCATTCGTTGGATCAAGGACCTTGGTTATTATGTATTATCATAAGTGAATATGAAACTTTCTTGAAAACTAGAAAAATATTTGAAAAAGAAAGAGATCAGTATAATAATTTGTTTGCACTCAAAAAACAAATAGTGCTGATGTTACAAATGTTACGATTTAAAACTTCCAAATCTATTAAGAAGTATGATAGAACTTCTGATAAGAAAGTTTCCTGATTTGAAAAAATATTATGCGATGAGCTGAGATGAGATGAGATTCTTTTTTAATTAAAAAGATAACTAAATAATCAATGATATAATATGTTTTTTTTTTGTTTAGTTTTTTAAATTTATTTATTAGTATATTTTGTTCTATTCAAAGAAATTCCCGTCTTTTCTTATAACCATAATCGGTATTTACTTATAGTGCTGTCGACTAGGTGCTTCCACCGTTAAGTGAGAAGATGTATGTAAACACTAAGAAGAAGTCCCACACTATAATTTATGGAAACATTTCGCTCCTCATCTATACTATAAGGCTCCGTTCACACGAACTCGTTGTAACTTCAGTTTCTTAAATTAGTGGAAAGCAATCAAATTCAAGCAAGGGCTCTATTAACCAATTTACGTTTTACGATGTCGTTCACTTGATGCTTCAGTCTCTATTTTATACGTTCCGTAATTAATTTCGTAGTGCAGGAAGGAGTGGATAATGTATTAGGTATCGTGCATTCGAAAATAACTAGCGTAAACGGCCACCAAAGGAGTCAACTCATAAATAAGCGACTCGTAAACGAACTGGAGATCGGAAGCAGTCTATTTATCATGGCCGGCCGGCGGACGATATGGCAATCCATCTCGGCTATTTCGCAGCGATTTATCGCGGCCAGCGGCGCCCGCGCACTGTAACGCGTCCGACTATCGCCTTTTCTAGACTACACTAATGATCTCAAGTTTGGTTCAGAAGATTTGCTTACCCTCACACACCCGTGTTTTATGGTTTGAATCCAACTTTGAGTCATTCTCGGTAAATATTGTTATAAATGAAACAAATAAATCTACAATAGATGTGCTAGTATTACAGGATTTTTATCGTCAAATCATGTGAAATGAATCAAAACAATTCGATTCGAGAAACATTACGGTACCATTCGCCGCCATAAAATAAAAACAAAATATGCTATCAAACTCAAGCGGAATGAAAAAAACTTTTATAACCGCATCGAAATTCCCATCAGCACCTGTTACAAAGGCGGCTATCAAATTACCCGCGACATATCCGCGGCGAAGCGAACGCGCCTCCATCCATAAATACGGTATTCGTTATGCATTTCTCATATTCATGAATCCGTTTTATTGGCCCCAATAAAATATGAACATCTCAGAATGGATATGAGAGAGCGGGCAAATCTAATATGGATTGCTTGCGCCGGATTCGGTCCGATTGGCGGGTGGGAGCGGGCGGCCAGATGCGTGCCTTAGGCCCGTGATCACTTGACGCCTCTTCTCATTCCCGATGCAAGTTTAATGCCGCACAATACAAACTGGAACATTTCACAACACAGCTAATTTCAAAAGTATAGCGACACAATAGGACCGCTATACAAAGGATTCCGAGGATTGTATGGCCATTAAAAAAGTCGGAGGAGTCATACGTACAGCGCTATACGTCACGTCATCTTAGCCGAGAAACAATCACTCACGCGACGAGCGCAGAGAGCGCAATCGGACTGGCGGCGACAAAGGAGCAATTGTCCCTGCGATCCTCCCCTCTTCGTAACGTGAATTTAAAGGGCACTGTCACACTAAACCAGCCACAGAAAAGGGCAACTCCCGTCGACGTGTCAAAAATTCAACAGAGTGCCGGGATAAGTGGAATGGATGGCGGCGTCTCGTAGACCCGGATAAAATATTCTACGTCAAATCGTACGTCACTGGCTCTCGACTTGTTCTCGCCGAGAGTACTCCGCGGAAGTCTCTTATTTATTCGCTTTATGTCAGCTCCAGCACGATTCCTTTGTGCCTATTGAATTTACAAGCGCCCATTAGGGTCCTTTATAATGTAAGAGAAAGCTTAATGCCGTGATATGTAAATTTTGTTCGGCCTGTGAACCGGTTGCTGCTTTTAGTGGAGTGCACGCATGGGTACAAACTAAAAACGCTAACTAATGACTAGTAATAAGGCTACCCTCGTCCGCAACACATTATGTAACCAATCCCAACGCATTAAAACTAACTGGAGAGAAGAGAAATCCATTAGAGGCATTTCCAGTAATTTAGGGTGCGCGGCGGAAACCCATTTGGGCATTACAGGGGCGGGGGGCGGTGGCAGTGGCGACCATCAGTAAGTATCTCCATTATGATTGTGTTATCAACGCAATCAATTAAGCAGCATTACGTTAAAACTCACCCCGGCCATCAATTACCAGCCACCAGCTAGCCTCGTCATACCCCGCGTGGCTTATGATGGACCTTCCCTCCCGCTAGACTCAACTTTATACGAGATCATACCGGGACCATCAAGCGAAAGACTTATCTGATATCCAGACGTTTACCAATGCAATATTCGTGTGCCACTTCTAAGCAAAAACAATTTGATCCATTAAAGTCAAAGT
Organism: Carpatolechia fugitivella; assembly: GCA_951230895.1. Lineage (NCBI taxonomy): Eukaryota > Metazoa > Arthropoda > Insecta > Lepidoptera > Gelechiidae > Carpatolechia > Carpatolechia fugitivella. The sequence continues at coordinate 9,494,194 of OX579653.1, read as the reverse complement.
AATCTGTTAGACACTCCCTTCTGACTCCACACTGATCGAATTCATTATTCACCGGCAGAGAGCAATTAAAGCTCCACTAATCAATCTCAAACTTCAGCCAGAGCTGAACTCTAATCAAGAAAACTCCTATTCCGTGAAAGCTTTCCGAACAAAATTTAACTTAATTAAAAATGTAAATTAAATTCCTAGGCGCTTCCACAAGCATCACGTCGTCCCGCGCGCGCTCGGGCTTTTGATTGCAGCTAAAAGGTTTGGGATTAGTGCGCGAAAGAGCTTTCAGTGCATTTGTAGAGCTTTTAAGTGGGAAGCTTTCGCTTAAGACACTTACATACAATGTAAATTTTATATTCCACCTTAAAAGTGTATCTCAGCTTCGGTTATGAAACAAATGGACTTGCCCACTTACATTATGAACGGTTCCCGTAGATGTTTGACGACATTGCGGCGAAGTAATATTGTAATAAGGACGTGTCATTTTGTGTTTATTAGACGGCTAGTATCTTAGCATCCAGAGTAGTCTTGGGAGGTGGGGGGAGTGGGAGATCCTGATCAAGGAAGTTTGGTGCCCGGAAATAAACCGCCCGTAAAATTGTCAATTCCGAGGGAGCCGGAGCCGGGTCCGGCAATTTTGAACCGTCCGCCTTCGAGGCCCGCGCTATCTTTGTCCTGGTTCTGTATTTAAAAGCCAACTCATGTCACCACCCCACTCCGTTACCGCATAACGAGACAGACACAAACAAATACAGCCGATAATAACGCTCAAAGTGAATACAAGTTACATAATATTTAAATGCATCGCGCAAGGGGAGGTCATACTCCTATCGCACGTCAGCAAAGTGTGCAATGCCATCTGGGAGCGCGCCAAAACAATCACTGTTATTCACTACTTAGCTTCGCGATACGCTACATTATGCTTCATGCTTGCAAAACAGCACGATACTTGATTAAAACGTAATTATTTTGAGGTAATAACTTCAACTCAATATGCTTAAAGCCAAACTCGTTCACGGAATCACCTAGAAGAAAATTGGGTCAGATATATCACGAACCGCATACGCAGATAACACACGCATCGCCCATCCAATCACAAGGAGCAACGAGCAGAAAGCTTATTATCGGGACGCGTTCTTCCATCAGGCGCGTAATGAGCACGCGAGCCACCCGCCGCCGTCCGGCTCGCTCCGCCGGCTGTCCGCGCGGTGGGCGCCCGCACAGGGCTGGTCTCCGGCCCGCCTGACCGAGGTCGAGCGGGCGCAGCGCCGCCGGCCCACTGAGCTGCACACGTGCACCGCCTGCCATCGTACCCTCGCGCTTTTTGAACTGAGATCATCGCAACGCTCATCCGTGAAATTGATTCTCGAGAAAAGAAAAGACGAAAAGATAAATAAAAGGAAATAGGAAAACACAAGCTAAGATTTGGCGTGAAATTGTTTTTCAGCGCCCGCCGCCCGCGCCGCCACCGCCCCGCCGCCGCCCCGCCGCCGCGACTATGGCGGCCCGCCTCGGAATTTCCCAATTACTGGGTGTAAATGTATCTCCTTGATTACGTAATGTGTAAATTAAGATGTCTCATATCAAAACTAATTACACACGCAGCATATAAAATAATTGCCTGTACATTTATTTATGGTATAGAGAGTTAATTATGTAGAGGTTAGTAGATATTACCTTATTTAACAAGATAAGCTTCTTAAGTATAATTTACCGGCCAGGATAAATAAACCTAATTGGCATCAAAGATCAGAAATAAATAGGACAGATAATAATAAATATCCATGCCGTTGCCGTATAACTAATAACCATGCATTACGTCCATCACTGTGAGAATCGGTCGAGCCGAGCCGAATTGGGATCTTAAAACACTGTGACATCTCATCCACTACGTGATCCATTTGCTGAAGTAAGAAGCAATCTCATTCAATACCCGGCTCCTCACCCTCCGCCCGCACCTCGACCACCCCTTGCGCTAGGGTTACTAACAATGCGATACTTTGTGTGTATCACGGAACGCAATAAAACTTTACATTCCTTCTTTAACTGCTTTCCTAGTTATCAGCGTGTGATACGAAATGGAGCATAAAATTATTGCCTGTTGTTTCCCGTTTTATTGTTTGAACTCTTTCTTTAAAATATTGAAACCTGAGCTACAATAACCGATTCTCTGAAAATGCCAACGTAGATAGGAATAAAGGAATGTGCGTGTTGACAGCCCTGTGAGGGGAGCGAGTATCGCTTTCCCCGATTGTATTAGATTCAGCTGCCCTTTTCATCTACATGTCGTTCTTTCCTTACCTCTTGAGAGGGTCGCGACTAGTGGATACGCCTCAGACGTCTTTCCATTTTCTATGACTGATCGCCCGCTAGACGACTCGTAATGGCCCTATAGTTACGCCAAATGCAAAAGAATATTCTATTAGAATGAATAGACTTGATAATAATATGGGGGGTCCAGCAACTCTTGGAAATGCATGTTCCCGTAACCTTAATATTTAGCACTGGTTCCACATCGTAATTTTACAAATACGTCTTTGTTACTTATTTAGCACTAAAGATTATCCCCCTAAAAGTTCCAATCCGCTGCAAAGTCCGTTCGCTAAAAAACCCGTGTATTTGTTGGGAATCTATGAATATGATTATCCACCCCATTCCAAAGGATATCATCCAATAAACCTAGTATGTAGCAAAGGTATCAAATCTTTTTCGTCCGTAGCGAAATTGAATATTTATCCGGGTAGTATCTCTATTCCAGAACAATTTTTATGTAGGGGGAGTACAATCTGAAGATATTTGGGAGGGCCACTCGACGCGATATTGGCAAATACCTCGCCTACATTACCTTTATTGCCTGCGACGTCGCGTCGTGCCAGTCTGATCCTATCTGCGATTATTTGCGCATTACTCAATGCTTCTAAACGTAATCCGATCATAACTCAATAATGCCACAATCGAGAGCCGGCTGTGAGTTGGGACAGGGATGCTATTAACTATTGTAAATACCAACAGTGCTACTAAATATGATGCTGCCTTGCTGCTGTGCATAATGTTTCTATATCTTCGCATTCGATATGTTATTTCTTCAAAGGTTATTTTAAAGTCTCCAATCCACATTAAGTAGGTTAGGTACATAATTTAAATAAACGATATGTTTTAAACATTGGTATTTTGATTTGTTAAAAATATTCAAAGTATAGAATGCCTTTGCATAATCATATAAATATATTATTCAAATGGTGTTTTGTTCATATTTGAATTGTAAAGTTTTGTGGGAGTACTTGCAAACAGTCCAGCTATAGATCGTGTATCTATTTGCAATTCCAGGTTTTCCTGTGCCATTAAGGAACCCGTTACTAATATGCAGCTCTGCAAGTAGTTGTAATTATTCAGAAAGTGGGGTCGCAGGGTCGCCACGGTCACAGCCAGAGCGGGAAAACCTGTCCGCGGCTTACATGAAATATCTACCGCAATAATTTCTTATTGAGTAATATCACGTAAATATAATTGACATGCATGCATTACTGTCATCGAGATAATTGTCACGCTAATATAAAATTGGTGAATCGTTATCGTTGCAACCAAAGATTTATGACGCGCGTCGTCGCCTCGAGGGAGCGAAGCGATCGTCTTTCGTTCCTCTGAGGTTGCAACAGTACAAAATTTATAATAATTTGCAAAGCATTTAAGTATTAAATGTCTGTATAAAAAAAGGAGAAACTGATTGACTGGTTGATAGATTAACGCAAAACTACTACTACCTACTGCGTCAAGAAACTAATGATATTAGGGTGTGAGCTAGCACTAAGTAGGGATTTTTAAAAATAAATAAAGTAAAAAATTTAACGAAAACCACACGGACGAGGTCGCAGGCGGTAAGCTGTTAATTATAATTATTCACCAACTCGACGTATAAGGCCTGTTATTGCTCAGATATGTTTAATGATCCGGTGTGACGAATGCAGCAGTGCCACGGCCGCAATGCGCTCCGTGAACGACTCAGGCGCATGCTGCAGCTGTCTAGACGCAAATTGTGCACGAATTAAACAACAATGAGCGTAATTTACTGCACAGATCTCGCCGCCATATAAAGCCGCGTTTATAATTGTGTGAACATAATGGGGCACTCACTTGACGTGAATTAACCTACAAGATATTCCTTTGCTGGCAGCCCAGGGCTAGCCCATGCCAGGAAAAATCATTACAGACAAATAAATAGAGCTTCGTTATTTTCCGCAAGTATTCTCTGCTAACAGATATTACAGCAATACCGCTTTAATGACTACATAGGCACACAATGCAATTTACATTTTTAATTGCCCCAGGTATGCAACTAAAAACAGTTAATTATCATATTCCGGCGAATCAATCTAACTCGGTAATGATTCAGCTCGGTGTAATTGCGAGTGCGCACAGAGCGAACACGACGCGTAATGAAATCGCTGCTCCGTCCGCGCAGACCTAATGAATTAAATTAATCAAAATGTCGCGGTGTATCGGCATGCCGATGAATTTACTACAGTGCCTAAAAATAGCCCATTTCTTACAGATGTAGGTGAATTTTGCCAAAAAATAAATGTCTTAATTCACAGTATTGCCTGCAATGAAGATACGGTTTAAGCTTTTGAATAACTCTATTAGTCGAATTAGTTATATTTTATTCTATTATTTATCATCTGTTCCTAATCTAAGAATTGAACTGAATGCTATAACGACTTTATAAACAAAGAAAGTAAAATTATGATTGTGAATTTATCATCAATTAATGTCGACATAGATGTTCAACAAAATAAAATTTTTAATTTCATTGTTTTTATTCATGCATGTCTAAAAATAATAAAAATAATAATTTATTTTTTGTTCGCTCCCAAATAATCTGTACTGGAATTTTGGAGCCAGGAAAACTATATTTGTTTTTAAATAAACGATGTGTTTTATTTTTTGAGCTAGGCACTGTTCTAATTTATTCTAAGCAAAACACATTTCTAATTGTACATTATATGCTTTTTGTTTCTAATTATTTTGTTTTAAATTATTGGCCATATCCACATATTTGATGTTTTCATCTATTTCTCACACAATAGAAACACAGCACAAAATATCATTTTATAGATATTATTTTTTTATAGGAAAATTTAGTTTTAAATATTTTTTACCTTCGCAAACAATATTTTTAATACGGTTGGTGAGACACTTGAGTGAACTCCATACCACCGGGCTATAGTTGGTTCGTTTAATTGTCATTGTTAACGTCGCGATAGACTCGCGATAATGTGGCCTAATGAACGCTCAGTCGCGGCGCTGATTGCGGCGTTGTTGAGCGAACAATAACTTAGTCGCAGGGCTGTAAATAAGTGCTCGTGATCGGCGACTAGGTATTTTAATGAGATTTAATAGCGCTGCGGCACTGCGCGGGCGACACTCGGTGCAAGTTCCACGCTCACAACAGCCTCACAGACAACATTGTTGGCTCTAAAGCCTTAATTGGTTTCCTACATGTTTAATCCGCTTAATGGTTGTTTTTGTCCGGCGACATAACAACAAAATCCGGTTTCGACATCGATAATACTGATCGATGTGAAACGTGTCACTTCTTATGACGTTGATTATTAGACACCGCTGAATGACAAAGAGTCCATTTACGTAAGTGAGCATTAATATTTAACAGTTTCGTAGTAATTCAATTCTTGGCTAGCAGAGAAACTTCCAGTCTACGACAAAATGCGTAATCTTCGATTGCTTCATTAGGCGTCCAGAGTAGGATGATAATCGTTATTTATAGACAATAAATTGTTATATTCATGGTGGTTGGAGCGGAAGGCGCATAAATTCGACGAGCTAGTGTCGGGCTGACACCTGTGATTGCATTTACAATGCTAATTCACGGCACAATATCACGTCAGCGGCCGCCGCGCTTCTCGTTTTCGCAATCGCGATGAACACACGCCGACACGCCGCCGCCGCCACCGACGCCGCAACACCTCTCCAACAAATTATCCTACTCGTACTTATTTCATTCCTCGTCTCCATTCGTTTCATTGGTCCCTCATTATAATCAAAACTCTTCACGTTGTCAACCTACAAGCTCGCTAAATAAGTCCACACATAGCATGTTGTTGACAACCGTGAGTTTGATTGATGACAATTTTTAAATTAATTTATTAAACTATGGATAGAGCAATGGGAGCGAACGAGTCGTTCCACGTCGAGATAAGCCGCGGATAAGCGACCGCAATCCATTATCGACCAGTTAATTGATAATTACTTTCTTCCATTATGCCGAACAAAAAACGCGGTGATTAACTCTGAATCGCTTTAACGAGCACAATGGGTCGGCGTTCAATTAAAAACCCTTGTCGAATGTAGACGGCTTCGCAGAAAAGCGGATCCGACGTTGCTGACTCAATCTCGTATACATGGAATAAGGAATTACTCGCGTGCGGAAAGTTTTTAATTAAATATTCACCCGTTTTGTAATTAAGACACGATTCAATTGAACACAATGAAGCTTCGTGCGCCGCTTTCGAAAGAAATCGGAGACAGAGTTTAGCGTTTTCAATAAGTTAACGAGAGCGGAGATTGGACTGCGAGATAGAGGTAATTAAAAATTTCAAATGCATCGCTGACAATACTATTGTGTGAAGTTTGAAGTATTCAAATTCTTCTGTATTGTAGCTATTATGGTCGCTATTTAAAGGAATCGAAGTATTCAAAACGGTAAGGATTCAACGGTATTGGATCTAGTAGTAGACTTTGAAGTAGAGACAGCATCTTTATTTGCTAATCCAGCGCGCGTCATTTGTCCGCCCGCCCCTCCGTGCGCGGTGCCACATATGCCACATTTGAGCGTAATTTAAATGCATGCACATTACTCGCGCATGCCGCAGCCAACAATACCTTAATTTATTATAAATAGCTCTATTATCCGAACAACGTCGACGGAAACCTCTAAAGAATACATTTAATTTAATTATATTACTGTAAGTACTAGTCTACGTTAGTATTTTTTTATTCGTTTTAAAACTTGAGCAATCATGGTACATTTTTGTTGGTTATTTTTATTTACATCACTTCAGAAAGTTATAAAAACAAAACAATGATTTATAGGTGCAATATTAGTAAAAACACAGAAAATAAATTTAATTGCTGCTTGAATAAATCAATCAAAACAAAATCAGATAAAAATTCACTTAATTTGACCGGACTAGTCTTATTATCTTCGGATGTAATTCACAGAACGACCTCAGCGTTATCCCCAGACATTTAATTTGGTCGTTTTAAATGAATTGCAGATCTTATATCCCATACTGAATTCCTCGGTGCGATTGGTTCGTTCTGCCGGTCGTATAAATTCTGAAGAAAATCATCTGCAGAATTCCAATAGAAGGCGCTGATGTCCGAATTCGTGATATATCGAGGCGGGTTCGCCGGGTGCCTCGGCGCGCGTCTGTTTATAAGATATTTCATAACGCGCATAATTTTCACACCATTCATCACTAACGCCGAATCGACAAAAATTTACATTCGACTCTTCTGGCTCTACAAAACTATGTTATGCAGAAGAACTACATGCATGCACAGGGAAAAAGAGACAGGTCAATGACAGGACAATGATTCGGAATAAGAATTCACCGGAATATTGTTTAGATTTATTTCAATAATGGTAATGAAAATAATTAAAACCCAATTCCTTAAATTGTCTTAACATCTCTCAAATGTTTTCTATATCGATTATCTTAGCGCGATAGAGGTACTTATGCACTGTTTCAGTTCATGAAAATCTGTCACATAAAAAAGCTTGTTGCTTTAATTAAGGTATATAAAGTAAAAATTAAAACTTGTCAATTGTATCCATTCACACGGCTGACACACACAGCAATCCTTGGGTGCGTGCTAATGGTTCGTACAAAGTGACGCGACGTCGCTAACGAACCGCACCGCAAAATTGGCGCTGCTGGCTTTTTACGACCAACTGAAAATTGTTTGATAAACATCTTTAAATGTAAAAGTAAATATAAGTTTAGTCCCCGAAACGGTTTATGAGCGATTGAGAAAAGTGGTGGGAGAGTGATAGAAAGATACTGGTGTATTCAAGGTCAGCGCTCATTAGTTGTTCTTTTTCTTCTTCAAGAAGAGTATATAAAAAACGCCTGTTACAAATTTCGTCTGTCAAAATGGGTTGGTGTCTGCCTGGGTGATATTAATAGAACAAAATTGCTATCCTTCTTAAGACCCCCCGTGAAGAAGATCAACATTTTCTTGTCATTCACAATTGCTATTTGAACATGAATTGTCTGATTGTAGTCTGAGACTCGAGACATCTCAACGACTATGATAGTCGATCCGGTATCAAATGATGAGAGTTGAATTGCATAATAGCTGTGACACTCGTATAATGTGTGTAAGAGCCACTGTGCAGTGTCGTAGGGCTGGGCTGGAGCCAGTTCCGCAGCACACTTGCTCTATAAACAGGCTGCCGTATTTTTCAATCAGAGAGCTGTCAAAGCGTTCTGACACCCTCATCCCATCGGCTCGCACTCGCCGAGCACCGAAATTGGTTTTCTACATTCAATCCATACAAAGTTTAATGTTATTCGTTCACGATATCACTGGGATGCTGCCGATGTTTACCGACGCGCCAAATCATATTGGATTTGCAAACTTTTGTTTGCGGACTTTATTTCATTTTACTGTTAGTTCAGGCCGAGAGAATGTAATTTTAGATATTGTACTCCGATTGTATTTCAAATAAGTTGCTTTATTTGTTTGTGGCACCGTTCTGTTATAAAACATGCAAAATGCAAGAATGCGACTACAGCAGTACGCAGTAATGGTTAGAGGATATTGGACGGGTCTCGCGTTGAAATGAGAAGTGCAAGTTACAAATTAACCGCGCCGGATATCTGAGGAGCAGCGCGCAATAGCGGCGCGGGCTGGAGTGCGGCCGCAAGCGTTTATAAATTGAAGGGCTGGTACCTGCGGCTTAATACACCGCCGTTTCCGGTTCATTTCCGGGCGGCGCGCGCGGCGCCGGATATTGCTTTTAAGGTTGCGGCGCACGCCACGCCAGCAGCGACATAGCGTTGCCGAGGTGTTTGCCCGCTACTCGCTCCGCTTTTCGCTCTTTCTGACACATTGCCCGCGGCTGCTGCTGACACCTTCATACTTTCCCGCGTGAGCGCGAAAACTCACGCCACGATTGGCTTTTCCGAATTTATATTAACCTTCTTTTCACAGCTTGGTTGAACCGATTAAAAATTAATGTCTTGTTTGCACAAGCTTTGACTTAATGCAGAAAAGACGAAGTCCGAAGAGGGTTGTGGATGACGCAGTGATACAATTTTAATTAAAAATGCATTAAAGAAGTATCGAGTGAATACTTTGAATGCATATTTAGAATACTGATGTCTTTATTTAAAGCTTTTCCCGAAGCTAAAGCTCCACAGGAGTCACATCTAGAGCTTCCAGTGCTCCAGCTAATAAAAATAAGAGAAACACAATCCCTTGGAGCGCCGGAAATTAAATTTTCCCTTAAGCTTAAAGTTTAATTAACTAACATCACGCGAGCGCTCAGTGGCGGGAGGAGCCGGACAGTGGGGGGGCCAGTACTAGTGTTGCCATATTCTCATGCCAACATAATGAGAATATGTGAAATTGTAAAAACACCAAAAAATTCAGAAGGGACCTAAAAATATCAAGGACATTTTGAATGAAATGATACGAATATAATATATCAATGTTAACGTTTTTCGTAGTTTTATAAGCATTGAAACGTTTAGCATTGGATAAACAAATGTTGAAATTTTAACTGTAGGTTATCCTAACAGTTTTGGCCACACAATCATGACGCTCGTTGAGAAAGAATCAGAACAGCTGGCAACTCTAGCCGACGTGCTGGCATGGGGATGCCGGGCATTGCTGCGATTTGATAGACAGTCAATTTAAGAGCGAAGCTGAAGCGGCAACGTGTGCACTTTAATTTGCGCGCAAGTAACGAGGATGCAGGGAGTGAGTGCCCTACCGTCCAAGCCGCTCTTTGTGTGCACAATACATACGCACGATCAGTACAGTAAGTTTATAAAACTTTTTAAATATGGACCAACTGCACCTGATAACAAAGTAATTTCCACAAGTCCGCACCCGCTATACCCGTATTACCACTTTGGTAAAAAAATGACTAGGTCCGTCAAAAGAAAAAATCTCTAAAGAGATGCCTAAGAAACTTCAATAAGCCACATGTCGCTTTTTTAAAATATGCTCTATTGTTGGTGATTTTTAACATTTATTTTTTGTTGATATCTAAAGAGAAATAAATTAAATAATGTAGGTAGTTAGTTCTCACTTTTTTAAATAGTTTGTTTTAAATAGAAATAGTTTCATCAAATAGTTCCACCCATATGGTATGCAGGGCGAGTTGTGATGTTAATAAACAAAAACGTTTTAACCGTGTCTGTTATGGTTATGAAGCATGCTGTTTCAATTATAACAGAATTACGCAATGTGAATATGATAATGTGTTTTTTATTATTTTCTCCGCGTTACTACACACACTCACACAAGATAATAAATATGTTAACAATGTCCAAGAATTATAAGAACATAAAAAGCCGACACGGTTCCGTTCCGGCACCTACGCAGCACTCTACGCATAAATAAAACTCTCCTATAAAGTTTTATATTACCATTATTAACAAATTAGCATCATCGGAGTATAAACAAGAGTAGTTAAGATTGATTTGATTTTCATAATGATGTGGAATATAATTGTAATTCAAATCTGTAAGATATAAGATTGATTCTAAAAAACAAATTGAAAATATTCGTTTTCTCCCTTTTGGCTAGGTATCTGTTTTTATCTTCATTAGACTCCAAGGAAGTGTTTTAAATAACACTATTTCAGTTCAAACGAACACTTTTTAAATAATTAAAATTGGTTATAAAAATATTAACTATTCCTTTATGTTCTTCATTTCAATTTTAGTATTTTTTAACAATTCGCATTTATAAAATATAATTGTCTGATTCTTTTCTTTACCTTTACTTTTATGAAAACATTAATTATGGTGTGTCACAGAAATTGACTGTTTAATATAACCAGTAAATAGTTAAATGTTTATCTAGTTAGGTATCGCGGTAATGTTCACTAATGCGCGCGTGTGTCCGCGCGCGTTATCGCCGCCGCCCGCGCCGCTGCGCCCGCGCTCTGCCCTGATTCAGCCGCTTATATCGATTCCATTACTTTAAGTAGATTTCGATGTTTATGTCAAAAGCAACCGATAACATCGCAATTTATTTTATTAATACGTTCGATCTAATAGCCTAATATGTGATGTGTCGACTTGAATTAATAGCACATTAAAATATAACTTGCAAATATTACAACTTATTTCTGAAACTCTATGTTAGACAGTGAATTAAAAATTAAATTAAAATTCTAAACATTAACTGGAAGAATAAGATACATGTATAATGTAAGTTTCTGTTACATATATTTAACTTTCTAATGAAATAAACAAGCATTTGAATGTTACTCAAATGTGACAAAACATTCTTAATTTGAATCACAAAGTAAAGTCAAAGTTTATCGTTTCGTATTCTGATACACACATAAATAAATCATGATATCGTCTATTTAAAAGTTTCTCCTATTTTATTTATCAAAAGATAAGTATGTAATTAATTCAATATGTTAACATATGAACTTTTGTGTTGAAGTGTTTTTAAATCCTGTCACGCCCACGTGCTCTGCATCACTAATTGGCATAAAATGCATACCATAATGCTGAGATTTGCTACGGCGTAGCTACCGTAGCAACGTAGCGCTACGACAAAGAATGCGAGCGTATGCTAAAAGCAACGTTCTTTAAGTGTTCATTAAGTGGAATTCGACGTTTAGGCGGTTTTATTACAATGAAGTACAAGTATATAGGTATATTTTTTAAATATATTTAAGGATTATACCTGTGACTTAAAAGAACCTTGTTTTTATTACACATGAACATAGTAGTAATAATAATATAATCTGTATAGGACTCTTCGTTAAAATTAATTCTAAAATTTATTTGAAATTAATTCTATAATATTGCAATTATATTGAATTCCTTTAGCGGCCAGTTAAATTAATGCTATAATCCGACATGTTAATGACAAAAGCTTCTTGGATATTTTAGAAATGACTGTTATTTTTGTTAAGCTTTTAAGGAAGCTGAATGAACTCTCGACTTAAGACAACTTGCTAAAACGAATACAGCTTGACGACTCTGTCCTCGTTACATATTGTTTACAAATTCGTGTAAATTAAATTCTTCTAGGGTATCTCATGGTGACTTCTAGAATTGTAAAAACGAACTGCAGACGTTTCTCTAATCTATGCACATGTTCAATTCAAAATCGTTTCAACCCGTGCTGTGTATTAATGTTCGTATTAGAATTGAAAAAGAGTTTACTACGTCAATCACAGCTAAATATATTCAGGGACCTACTTGTTTAAGATTTAAAATAGCATGAACGTGAAATGTTGGAGCCAGGCGCGAATAAGTTTGAGAGGGTTAGGATAGGTAGGCTCCTTTTCAACCAATGAACCCTTACAATCCCTTTTAATACGATAATGTGCCTCTATCTTTCGTCTGCAGTCACACACACGACCCTCGTGTGCTAATTGAATTTAAGGAATAAAATCCAATCGCCCGATTCTTTATTATTCAAGATCCAATTTGGATAAGGTCTGATCGGTCCGCGGCGCGGGCGCGGGCCGAGAGGGGCAGTCGAGAATAAAATTGGATTTGTCACTCAAAACATAAGACTGCCTTTAACTTTAATAAGAAAGTACTGTATCATAAATTTACCGGGGAAACTTTCAGATCCTTCGTAACTTTCCCGCTCGTCTTCCATTTTCATATTCGACAATGTTATTATAATGTTTGCGGTATGAAGTGGCCCCTCTATTTGGATAGTCTGCGGTTTATCTGTTTTGGAGTGCGATATGAAATTGCGTATTCGCCCCTGACGTTAGGCGCATGATGAAGTAAGTGGATAAGTCTCCCTCGCGCCGGGTGCATAGGGTGCTCGCGGGTGACACAGGGTGCGGCGGGTGCATGCACAGGGTGTTGTTTGCGCACAGTGGCCGATCGGCCGATAACGGTAATGACGTGCCGCTATCGTCGTGAGGCAGAGGCCTCAATTATCACACTAATTTGCACACCCTAAATCCTGTAAAGTTTGGTTTTCGGAGCTTATACTTTTTCAACTCTACATTTTTTACACTGTGTTTAAAACATTCGTATTACATTATACAATACTCGTATGTTGTTAATTATACGTTTAGACTGTAATATCACCTTTGTTTAATTATTCTGGTGCAATAGCGAGCAGGGGTGCCAAAATTAATGGTAAATAAACAGTGGCTTCTATTAGTGAAAGCCACTGATTGCTATCGCGAAGATGGATAGGGGCGCCCCTCCCGCAGACTGCCGCTCATGGGGAGATAGGAATACTCCTTGCAGTCCTAAATGAACACACGAACGATGTTAATATCAGCGACATTGTGGTGTTTGTGTTAATTAACTAAATCTGGACAATTCGGGTGTCTCACTCAGTTGAGTTTCAGAAACGGTAAAATTAAACTATCTTTTATTAGACTTTTCAAAAATACTCTTCAAATTAAAAGTATTATTTTACTATAATCAATCTTACCAAATATAGCAACAACAACGGGACGTCGAGAACCTGCAATGAAAGAGAACGAGCATTTAAAAGCTGCATTGTTCATAAACGAGGAAAGTAAAGGGGCTTCACAATCGCGGCTCGACTCGAACCGGACGGGAGGCTCGCTGGCAGACGGCGCGGCAGTGTGAACGCGACCTACCACAATTTTCACCCGGTATCAGTTATTTCACGTTGAATTACTGCCACATTTTTCCCTATTACGTACTGAGATTTCTTGTTTTAAGTAGTGTAAATACAGACTAAGTATTTGATACATTTTTTATAATAATTCCTGAATATGTTCAGTTGAATCAATGGTTGATGTAAGCGAGGAGACGTGACGTCCACCGTGACGCGGTGCATTTGGTGCAATCTGTCGGCTCGGCGCGCGGCAAAAAGCGCCAATTCACCGTCCGGAGTGGTGGCGTGTTGACGTTGCTCTAATTAAAGCTGCCGAACTACGAGGATCACAGACACGACACTTATATTTCCCAAAGTAGTTGGCACCATTTTTGTTAAACACATGTTATTGAACTTAACTCTTATTTACTCGTACCACGCATTTTTAATTGCGTAATTTCCCATGAGACGAGCAACCGATGCTAGTTAACTAATTTAAATAATGTCTTCCTTCTACAAACGCAAGTCACAAGCGTGAGAACTACAGCAAAAAAAAACACACGTTATATTTATGCCACATCTGTGCGATTCGCGGTCTGTGGCCGGCGGCGGCGTCATTCGTTCGTTACTGTCTCGCGTAATTGATACAGAACTCCGTTGCGAAGCCCTTACAGTGAGGACGCGCAGACAATGTGGGTGGCCCTACTCTTTCACCTTTACCCTAATTGGCACCTCACTTTTATTTCACACTGTAGACTCTGTCAAAATTCGTTATTAACGAGGCAGATGAAAGGAAACGCTGGTAAAACCCATCATTCCAGTTGCGAATGACGTAAATATAGGGACTTAAAAATTGGCAAGTGTAGGTAGTTGAATATGAACCGATCACTAAAAGCGCGGAAATTAAATAGCCGCTCATATCCGGGCGCCGCCGACGCCTGAAGTGTGTCGCGCGGTACGGGTGAGGTGCGGGCGATGTGCGGGCGATGTGCGGGCGATGTGCGGGCGATGTGCGGGCGATGTGCGGGCGATGTGCGGGCGATGTGCGGGCGATGTGCGGGCGATGTGCGGGCGATGTGCGGGCGATGTGCGGGCGATGTGCGGGCGATGTGCGGGCGATGTGCGGGCGATGTGCGGGCGATGTACGGGCGAGGTGCGGGCGAGGTGCGGGCGAGGTGCGGGCGAGGTGCGGGCGAGGTGCGGGCGAGGTGCGGGCGAGGTGCAGGCGAGGGGCGAGCGAGGTGCGTGTGAGTTGTAGGTGACACATGGGCGAGGTGCAGGCGACGGGTCCGCAACACTTACCAACAGTTACGGCTGATGCAGCCCACCTCCAACTCCAATAACAGACTAATTCAGACGCTCTCGAACTGCAGTATCAACTAAATGAAATAGCTCTCGCATCTACCCATGGCATTAAAATTGAATTAGTAGTTCATGTTTTTGAAACGCCCTGACATGATTGAAATGCTGTGTTCAATCTGTGCGAACATTTTTCATTTACCTGTTTAATATTACGGTAATAATTTCCATGTTCCGCCTCTTTCACCCGGAAACGTAATGTCACCTTTTTTGATTGAGGCCGATATTGTCCAAACCAAAACATGTATATATCTATATTATTTCACTTAGATTCACTTAGATGCCGATAATCGTAAACCACAGGTTATCGTTATTTTTGATGATCATCCGTATCGTAAAATGTATTACGATTAACGATTAACGATTCTTAAAACTAGTTTGATGTAATTTTTTTTCGTGAAAAGGAATGCAAGACAGCATCGATGTTTGCACTGGCAACGCAACACTAATGACAGCCATCTTTCATATCACAAACCAGCTACTGTAGATTCAGAAAGATTGTTTTCCACAGCTGGTTTAATACGCTGGTTTGGTTTTGGTTTTCCATACGGATATACGAAATAGATAAAATCTAATAATTTTAAAAAATATATGTTTTTTTAATAAGAATTTAAAAGATATTGATTTTAATTATGACATTTAGGTCGTAAATTGTCTAAAATTTAAATAAATGTTGATTTTACTCAATGGATCTGACCAAGGATTTTAGCTGAAAATGCTGAAATATTCTATAAAAATAAAAATAACTGTTTTTTTTAATATCTTTAAAAAAGGCTGAGTTACTAACGATCAAAGATTAGTAGCTGTGACGTCATATGCATGCAACGTACCTATATGACGTTACACGCATACTTAAAGCGCGTGGAAATTTCAGAACTTCTTGCGGTCATAACTTTAATAATATTGCATGTAATGAAGTGAAATAAAAAGAAATGTAATGTACATGATATAAAATTTAATATAAAGTATGTTTTAATGTGAAATAAGAACCTATCGGTGTTCTCCATTGTCTTGTTTTATTAGATGTAAATTAAAAAATCGTAATGCTTTCGTCATTCGTATCGTTATCGTAACAGACATATCGTTGCATCCCTAGTAGATACCCAATGCGCGCGCGCAACAAATGTGGTCACCAATCACCACTTTTTATCATACTGCCACGCAGTCTATATTTACTAAGTATTTCAAGCACTGTCTCCCATCATCTGAGCGGAATGAATTTATTATTATTAAAATGAAAGCTGTGAAAAAAAAAATCTATATTTTGTAAACATTGGAAACTTACTTAATAAGTAGATAATATTTAAATTTTATTACTTCAAAAGTTTACATTGGTGTCATCGATGGAATATTTTTAATTTATTTAAAGTGCCTATATAACCTTTGGCAATTAAGTAAATCGTCAAAGCCAGATTCGAGAGAAACTGCAGGCTATTATAAGTTGTAGACTACGTTTTAGGCTTGTAGGTCGAGGAGTATACAATTTGGCGAGTGTAGGGTCTACTGTTAGTGTTGGGGAGCCAATTATAAGTGCTAGGTGCTTGCGGTGTCTGCTTTGGCTACCAATTAAGCCTGAGACGCGACACGGCGCGACGCGACCACCGCACGACGCGTCGCGCCGGAACACACCAGCCTCCTAATTGCGTAAGCCACTTCTAAATCTCCACATTTTTTTGCAACACCGCGAACAATGGAATCATGTCAGCCGCCACAAGAACTCCCCCTTCATACTGTGTAACCATTGAGTTGTTAATTAAATCCGCACAATACATTTACTCCACACAATTAGTCCGGCGAGAGCTCTATTGTGGTGGAGTAGAGACGAATTTGATCCGATCCGAGTGGTATGGCCGGCACCGGTGTTGCTTCTTGTTTAATTACAACAATAGTGGCCCCTAATGAGAGTTTTGCGCTAATAAGCACTGCAGAATGTAATCAACATGCCTCGACGCTCTAATGAGCCGAGTTCCTGGCAAAAACAACTGACGTCGACATTTTACTGGAGATTAATTAGGCGTCTACTCATACGGACTTAGTACCCGCCGGAAGCCCGCGTGTTCTGCTCGTTACGAGTTTACCAGCTCTGCGAAAGTGCACGTTAAATCGACGCTTAATTAACATATACATGGACGTTCATAATTTCCGGCCACTTTAGTCTCCTCCTCACAAAATTTGTATAACATACAAATGAGCCCTATTCTCGGAATACCACTTCTATTGACAACAAAGTACGCAAACCAGGAAACGTCGTTAACTTAAATAAGTACGTTTGATTACGTCGTAGCTAGCTACCCCATTAAAACTTAACGAGGGGCAACCCCGGGGAAAATAACTAACCCAATTTCCCTTTGCCGGGAAATCATTAAAAGTCTTAAAAGGGTCTTTTCATATATTTTTTACCCTGGAGCGTACGTGCAAATAAACACATTTTTACATACTCGAACAAACAATTCCCCTAACGAGGCGGGAGCCGGGCGGCGGCGGTGGCGGCGGCGTAACGATGTGGCGCGGGCGCCGGGTGTCGATCGCGGGGGGAGTGGACATGGGCCCACAGGACTGCTGGCTTCATTCATGATGAATCGAATCACCAACAATACACTACACCTGGTTCTGCACCTCACACCTGCACAGTTGGAGTTTGTGGTCGACATTTGTACTAAAATTTAACAAAAACCATATCATCCATATTTTACTACAAGCATAAGATGATGACAACACACTGATAGATAGAATAAGAAATGAGACATGAGTGGTGCTTCTTGCTAAAAATGTTAGAAAACTCTACCTCTGTGTCCCCATTAGAGCAATATATGGAATAGGAAGCTATCGAGTGGAACACTCACTAGAATAAATGGGCAAGTAAGTACTGGTGCCGGCCAGTCCGCGCTAATTGGAGGGATACGTCCGGAAACGTGTCTCGTTACACGCAGAGAGACCTCGCACTCGCCTGGCGCCTACTGTACCTGCACTCGCCAACTGGACCCTGATTTATTACACCTCCAACGCTAAATTGACAGATCACAAACGCTATATTGCACATTCCCATCCCATCCCCCTTTAAATATCGCTGGCATCACGTCAATATCACCTCCGTTAATGATATGCAAGATAAGCATCCTTGAATAAAATAAAAATATTAAACCTTTATAAAAGAGTCATTCAAACGACATTAAAACCGTTTTGAAATTCTATCTTGCGCTATAAAAACAAGCATCCAATTACCAAAACAGCAGGAGAACAGAGTTTGTAAAATTTTATGAGAAGTTTATGTGTAACGTATTAATAAAAGATTTGCCTATTAGTGTTTGCGATGTTCGTATAATTAATCGTATGTTAGCCTGGCCCGCTCGGTACAGTCGGCGCGAGCTCGCGTCTGGGGCAAAATACGACGAATTCCGAATAATTGCTGAGAATATGGCGGCACTGAACTTAATTGTTTTCGACTTAATTAATTAAGCTTTTGTTTGAAACTAACAGCAAAGTGTAGAGTTGGCAATTCTAAATTGGGTCTTGTAATTACCTTACCCTCCCTGTAGCTGGAACTGTCTACTTTCAATTATGGGCGAAGCTTTGTTAATGAAATCAATTATAATTGGGACACAATGTGAAGCCTATTCGCGTTGCTACAATGGATTACAATGTGTTAATTCAATTGTACTTGTTGGACTAATTAGCGTAAGTGACGCGCAAGACGTTATATACGTTACTGAGCTGACATACGAATTTTATTGTGCTAGCTTAGTGCGTGTTGCTTCATTACAACAAGGTGCACGCTGATATAGTTTTATGATAAAAAAAGTTATAGGATGGCACTTTATAGTCTATGAATTTAATTTATTTCTTTTTAATGAGTCGTATCATATTATTATTGCGATTTTGTCTCACTTATGGACTTCATTTTATAAGATAAAAACAAACTAAATCACCGAGACTATAAATTTAACTTACTATTGTCTAGTCTCGGTCTTGTAACAGAATATTTTTCAAGTTGTTTTTATACGGATGGATCGCGTTACGCAGCGAAGCCTCGTCGCGCTGCGTCGAACAAAAGACATCAACGCGATGCGCCTACGCATTACTTTGTTTTTCTGTCATCATTTGGGAAATTGTTAGCTACTGTCCTAATTAGAGCCTTCCGCTTTTGATGTGGCATAATATTTAGAAAAAAAATACTCCGGGATTAGTAGATCAATATAATAAGTAATTACTGAAAAACCGTATACTAATAACTTAACATTATTTTAAATTAAATTATTCAGCACTGATACATTAACAAATAAAAACTTAATCAAATACGAATTAATAGGTAGTTAATAGGTATATACCTATATCAAGACCTATATGAGCTGTTGATGATATACCTCGTAGCTCAGTAGTCAGACTTGCGAATTTGATATATTTTTTTGTGGTTTTGTCGATAACAGATTATGATAGACGATTGCACGGATTCTACCATTCTGCATAATAAACATTTTAATTTACTTTAGTAATTACTAAATTTAATGTAAGTAAAGTAATCAAATTATAAAATGATACTTACCTGATAAGCGGATATACTGGCAATTTAACTTACTTAGTAATAATTGCTTTAACTACATAGCTACAAATTAATTGTGCAACTTGTTAATTAAAATATCTTGTTTATTAACGTATTATGGCTTTATCTTACTATATATTTTCAAATCGAAATAGAACTGGTTATCTAGCTTAATGTGATTTCGAGTTTTTATTTAGAAGTTTTGACTTTTACACGATGCTATCACATGTTACAAATTTTGGATAACAGCTACTACCGAGCCACTCACTCGGTGGGAACGTATTATAGATTTATTCCAAACGTTTCCTTAATTCTAATACATCATCAACGGCCCGTTACAGTCCACTGCTGGATTATGAACCTCCTCCACTTAAGTGGAGGGTTTTGCCATAATCCCCACGCTTGGCAGGCGGGTTGGATATCGCAGATTAAAAGGTTACTGTATCAGAGAGCGCTGCTGCCCGTTCCCTGTTCAATGTGTATGAAGCCTCGTCCCTAAGTCGCCTCTTACGACACCTACGGGAAGAGTAGGGGTTGGTGACAAATGTATTCTACTCTGCCGTCACTACACGGCTAATTCTAATACCAAATGGTATTTCATTTAATCATATTTATTTTGTAATCCAAACGAATACCAAAACAGTATTTTGGTACAGTCAGGTAGAAACAACTTTATGTGCTTAATTACATTAATCGTTGTTTTTTATATTTTATAAAACGTAATACATTATTACGTATTTGTTTTCTTTTTGTTTATGTGTTTGATTAAACTAATAAAACACAGAATAAAACTTTATGATGACAATTAAAATATTTTGTTTCTGACTGTACATGTTACCTAAAAACTTGTTTTGGTAATGGTTTTAAAATTAGTATTCGTTTAGAATACAAAATAAATATGATTAAAAAGAAATACTATTTGGTATTAGAATGTGGCATTAGTTTGGAATAAATCGTATTATGAGCTGTTGATGATGATCTAGATAGATATCACATAATATCTAATATTATGTGTTTTAAAATAACAACTAATATTTAAGATAGCCGGTTTTGTTGTGAAAAAATATGGTAAAATATGCCCTTCAACCCTCAGCCGTAGCCAGCTCGGAGTAGAGCCTGTAATTAAGACACAATAATTAAACAAGCGGAGTGAGGCGGCATCAGTATGCGGGCGTGGCGGCGCATGCGGCTCGAACTAATCCGCATTATCCACACACACGTACACTGTGGCTGGGCCCTTATGCACCTTCTCTTTTTTCACCTCAAGAGGAGAAAACTGCATAATAAGAAATCCCTGCAGAGATTCAAGCAGACATACCAAACATCTAATTATGGAAAACTAATCCTGCGATATAGGTAGCCCTACAGATCTATTGGTTGGATTGAATACACTTCCTATACTCGTAGTTCAAATAATATTATTTACTTTTACTTTTTTATATACATGACCAACACATTAAAGAATATTTGACTTTACTTATACCTTCTACTGCTCCGCCCACATCTCTACATCGAAACGCTTTCAAAATCTTTTTAAATGTCTGCAAAGTGAAGAGCTCTTCTAATGTAAAAATGAAATGTTTATGCAAGTATGGGCGGGCACCTATTTAAAGAGTTTTTCACCCGTTAAGTATTACAAATTTAACAACTTTTTAGGACTTTAATAAAACTGAATATATTCACATTTTGGTTCCAAACTCAAGTTTAATAAGATGTACAATATTCGCACAGTTGAACATTGATTTCATAATCATTACAGGACTACTATACTAAGCGGCCAAAGTCATATTGTTCATATGTCGTCATATAAAAATAAAGGCTGGCACGCGAAATGCAATTATTATTTTTATTCGTGACTGCTCTCTTAATTTGGCTGGAAACTTCCTGAATGTTAACCATCCGAACCAAATTCGACTTTTTAGTAGGTCCTTACATTAGGCAGTTAAAATATCATCATCAACAGCTCATATAGGTATATCCCTATCCCTACCGAAAGGCTCGAGCCTACCCTGAATTAGTTCGATCAAATATATCAAATTAAAAAAAATCATCGGCCCGTTACAGTCCACTGCTCAAATATATAACTGACCTTAATTAATTAGCACAATACAATGCAAAACACAACACAAACATATACAACACGCAAATACAGAACCGAACCCCATTAAAATTTTCGCAAAGACAAATACATTATGTTTACAACATTTACACAATATGTAAATGAGTCTATTATAAAAAGGAAATTAACTACTTACCTCTTATAATCTGGGTCCTGCAGTACTTAAATAGGTATACAAATCCGGTCAGGGGCATTCTGCTTACTTAATTAAAACTTGATTTAAGATCTTTAGATACTAAATTAATCTGGGTAATTCTATTGTGCCCGCAATATAATATCAGTTTCAAAAATCTTTAATAACGAGAATGCTTTAATGTGATGCCAGCATGTATGTAAACTCTTTATTCCCAGGATTATATGTTTTGAAGGTAATAATAAAATATATTTTACACAAATTTTAATAATAATAACTTAATTCGAACCCCCTCGGTAGGGACGTGATAACAATAACAACTTCATAGTAATTGAATAATATTTACTTAGTTAAGAATAAGAATAAAAAAAAAGTTAAGTCATGTTTCTTCAACACTTTCACGCTTTGTGTAGGTACATTTAATTTAGTTTGTATTTGTACTTAAACTGCATTTTACTACTCAAATAAGCATTGAATGAATGAATGAATGAATGAATGAATGAAATAAGCAAGTAAGTTAAAAAACCGTCTGATAAAAACTTCGATATGATTGGAATACTTTTTGTCTCATTTCGGAAAGTCAGTGTGTGAAACATGAGTCATCGCCGTTTACTATATATATTATCAGTTACAAACATAACGAGTCACGTGATCAGTCGCCGAACCGCCGCGTCGTCGGTTCCGTTTTTCCCACAAGAGAAAAAAAAACAAATAAAGTTTGAGTATCACTGCCACAACAAAGAAAGTCCTTTCGGAGATACTCCCTTTTGGTTCAGAAACGTTTCTTAGATTAACAATCACTAATTTGTTATTCAATGATAAACTTTTATGTAAGCAAGTTTATTTTAACTGTGAATAAGATATGCTAATCATTTGTTTCTAAAAACAAAAGGAAATTTACTTACTGGATAAATTGTTTTCAAAACAATTTCAGTGTTTATTATAGTTTCAAGTAACATCATATAGGTAAGTGCATTTTTTTATTTGTTGTTTGTTTTCTGAAACTTTATTCAAATACTTGACTTAAGTTAATAAAATAAATTGTATAGATATCATCAATTACCTAGCGAAAAAAAAACTAAAAGTTTGTGTGAGTATTCGTTTAAATAAAATACAAACAGATAAATTACTAACTGCACCTAAACTGTTTCTTAACTACATCTGCTATGAATACAAGCAACAACAAGCAACTCTGTTTGTTATCTTGAACTCAAATTAACAGATAAGATGTACCATTATTTTCTCATACAAAACTTCAATTAACTACGTTGCCAAGCAAACATACCGACCTGGGTAGAAGGTTCCCGCGCAAAGTAGTAAACACTGAATACAACAGTCACCTTTAGTCAATACGTCCTTTCAATCCACAAACAACAAATCCACAAAAAAGTTGTTGAAGCACAAAAAATAATCGTGTCCACTTTCAAAATTGTCACTTTGCAATTGCTTCCGGCCGACGAAGAACTGCGCGTACAGGTCCGAGGTAGAGTCGCACGTCCGAAGAGCGATCTGTCTCGCGACGCCAAATTAAAATGTTTTATGTGTAGTTAATTAAAGGGCGGGAGATGTGACCGCGTCTCGTAGCACGATTAAAGTTTGGAGCCGGGGAGAGGAGCGCCGACACGAGCGTTCTTTGCGGAGCGTCGCGGCGGAGTGAGCCGGCCGCGCCGCCGCCGCCGCCGGTCGCCGGTCCGCGCCGCCAGCCCCCGACCCACGGGGTGGAATGGAACAACACTAATATAATGACGGAGTCGGAACACTTTAATACTCTAATTGAAAAAGTATACTCCGACAACAGCTTTTAAGTGTTATTAAGTGTTTGAAGTAAATCCTGAAGTTTAGCTTGTTCGTAGAACTTTTATTTACGTATTTAGACTTTTGTGACTGGTTTAGCATTAATGCGAAGCTTTTAGTCGGACTCAAGGCAATACTTAACTTTTTTAATTATATTTTCTACTTTAAAAAATGTCAGACTTTGTTTGCAATAAGTAAATGTATTTCGTCATTTAGAATCGTAGCTACTAGCTGCTGCATTTTACTAAAAAATACTTTATCAAAATTAAATATTGGCTTTTAAACCTTCATATAAACTAATTTACCTGAAATATGCTACTAACAGTATGTTACAATTTAAAAAAATAATCACGTACAGGTAAGAAATATCGCAAAATACTAGTCAGCAGTGGGTTCCGGCCTAAATTCAATCCCACCCCTTTCCTCGGCGCCCGCTCCACTAGGAAACCAATCTTCTTTACATTCCCTCGCCGACAAATTTATACTCCTCCATACGTCCTCCCTAATAGGAGACGGCCGAAAGTGGTGAAGGTGGTCCACTACGTAAATTATTAAGCAGTAGCAGGTCCAGTTGTCCACCTGCGAGCCGCAAAGAAACGTCAAGTGTGTCCGGCACCGACACTGAGAATTTAATTTCCACGGCCACCCTCACCGCCATTGTCCGCCAGTATTTCATTACGGCCCCAGCTTTTCTATTAATAAATCACTCTTCGCCTGTGCCGTTTAATTACGTCCCGGATCCAGCCGACGTCTGATTACACTTTCATCGAACATCTAATTAGGAGTGCAGCCAGGCCGCAGCGGGAACGTGTGTATTCTTCGTTAGGGGGGTGATACACCGGCCGGCGCGCCGCCGTGCGGGGAGCCGGCATGACCCCGACGGACACTAGCTGCTGCATACTTGTCTAGTCCGCAAGCCTCCTAACCCTAACTCCACGCTCCGCTTCCAAATGAACCAACTTTGATTAAAGTCCAGCGTTTGCAGCGTTTAATTGAACCATTAAAATATTAATTACATAGTATACATAATCCAATTGCATTTTAATTTAAATTTGAATTAGTTTTCAGTAATCTCATTGCAATTAGAATGCATAAATTACTGCCCAGCTTTACTAACGCATATTTCAAGTTTATATTCTATTAGGTGCAGCAATTAAATAACAGTGAAGGTGTCATTATTTAATACAGTATTTTATTGGTTTATCTTGGAGACATTTAAATAAAGAAATGCAGCTCACCAATGCCGTGACATTCCGGATATTTTCTTCTTTGGGTCCGCATTGACGAAGGAATTTATAAGCGCAACTACCAAGCAAAATTATAGTTTTTTTATGTACCTATTATAAGATAATTATGTAAAGCGAAATGACACTAAATATTTACTTAGAAGCAGGCAATAAAATAAAAGCCACTGCGAATACGGTAGTATATAGTGAAGCGTTCGCAGGCCCCGGAGAACTGTGTCCAATGTGATTGACATTCAAAGCCTGGGCAATAAGAGAGGTTTTTCCCGCAATGGAACATTAAATAGCCAGTTAAGGAAGGTCCGTAATTACTTACAAATGTAAAATAAATGCAAATTACTCATGCATGAGCAAAAAGGTACGCATGCATTATTAGTGAGGCTTTTATTATCCCTTCCGAGTGAAATGCGAATATAATTAGTAGGTTTGGTGAGTTATTGCGAGGAACACGTGGCAGGCAAAGCTGCGGTTCGACATGTAGCTCAAGACCTTTTTTAATTTCCTGGAGCGGTGGTGGTGGAGTGCGGCGTCCGGACCGGAGAGCGAGCGGCCCGAGCGGCGGCGGCGGCGGCGGCCGGCGGGGCAGCCCGCCCGTTTAACTTATTGCCACGGTTAACGAGAATACGCCGTTGTGTGCCGGCGAAATTGAAGGATTTACTCCGCGTCCCTCCTTTATTAAACGTATTGCACACTCCTCCGCCGCCTCTATGTGTGCGTGCCTTCTACACAGTATGCCGAAATTACATTTCACATGAGTCGTAATAACAAGGGCGGACGTAAATCACGAGCATTATTAGTTTCTCTCGGTGCTCCTGCCATTTGTCATTTTATATTGACAGAGAAAGAAAAATGACGTGGCGTGAGTGACAAAAAGTCGAATAAAAGTGTCGTTGGTGTTGCTGTTTCTGTTTTCAAGAAACATTATACTTTAGAAACGGTAAGGTTGCTGGCTACTTTATGTAAATCATGCAAAATCACGTCAAATGATATTGGAGAAGGAAAGCACAGGCAATTGCAGCGCATACTGCCTTGCCAATGCGCCCGCGCGGCCGCTGCGCCGACTCCGCGCCGCCCGGCGGCAGCAAGACGCAATACTACCGGACTTCCTGTAAGCTAAGCGTATCGCCTCAAAGTTTTGCAATATACGCGCACCAAGCCCGTCCTTTATTAAAAACTATTCTCACATTTTTAATTAAAACTTGTGTTCCCCCACTAAAACTTTATTTAAGCAATAAAGGCGGCGCAATTAGCGGCGCTGTCCCCGCCGGCGACTTCTCCTACTTTTCCTCTGCTTTAATGAGTGTTTTTTAATAAAGCCTGAGACTGCTGCAAGTTTATTAATTTAGTTTAACTCGTGTCACGGCACCGGCGGCCCGGCACCCGCCCCCGCCCCCGCCAAGACCCCGCCGGCGCTTCTGCTCACGCTATACCCCTACTTTTTAATTTCACGCTGAACTCTAATCGTTATTGAAAAAGCACGAGAAAACCGTAGATTACGCCTGTCGTAATCTTGTAAGAAAAGCACGGAAATACCTGACGCTTTCTTAGCTACTAGATAATTGATATTTATTAGAATATCCATATGATTGGTCTTAGATAGAAATGTATCTTTTCAGATATGTACCATTACGATTCCAAAGTAACAATCGTTGTCGAGCACCGAACTAAAAGCTTGAATGGCGTGGAGGCCCGCGCGGTGCAGCCCCCTCCCCCCTCAAAGTGTTCCGGCCATAATTACATTCCCGTGTCTAACAAATGGAGAATCGGTGTTGATTTGTGTTTAGCCGAGTCCGTGATCCAGTGGGCCCGTCGCACGTCGGCGGTTGGCGGCCGGCGGCCTCGCCCTTTCAGCGCGGCCGCGGCCTTTCCATTGCAACTAGCAAACTATCCACCAATATTCACCACTAATTAATGGCCTACTTTGGAGACACTTATTATGTCTTAATTATACTTTATTATTACCGAGTTTATTGCCAAGTAATTTCATGACTGATATTTAAGTAAATTGTAATAGGCGCAGACATTCATTTAAAAAGGTCGCTACATTTTTGTCCAATCTTGTTCACGGCGCAACCGTAAATTACTTCACATTTCGCACTATAAATGTGTTTTCGATATCGTTTTTGCTCTTTTAAAAACCCATTTTTCCATAAACGAATAAAAAGTAAAATGGCAATGGAGTGGTTCGTTGCATTACGTGCGGGTAGGTAATTGCGCGCATATCGGCTAAGTGAAAAACGAACCTCGGCCGCCGGCCTAAAAGCTTCGCGGCAGATTGGATCAGCACACGGATTTTCCATTACGCGACTATTCTTTACTCGGAACGGTCGAGAAGCTACCACAGGTCATTCACGTTATAAATCAGCTCGCGTATTCTCCAACTTGCCAAATTCAATTTTACACATCCAAATTCTTTGGTTCTCTCCCTGGATCAGTTAAGAATATTTATCGATCGTCCATTGTTGAATATTCATTGATCGTTTATTGATCGTTATGTGGTGTAAGTATATTTTTTGTTATCAGTTCACTTAGCATTCGTGTTTTTCATGCTATTTGCTGTTGGAGCTGTTTTTAACTGACGACTTTTGCTACGGCGTAGTAATCGTAGCAAAGTGCTACGAACTAAGCAACCGTGTTCAGCCGTGTTTGATATTATTATCATCTATTTCCGAACATGTAGAAACTAATTTTAATGGAATATTTTTTGATCATATAAAAGGAACCTATTTCACTTCTCACTGAAAATATAATTAGTTGTTTGGATGTTTAGATTTTTGGATGTTTGTTCCGCCTTCACGCTTAAAGCACTCAACAGATTTGAATGAACTTTGGAATGGAGATAGATTGTAACCTGGATTAACACATAGGACACATAGGACTTTTTACGAGAAAACATTTTATTCCCACGGGAAAATCTAACACAACGCGAGCGTAACCGCGGGTGGACCGCTCATTTTATAATAAAACTAATTGTCTGTCATATGTCTGACAGATTAGACCGATGACGTCATCAATCGTTAAGTTTTACCATCTAACAGCTCCAAATCTAAAGATGAATTATAAAAAAAAAATTGTTACCCCATTACATGAGCGCTGTAATTGTGAGGCGTTGTAGTAATCAGAAAATTAGCCATCAATAAATCACAAACGATGCCTCGTTCTACAAACTCGACAAGTCGTTTGTTCAATAGCTCAGGAGTATCTGAAGCGTCGTCGTCGGCAGCGTCGTTAGCGCGGTCGTATATCGTCGGATAGCCGCGAATATTGGCCGCACTAACAATGTGCGTCTTTATAAGTTTTTAACGAGCTCGGCCGGTATAAATTATGTGCGGGCAGTGGGTCTCGTTATCTCGCTAACGGCGCACTAGCGGAAGCTTAATGTAGCGAGAGCTTTATTGTAGCCACTTACGGCGGAGCTGCAACTCGAACCAGACGTGTAGGATTGTAATATTGTATTGGCGGATGAATTTAGCTTTATGGAGTTTAGAGTTTACTGCCTATGAAGTATTGTGGCATAGACTCGAGCTTCTCGTTGGCGACTGAGATAATGCAAGACCAATAAATACAAACTCGTAGGTTTAAATAATAATACGTTGATCAATTTAAAGGTTGCCTGGAGTAAATTTCTATATAGCTATAAGGTCGCCTAATTGTACATTTTCTATTTCACCTTTTTCCTTATTTGTTTTTGAGTGTTCAATAATTTTATATTGATTAAATTAAAGAATATGGCCCAAAATGTTAAGTATTAGATAGGCTATCGAAGCATTGAAGAACAAGACAGTTAAGGAAGTATGTAAATGTGAAAATTCCCGCATTGATGGGTTGCCTGGAAGAAATTGCTCAAAGCAATAAGGCCGCCTATTGCCTAGCGCCTTTTTAATGTACTATAATTATGTTGTAATTGTTTTGTGTGCAATAAAGAGTTTGTATTGTATTGTATGTAATAGTATGGTTTAGGCGCAAAATGTATAAAAAAAAATTATTTTCTCCATCAACTCCATTACGAATAATAATTAATCAATGCCTCAATTCGTAGATTATTGTGATGGCATAGTGCAACTAGTAATCTTCTTCATACTTCACTTAATTACCAAATATATTTTTATTAATTGCCCGTTGAACTGCCAAATCTTACCGTCTAAATGTTTTAAAAACTGCCCGATCAATTAATTGTAAGACTTTTGAAGTCTATGGAAATGTTATCCGACCAACTGAAGATAGTTGTGCAACATGTTAGAAGTCTAGTCGTCTGTAATTTTACGCTCGGTGTATGCAGTCGACTCGAGGGCCGTAATGGCGAGGGCGAGTTAGGGCGACGCGACGCGGACGATAACGAGGCGTCCACAGAGGGCCGACTCTACCTAATAGGACACATTAGGTGTGCGGATCTTATAAAGTGTTACTGGTAACAATTTGATCTTTTTTAGAAAAATTACAAATATTGTAGCTGGTACATATTTTTAGTGTCTCCAAAATTTAGAAAGAGATGCATGTCTGTCTGTCATAATTTATTTTTATTTGGTTGTTGTACAAGTATGTACCTATATAATGTCTACGAGTAAAAGGTTTGATAATCCATCCAGGTAACTTAAATTAGGTAACTTTTTTATGCAAGCTACTCGTAATATACTTACAACTACAATAAACTCTGTTTTACGTAAATATAAGACGTCTTGACATTAATTACTTAACTGTTGAACACTTTGTTAATATCTAAGCTACGTAGCGTGCGTAGCAATGGAATGAACTACGATGACATGTAAGGCATTTTAAAAAAACTGTATACGTTGAGGCTCGAACCCAGGGTCTTCCGTACAGTTGTCAATACACGGGCAGTGATTAAAGAACAGTTCATGCGCCGACGCAGTTGAGCTGTAACACGGAAACCATTAAGGGCGGTTAAAAGTTAATAAGTAATAGGAACAGTAATTACCTGCCAGAGCCGCATTCAGGTCTAATTAAACGACTCCCGTAATAAAACATTAACAAAGAGCAATGAGCATACGCAGAGAGCTGTGCTCAAACGTCAATAAAACAAATAACTTTTCGGGGCATATTAAGATTTCACTATTTACAGTGTGCATCATGATTATTAATTACTATAAACTGTCTAATGATTTTATTTATTAAGCTGTAAATCAGTTTTCAGCTTTTTAACATGTCATTAAAAGAACACAAAACCTAATTAAACTAAACAACTTTTATTCCAGAACTTTTTAGAAGTCATATGTTTTAATACAAATTGACTCGGTCATGCTGATACCTTTATGTTTATTATAATTCGATACCGTCTACCGACCTCACTAAAACTAACTACATTCTCACTAAATTAACAAGATATACGTATCTGATTTAATTAGATTGACTTGGTAACTCGGTCTTTTATTAGCAGAAGAGTGAAAATCATTCATCAAGATTATTATAAAATAAAAAATATACTAACAGGTAATATTATACTTCTAAGAACTTCCTACTATTGGTAGAGGTTTCATATTAAACTGGCGCCCCAGCCGCCAGTGCTTTGTGCATCGAGGTACAGCAACCTTAATTAAATGCATTAATAATAATTTTACATGATTAGTCCGCGCGGCGTGCAGCGGACCTGGCGGGGGGGCGCCACCAGGGCGTCACGGGTAAATGAAGGTTACCACCCTGCAATTAGTGCATCACAATTAATAATAGAAATCCCTTAATTCACCCCTCAATTACAAAAATTCCTCACCATATCAAATGACTTTAACGAATGCACCACATAACACTTTTAATATCCAAATATGTAGATCTTAACAAGATCGTTAAAATTAACAGTGTATAAAATGTGGTATGAAACGTTTATACGACTGCTTTACAATTTAAGTATGAATAAATTTACTAACAAGTTTAACTAGACACCTTCTTGGAGCTTTTCGTCGCAGCCCGAGTCTTGATTAAAAATACCAATTAAGATTACGAGCTTTTTATTCTACTTCTAATCAAGCAGTTAATTAGGATTTAGCGTAAGCGGTCCGGCCCGCGCCTTCCTCGCCTCTCCCCCGCTCCCAGGATAGTTACGGGCCTGTTTTGATAAGACAGACATTCTGATAAAACTAAACAGACAATTATACTGAGTCACGTTACATAATTAATCACTGTTTACGATAACCGTTCATTGAATGGTTCGTTTGAATCACCTTCTGCAAAAGGCCTTTGAGATTGTTAATTAAAGTTATCTCCTCAATTTCCTGAATAAACCGTAGCTTTAACGGGGAAACTGGTTAAGCTTTTATATAGGTATAAAAAAGCCGGTTTTTACTAAAATCACATCACACTAATATTCTAAATGTGAAAATGTATTTGGATGTTCACGCTTAAAGTACTTAACGGATTTGGATGAAACTTGGAATGGAGATAGTTTGTAACCTGGATTAACACATAGAATACTTTTTACGGGAAAATGTCTTATTCCCACGGAAAATCTTACACAACGCGAGCTTAGCCGCGGGCGGGCCGCTAGTGATTAAATAATTATGCTCAAATATTCCATATATGAACAGTGCAATGTATTACAAAATAGAAATCTTTCTCTCCTTTTTTTAAATATACACGAAAGCCAAGACATATCTCTTCCATTTTAGGAGCGGCGAAGTAACAAATCAATATTTGGCGTGAGTGCTTTTTCGTGCAACGGAGAAGCTTTTATCTGGACAACGGCCGGATGGCAGCACAAACAGTCAAAGGACGGACACATTCACTTTAACATAACGCGATTCCACCATCCTTCCTCCACATATCTCTATTTTCTAGCTTTGTAAATTATATAATTCTGTATCAGTTTTCTACACGCGTGGGAAGAAAGTCTTGCTCGGTGACATAATAACATTACAATATCGACAGGTTTTATCAACATAAGCAAAGGCAATGCCGCCCCGACACGGACAGTAATCTTATTACATTACTACACAACACACGCGGGTACCTTTACCTGTACGCGAGCACATCACCGGAAAAAGCTTTAATTAACTTTGCCAATGAAATAGTGAGGTTTAACCAGTACGGACTAAGTGGAACTTTACCGCAAGCGTTAATTATTATCTGCGAGAAGTGCTCTTTGTTTAGTTGCCAACTCTAAATTAGTTTTCGAAATGGATCATTCGCACCCTGCCCTCCCCCGCCCGCTACCTCCCTGCCGGTAATTGGAACGTTTCGAGATGACACCACTCGGCTGCCTCTAATCAGTTTACAAGAAACACACTACATGCTATTGTGATCCGTGAACGTGGAGCCCCAACCTCGCTTTGTAGTTGCCCGAGGAGTGCCGAGTGTCTCCTACTCCCGCCTGATGACACTTGTCACTTGCGATGTGATGAGGATTGACTGCGAATAATTTCTGAAAACAACAGCTAACTAAACGTTTTCATATCCTTGGCAACATTTAGTTTTAGCAACAAAAGAAATAAAAGTGGCAATACTCGTATAAACTTACTTAAAATTTCATACATATTTAATGTGGCGACATGGTTCGCGATACAGCTTAGAGCTCTATACGATATGGTGTCAACGTAATCTATAAATTGGTTGCATTAGTAGAGGTCGGTTGATGGTAGAGCGTGGAGCGAGCAGTCCGTTGTTTATAGCTTAGCATTAGCACCCGCTTTTAGGTCAGTTGTCCGGTGACGCAACTGTTGACAACAGAATTAAGCGCGTCTTACAACATTTACGACAGATTAAAAGTATTTGACTGTAATAAATTTTACACGTCTTGTTGCTTGTGCGCATATTTCATCAAGACGTTTTCGCTTCGGGGTTTTTTATTCGTAATGTTTTCTCGGTGACGACAACCCTGACACCGAAATGGGTTCTGCTTCTACCGCGATCACAAACTTCCATTAGGCGAAATATTTTAATTAATTCATTTCGCTAAGTAAGAAAACGCTATATCCGATCAGCGTAAATAGCAATAAGTAGGCCAAAACTTGCACACACTCAGCTATACAATGACAAAACCTTTTAGCGTCGTAATCCTGTTAAATACTCAGATACAAGGAAGACGCTGTCATATGTTGTGAGTGGAGAATGGAGAGATTTCTTTGGCTGTTGGACATGTTGTTTGTTTTTGGCACTCACCGCTTGGCGGAGGCACTTATCTCTAGAGTTCCTGCATTAAGTCGTCAACAATTAAGGCTCATTAAATTTCATTACGGGCCGCAGCGCCGCGGCTGGTGGCGGGCCGCCGCCGCCGGGCCGGTCCACGCCGCCGCCGCCGCCGCGCCGCTTAGACGGATAATCTCCAGCTGTCAGGCGCTAATGCGTTTTAGAGTACGTAATTTGAACCGTCGAGATCGGCGTTAATTAACGCCCGCAATTAAGCTAAGTGATTATATAGTGACGAGCACAAGAGCCTCGGTAGGTGCCGTTTTGTGTCCACTGGTCTAAAAGCCTCGGCTCTGTTATGTTTCACATTTCAACCTTTAAATGTACGGTTTGTATCACGTAATGTTCGCTTTGAACTTAATAGTAGCTATTTCCATAAAGCATTTTTATTTTCTATAAAAATAAAAATTCGTACCGAACATGAGTATTGTTGAAATATCCATTTCACCTACATCTGTTGCACACAAGATTTAAGACGACAGCGCTTTTTATAAGTGAAGTGTTTCAGGTTTCCGATAAAATGTAATTTAAGTGAACATACACATGAGAGTCGAGTGAAGGCTTTACGTCACTTCAATTTTGTGTTAAAAGTAAGTGTGCGCCTCAAGTGTCCCGGAGGCAGGGTAATGTATTCCCATATATACATAAGTGAAAACATTTTAAGAAGCTCCACGGACCCACTGCCTGCATCACCCCGGGGGTTAGGGCCTAAAAGCACTATCTCGGGCCAAAGCCTTACAACTCTTCTCAAATTCAACTTACTTTGCTCTGTGGATGTGCCCGCGCGTGGTTTATACGAGGATGTAAAGTCTTGATGCTTAATAGATTTAAATAAAATATTACATACAGATAATAGTTTGTTTTTTCTATTAATCTATCAAATACTTCAATTATAGGATAATAGCTTAATATAACTATTTTACTTTTAGTACTTTTTAGTTTTAAGGCTATGTTCTTATTATAAAATGTTATTCAATTAAATTATAATAGAATTAACAAACATAAGTACATAAAGATCATGCTCCTTTCCCCAAAGGGGTGAGCAGAGCTTTGAGCATTACTATAATTAAATAACAAAGAAATTATCGAAAATCGTAAAGCGGACATCTAACTTTTCGTAAAGTTAGAAGTAAGTCCTACCCAAGTTTATTGTTCTTTTCGAGCCGATATCAACGAGGACTCTAGTTAAAGTTAAAGCACTCTAGTTAAAGCACTACAATGAGTTCACTTATATGAATCCAAGGCACCATTTTTTAGTAAATGACCAAGTCCATGTAATAATGGACAGACCAGCCTGGCTTGGATCCT
This sequence comes from Carpatolechia fugitivella, assembly GCA_951230895.1. Lineage (NCBI taxonomy): Eukaryota > Metazoa > Arthropoda > Insecta > Lepidoptera > Gelechiidae > Carpatolechia > Carpatolechia fugitivella. Next base: position 9,459,752 of record OX579653.1, on the reverse strand, counting down.
CTTGAGTTTTATTTTAGGTATTGAATGACTGTGGATTGTAGTTTGTTTGGATGGGGTTCATTAAATGAAATAGTGAGTTACTGAGCACTAGTTAATTATATTATTGAGAAAGAGCACAAAAATACATAGCATTTTGGGACACACGTTTGTTACAAGAGATGAATAATGAATGGACGATTGACAACCGGAGAAGGATGTGAATGAAATGCACGTTAACAATATTGCCATTTTAAATAACTTAATGTAGGTTTGCTACAGGTATTTCCACAGTATTGTTTTCTTCGGGGTGCACAATTAATTCTCCACATGTTTTGAATTTTAATTCCTAGTCGCCTCCAAGATTATTCCAGGAATTTAATAATAATCTTATGGCTTTTTACTCTTTTTTTTGTTTGTTCGTTCATTCGACCATGCTGCCTTGTCTTTAGTCATAAATCTTTGCTTGAGTGAAAATCCAAAGTATAATATACATACGTCTTTACTATTAGGTATATTTTTGAGTCAAAATCCAGGGTATATGTCTTCAGTGTTCAGTGTTATATCTTTTTACTCTTTGTTTAAGTTTTAACACACAGGCTTCTTTTTCAACACTAAAGTATCAGGGAACATATAGATAAGAAACTCATATGCTGCACTCCAGAGCAACGAAGGAGTTTTTTTTATTCTGAGTCGGAGTACAGTTACAAACAAATTGCACCCTAGCGCCATCTCACGTTCTTCTTGGCAATTCTGAATTTAAATTAACATCCCATAGTCATACTCAGATCAAGATCTTTCAACCTTATAATAAAAGGAGCCGTATTCAACCAAAAAGGTGCGTAGGTAATCTATAATGATTATAGAATAAAATTGATATGATTGATTCGTTGTTTGTAACATTCTAAAAAACTGTATTTTATTTTATCTTGCACAAAATTAAGTAGAAAACAGAATTTAGTATCAAAGCATGTCAATCGCAGGATGCATGTTAGATACAAATAACAAATTCAAGTTAAGTGTCGCGCGTGGCGGTAGAGAGGAAGCTCCGTGGTTGCAGCGCGGGTCTCACACGTAGCGAAGACCAGAGGCCGCGTCCTGTAGGAAATGGGACATCCTTAGCGGCTGTAGCGAGCGATGGACGCTACGAGACTTCGTAGCTTCGTGTTTATAGTGCTATGCACGAGGCCGCGTCCTGTAGGAAATGGGACATCCTTAGCGGCTGTAGCGAGCGATGGACGCTACGAGACTTCGTAGCTTCGTGTTTATAGTGCTATGCACGAGGCCGCGTCCTGTAGGAAATGGGACATCCTTAGCGGCTGTAGCGAGCGATGGACGCTACGAGACTTCGTAGCTTCGTGTTTATAGTGCTATGCACGAGGCCGCGTCCTGTAGGAAATGGGACATCCTTAGCGGCTGTAGCGAGCGATGGACGCTACGAGACTTCGTAGCTTCGTGTTTATCACATAAGGGGTGTTTATAGTGCTATGCACGAGGCTCACGATAGCGTATGCAAAAGCTCTAACTGTTATCCATTGCGTTGATGCTACACTTGTTCGTAGCAGATAACTGTTGTTACTTAGTGTTGCAAGAAATAATGTTCCTTCACGTCTTTTCTAGTTAATACTACCTTAGCTAATGCTAATGTTTATTAATATTAATATAGGTAAAGACAAATCCACCTCCTTTACTTCTATTTCCAATTTTCTATTTATTAAAAAGTTTGATTTAAAACATTGGCACTACTGCTAACTAATTTAATAACGATACGTTGTATTTTATACCCAGACCAATCGTTTACTCAATGCGAGTGCTCGCTCAGCCACTGACTCTACCTTATAATACGTCTATTTTCACATCAAAGATTTTGTGGTCGTTTGTTATCGAGACACGACGCATGCATATAGCATATTTAATTTTTTTGAAGAAATTCAGAAGTCCGGCCCTGCGCTGCGCCTGCACCCCAATGAACGGCGAAGTGGTCGCGACATTCGCTTTCTCTGCACACGAATACGCAGCCATGCTCGATTTCATATAAAATAAATTGAAAAGTTTTCGAGTTTAATTCCGTCTCCTGAAGCCGCCCGGCCGCCAGTTCGCGCTCGCGGCGTGGCGGAAGCGAATCTCGATGTTTTGTAATGGAGCTTTTTAAAATGGAAGTCGAACTTTTGTCAGACACTTTTAGCCGCGCCGGAGATACATTTAAGCTTTTTAACTTTTCCACTCCGGTAATGTATCCCACTCCGTCCTGCGTCTGTGGAGGTGTCGTATAAGTTTTTTATCCTGAGTAGATGAAGTGGGAAGTTTTTATTTGTGTGAGTCAGCACGTCCCCTGCTCGCAATAATCCCGCTAAGCAACTCTCTATCCGACTTGTGAAAGGTTATTTTTTTCGTGTTCGTCGGTAGTGTAAACATTTTGCCTACGATCCATTAAGTAAATGCATTCAGGCCACCACTCGGCACTGCATTAATATTGCATTTCTAACTCCCCCTCCTCCAGCCCCAACCCTCAATGGGCAGCTTCGGCAGCTCTTCAAAAACAAAGCAAATAACTAGCACTTTTAGGCGTATAAGTGACGTCCGAGCGTGTGATAGGTTGAACGGGTTAATGTGTAATTAGTTCAAATAAAGATTCATGTGTAGTCATGACATAAAGTTTTTTTTTTTTATTAGTAGGGCAATTGACGCTTTTGTTGGCAGAAGTCTAGATCTATTAATTTAAATTAATTCAAAATTTAAAATAACTTCAATTAACTGTCTCGATCACAAACAATGAAACTCCTAACCAGATAATAAATTCTTGTTAGAAAATAAATCGCGCACTTACCAAAGGGAATAAAATTATTTCGTAGCAGCCAGAAACGTTGTTGCTCTATTGTGAGCTGTCTTGAGCGATTGGAGCATTTGTTACATTTCTTTGTAAATTACATCAATCTGGCAAAATCAATAAGTGTTTGTAGCTAATGTAAGCGCTTAACGAGCCGCGAGCGGGTGAGCGGGTGCGCGGGACTCTTGAGCGGATCAGCAAATGGAGTGCTTCATGCATAATGTAGCGCCCGGCTGAGTGTTGTTTTGAAAAGCGTTCTGAATTTGTTATTTTCGTCACATCAGGTGATGCTGATGCCTCGACGCCTCATGAAACATTTAACTACGTATCAATGCGGCAATCATTTCAGAATCGGCACCGAAACTGTTCTTTGCCAAATGACCATAGTTTACTAAAGAATTACGCGAAAATTGTGTTTTTCAGGTATTGCCAGCATTTGTCGTAAAGACTTAATTTTATTTCGTCTTTCGGTCAAAGTGTCTACTTTTCGCAACGTATAAGTTTAACTTGTAGAGACTGGTATAAGCGCTACACTTAACGTGCAGTCTAATACGCAATTATATTTTATAATTAGCCTCTTAAATCTGCAGTAGGCTGTTTCCCGTCCTTCAGCTGCTCCCTGCCCTGTCACTGCTTCTTTCACCGCTACTGCTCCCTGCACAGCTGTTGCTCGCTGTTTTGCTCTGTTCCCTGCCCTGCTGCTACTTCCTATCCTGCTGTTGCAGCCTACCTTGCTGCTGCTCCCTGCCCTGCCACTGCTCCCTGTTTTGCTACTATGCTCCATACCTGCTCACTGCTGCTGCTCCCAGTTTGGCCACTATTTCCTGCCCTGCTAATGCTCTCTGCCACTGCTCCCTGTTTTGCTACTGCTCCGTCCCTGCTACTGTCCCCTGCTTTGCTCCCGATCCCTGCACTCCCAGTACTTGCCGTGTTGGACTAGTATTTTTGTGCGCTTTTTTTTTAATGAGTACAAAACTACTCCTTTGTTTACTTTTAATATTATTACGGCCCAGCATTTTCTTAAATCTACAGGGAGGGGAGAGCAGTCATTATTACACTTCTAAGACTAGACCACAGAATTAAAGAAAGTTGCAAAAACTTTGTATAGGTATAGTGCATGCAAAAGGAAGTAAATAATACATAAGGAAGTACATCCACGAAAAGAAAAACGTAAAGAACAGCAATGCTATCGGTATCTGAATCCAGGAAACTTAGAGAGAGAACGTTCCACAGATTCAAGGAATCATCTCCCGCCGTAAAGCGAATTTCTACATCCTTACATAACTTTATTAAATGATAACAGGAGATAACCAGCACCTCAGAATTAATTAATCCACTCAGAGATTGCATCTAAAAGCCGGCAGCCCCGCGCCCCTCCACCCTCTCGCTCCCGAGGTCGATCCGTTTCCAGCCACTTAAACTTCACGCGGCGCGCTCTAGCTTCCGTTTTAATTACAAAATTAATTCAAAATGTAATTAAAGTTAACAATAAGGCAGCAAACAATTGAAGTTATTTATGTTAGTTTATGCTTTATGGCGAACAGTACGCCACTGAAAATGCGATTTACTTTACTTAGGCAGGGCAGATAGAATAGGTTTATTGTTCCTCCTCGGTACTTAATGTGTCGGAAAAACAAAGCGAGAAGGTCAGAATTTAATGCAACCTCTAAATTGTTCTAAAGAATTGAAAGTTACCAACCGACCAGAACGTTCACATAGCAGAGTCGTAAGACCAGTGGACCCGCTTAGTTATTTCTTATCCTGCGTATCTGATCGATTCCGTCTTATCTATCATCATCATTTCTTAATATCAATATGATAGTTAAAAACAAAACATCCCAACGCCAACGCCAACGCGTTGGCCCAGTGTATAACAGGGATGTTTTGTCAACGGGGTGATTGACTACGGCCTGATTCAGGGTAGATAGAAAAGTAGGTAGGCTCAAAGCCCTTTGGTAGGGACGTTTATTGTGAGCTGAATGACGTTTACCGGAAAATAAAGAACTAAATACAATCCTATCCCATGGCTAGCTCAAATTTTTCATTTCACGATCGATATGCATGCAATGCACTTGCATTTAGTTGACAGATGTTGCGGTGCAAATCATGTGGGCGTACGAGTACAAGACGTCATAGTTATAGTCATATCGGGCTGGTTTCCGCAACTCGACGTCTAATGCGCCTATTTTGCGTGTGGGTGGGAAAGCGGTGTCATTCGAGCCAACCCAACTCTTCCAGAAAACCCAGTAGGCCCTTTACATTACCGGTTATCCCTGGAAGGTGCCTCGCTTGACCGAGGTATTTAGCCCTGTAGTCCGCCACTCCCGTGCACTCCATGAGGACGTGAGCAGCCGTTTCTTCTGCCTCCAAGCAGGCTCTGCAAAGGGGGCTGTCAGTAACACCTAGGACATATAGATGTTTGTTAAAAGAACCATGACCAGTTAATGCTGCAGTCACCAAACGCAAGCGTGGTTTACTTAGCCGAATTAGGGTCTTAGCGAGCCTGGCACTGGGGGTTGGCAAGGCCCGCTTCGCCTGTCTACACTCTTCATGGTTCGTCCAAAGAATGGCATGTTCGTTCCTAGTTGATTCTCAAAGTAATGTACGTACCATCCTGAAGGGAAGAGGGATGATGGGCTCGGGTCCATATGCTGTTAAGCTAGAACCTCTACGAGCCAACTCATCCGCTGCATCGTTACCTCTAGACCCGCTATGTCCTTTTATCCATTGAAAATTCCGGTTGTGTTGACATACCTCCATTAGTCGTTTGTGACACTCGTAGATTAGTCCCGAGTTGATGGTGTTGCTTTTTAGGGCTTGCAAGATGGCCATACTGTCTGAGAGGATTCGAATGGAGGAGTTTCTTACCATTCTCGATGCTATAGCATTAGCGGCCGTGATGATGCCCATACATTCAGCCTGAAAAACTGTATTATGGGCACCCAGTGGAAGGGCTAGCTTGATGTTTAGGTCCTCTGAGAAGGTTCCTGAACCTGTGCCTGCCACAGTTTTGGATCCATCGGTGAAGATTCTGAGCTCTTTAATGTCGAGCCCTTCAACCCGATGGTCCTAAGTACTAGACGTAAAAGGGCAATAATACAAACCACTGCTGGTATTTTAAGGCTACCGACCAATAGCTGGAGACGTAGACAGACCTTCACGGGCATATCAGATTGTGGGCAGAAAGTTCAACTTTCTGAAGAAGATGCTGCACTCCAAGTGATGGAAAAGACTCCGGACGAGTAATCAATACGAGAAGTAATTTTTTTTCTTTAAATAGAATAGAAAAATAATAGCAGCCCACGTTGCTGGGATGCAATAAGTAAGTATACTCTTATGGACAATTAGCGACCATTACCGCCTCTCGTCATCGTCAATATCGCACAACACTCTAAAAGCTTTTATAAGAGAACGATCAATTTGACTATGTTAGCGAAATAGGTAGAATAGCCTGTCAAATTGTTTGATACGGCCATCTAAAACTTTTATTGTTTCTCACACATAATGTCACATGATTCACCTACTTAACTAACTTTATTTCATAATAATATAGATCGAACGTACAAAATAATAAGTCCTACTCGTACAACTTATTTATTACTAGCGGTCTACTAATAAATAACTATCTCCATTCCAAATATCATCCAAATCCGTTGAGTATTTTAAGCGTGAAGACGGAACAAACATCGAATTATCGAAATATATTTTCACATTTATAATGTTATGATAATAGCTGCCCGCCCGCGGCTACGCTCGCGTTATGTAAGCTATTCCTGTGGCAGCAAGACTTTTCCCGTAAAAAGTATTATATGTGTTAATCCAGGGTACAAACTATCTCCATTCTAAATTTCATCCAAATCCGTTCAGTAGTTAAGACGGGACAGTGGAACAAACATTCAAACATCTAAACATCCAAATATGTTTTCACATTTATATAGGTAATATTAGTGTGATGTGATATCTCAAATAAATTAATATCCTATAATTGGCCATAATTTATATTTTTTGGTCAATGTTTACAGTATCCATTTTCTTACAAACAAACAACAATCTGACACGGATATCGGAATATTTCATGACACTTTCAAAGTACGAGGAAGTAGGTAAAGGTGACCTAACACAACCTAACTTTACTAATCCATGATCTCATTAAAAACATTTGACCATAATATAATCGTTCCATATCTTGAAAATATAATTCAAAGAGTTCAAATGAACAGCACGAATTTACTGGGATCTACAGTCAAGATAGGCGTACCACACTGGTACCACTGGGCACAATACTAGGACCGTTTTTATTTTTAGTGTACATTAATGATCTGCCCTTTATGTTATGAAACCTGTCCAGAATAATGTAGATACCCCTAGTTTATAAAAGGTATGTACACAAAATCATGAAATTAACGACGTAAATGACGCTCTTTCGCAGACAGATCCATGACCAGTTTACGACAAATAATAGAATGTTGAATATAAAAAAAATGACGTGTAAAATTTTCCTTGCCTAAAACAAAAACTTGGCTTGATTCAATTATAATGTGTAAACAAAACAATTGTATTGGGGATAGCCATCTACAAAAAGTTATATATACAATGCATTATCCGCAAGACTTAGCTCGGCGGCGGCGGCGGCGGCGGGCGGCGCGGTGGTCATATGCAGTAAGTAAAGTCAAGTAAAGTAAAATTTTATTTAAAACATGTAGAACAAAATGGATTCATCAACTGACTGACGCATGACGTAGCTTCTGCCATGATAGTAGAAAATTGATGTTCTCATGGTAAGTATATTTTGGACTACGGAATTTATTGTGGGGCTTAGCTGCAAAAATAAATGGCACCTTTACACAAAAGAGCGTTATGTTCCATATAAAAATTAAGTGAGAATGTAAAATTTCTTAGACAGTAAGTACAAATTAATATTCTCACGATATCCTCACACTCCTCACAGCACAATTTGAAAACATCTTGTACGTCCGTCGGTAAGAATAAAACGCTATTTTCTAAAAAAAAAAAATATGCATAATATTAGGTCTTTACCCATAGACTTAGGATTTCTTTTCCTATGAAATTGCCGTTATTCATGAACTAAGCCTTTTTTTCAATATTTTTTATTTTTATTAATCAAAGTAATTACCCATGCAATCAATGCATTATTGCCAATGTAGTGGTAGCTTATTGATGCCCTTTTTGAAAAAATCTGCTGGATGGGAGGCAACAAATTCTTCAAACGCATTTTGTACTGCCTCTCGGTTATTGAATTTTTTCTCCGCCAAGAAGTTAACCAAATTCTGGAATAAGTAGAAGTCTGTAGGGGCAAGGTCTGGTGAGTACGGTGGATGACGGAGAACTTCCAACTCCAGCTCTTGTAACTTGGAGATCGTCTGCTGTGCAGTATGAGGTCGCGCGTTGTCGTGCAGGAGCAGCGGAGCCGAACGATTGACCAAAGTTGGTTGGAGATGTGCGAGCTCCTCTATCATTGTGTTCAGTTCTTCACGGTACACATCTGCAGTAATACTCATTCCGTTTGGTAAGAAGCTGTGATGAATTACACCGGCGGCGCTAGACCACCAAACAGTGACCATCACTTTTTTAGGGGTCAGTTTTCGTTTGGGGCATTGTTTAGGTGCTGAACCAGGATTTAACCAACTTGCTGAGCGCTTGCGATTGTCGAACAAAATCCATTTTTAATCGCAAGTAATAATGCGATTCAATATGCCTTCGTTTGTGTACCTGTTGAGCAGTGCAAGGCTCGTCTCGACGCGTGCTTCGCGCTGGCGATCATGCAATTCGTGGGGCACCCATTTGTCAAGCTTTTTTACCTTGCCAATTTGATGCAAATGGACCAATATTGTTTTGATGCTACGAGTAACATCGAAAACTGCTGTAGATTGAGAATCATCAGCTTCCACAATCGCCTTTAATTCGTCATTGTTGACTAAAGTTTTCGGCCGACCATTTCTTAGGGTTAGGGTTCATTTCTTAGGACGAAATTTCCAGAACGGAAGCGGGCAAACCAATAACGGGTGGAGCGATCGTTAGTAGTGTTCGCTCCGTAAACGTCATTGATGTTGCATGCCGCTTCTGCCCCTTTGCTGCCACGACGGTACTCATACTCCATAATTACTCGATTTTTTAAAGTACTTATCCATGATGACGAAAACCGTACAAACGTTTTTCCTCCGAGTACAAACGCGATAAAAACAACGCTAACCATAACCAATAGGTAACTAATTTACAAAAAAGAATTCCATAATTTTAAAATAAAAATAAATTGAAATTAGAATACTTTGCGAAAAAAAATTGGACTTGAAATACGGCAAGTAAGCGGCGGCGGCGGCGGCGGCGGCTGCTGCGGTTTAAGTGTTTACATATATACATACGGTATTACATAAAAATAATTTTAACAAAAAAAAAATAAAAATCCTTTTTAAACAAGCTTTTAAGCCGTGGAGTGGAGTATCCTCGTTAAGACAAATCCAACGAGCCCAAACACGACTAGGTTGTGGTGTATATTTAAGGAGTTCCTATGGACACCTTCCGGCTCCATCACGAGACCATGGACATCACGTATAACTAAAGATCTTGTTAAGACAAATCCAACGAGCCCAAACACGACTAGGTTGTGGTGTGTATTTAAGGAGTTCCTACCGGCTCCATCATCAGACCCTGGACATCACGTATGACTAAAGATCTTGTTAAGACAAATCCAACGAGCCCAAACACGACTAGGTTGTGTTGTGTATTAGAGGAGTTCCGGGTTGGCTTTAGTCTCCATCATCAAACCAGCTCCATGGTACCATAATATTGCATTGTCATCGCGGTACTTACAGAAAGAAGATACAAATCCTGAAGTTTTTTCCGGTCGTTTTTCCACAGTAAAAGTTGCGTGCCAACTGCCAAGCCTGAACCAGCTTTCCATGCACAGACGCAAATTTTGTCCTTCTATCTTGACATCGAAAAATATTTTCTGTGAAATCTCAATTCGATGAAAAAATATTATTTCTACGTAATTGTCAAAATACTATGCAAAATACTAGCGCCGTATGTAGGTAGTGCCATCTGTAAAATATATTAAAAATTACATAATCCACATAATCACGCAAATGATTTCTGTAACCACCAACAGGTGGCAGTTGGCACAACTAGCGCCACAGTTGAAGTATAAAAAAAAACTTGGTACTTCTGGGCCCCGTTTCACGAAGGAACATGTTACAAGTAACAAGTTACAATTTGATATACATTGCGTAGCCAATTCGCCTAAACTGTAAACCCTTATCATTTTCTCTAATCTTCTACGCAATGTACGTCGAATTGTACTTGTAATTTGTAACTTGTAGCTTCGTGAAACGGCCCTTGCCCCTGGTCCTGGGTTCCGTTTCACGAAGCAACAAGTTACAATTTGATATTCATTGCGTAGCCAATTCGCTTAAACTGTTACCTCTTACCGTTTTATCTCATTGTCTACGCAATGTACGTCGAATTGTACTTGTATTTGTAACTTGTAGCTTCGTGAAACGGCCCCCTGGATGGAATTGGTTCCAAAAGACGATCGCTTCGTTCCCGCGCGTCAGAATTTTTTTTTTTTTTTTTTTATATTGGCATGGTGCGGTTTGCACATCGCCACAGTCATTTTGTTAAAAAGGAGGAAACGTATAATGTATGGTTCGAGCCGAGCAATGAGGAAGGAATCCTAATGTCAATGGCTCAGAGTGATTTTTTATATTATTTTTTATATTTCTTTGTTGCACATTTTGGAGCGGACTCTTAGGCGCCCGTCACACGGTCAATCCATATGTACTCTGTGATCCATATCCAGAGATCAAGGTCACGGATCGCAACGCGATAGATTGATCTGGATTGAGTATGTAATGGGCGCCCTAGAAGCAAGGAATATATTAAGCGCTAGTTCAGACACGGCGGGAACCGCGCGATTATAGAATCGCATGGAAATCGCGCGGGTCTTAGTTGTATGAGTTAGTTAGTAATCGTTCAGACATAACCGCGCGGTTAATCAAGCCGCGCGGTTACCGCAACCCAACCGCCAGAAAATAGAATCGCGCGGCTCCCGCGCGTTTCTATTACTATGGAGTCTTTACTTCGCGTTCAGTTCTCCGCCAGGAGTAATAGTGTTCTGTGGTTCAGTTGCGTTGCGGATACCGCGCGGTGAGCACGTCACTGTTCGTGAGTTCGCCATGGATCGTTTCGACACTGAACTATTTATTGATGAGGTGGAGAAGAGACCTGCAATATGGGACATTCAGTGTGATGATTACTCAAATAAAATTATCAAGAACCGAGCTTGGCAAGAGTTGGTGGAGATATTTGAAAATTGCGAAGACACGGTGGAAAAAAAGAATATTTTAAGTAAGTAGGTTTATTCACCAAAAAATAATTGACAGAATTATGTTATAATTATTGTTATGAAGCGTATATTATACTCTCCGTATACTTTAGGTACTTAAATAAATATAAACAAACTTCGGCTGCTTTATGCAGACATTTCGAGCATTTTTCAAATGAAGGTCACAACGGTATTACCATATTTCGTTTGTTTACATTTAGTTATGTACCTAAACATTACAAGTATGGTATGTTAGTTGCAGCTATATCTTTGTGTCTTGCCATGGAACACGCCCATCGTTCACAAAGTAATGAGCGAATTTATCTCTGATATTCAAAGATGACGGTGTCCCTCTTCCCGCATGCAAGGTATTGAGATTAGTCATGGGTGCATTATATAAAGTATCTTTAAATTTTAGACCATCTCTAGTCCGCACATAGTTATGTAGAACACAAGAAGCTTTTATTATATCTTCGGCAAAATCTATGTTTACATTTATAGGCCTATGAAAGATGCGCCATTTGTTCGCCAAAATACCAAAAGTACACTCAATATTACGTCGGGCTCTCGATAACCTATAGTTAAAAATCCTTTTTTCATATGGTAAACATTTGCCTGAATATGGGCGCATTAAATTTTCTGCTAAGCCGAAGGCTTCATCTCCAACTATAACATAAGGCATTGGTGTTAGGTCTACATTAGATATTGGTTTAGGTGTTGGTATGTTTAATGATTTTTCTGTCAGGCGTTTATAAAAAACCGAATTTTTAAATATAGCAGAATCACTGCTTTTGCCATAAGCCCCAATATCAACATAAGTAAAGCAATAGTTGGCGTCGCAAAGTGCTAAGAGCACTATGGAAAAGAAATGTTTATAGTTATGATGCAAAGAACCCGAATCAACAGGCTTTATAACTCGGATATGCTTGCCGTCTATAGCACCAATGCAATTTGGAAAATTTGCATATCTCTCAAAGTCTCGTGCTATTGTCTTCCAGATATCTTCAGTCGCTTCGGGCATGACTATGTTTACCAACTTATTCCACAATGATTTACATACTTCGCGGACAATTCCAGTAATCGTCGATTTTCCTAGGCGATAATTGTAGCTTAGTTCTCCAAATGAACAACCCGTACCAAGATATCTGAAACAAGAATATTATTAATAATGTTATTATTTTTAGGTACACAACTCCAAAAAAAATGGAAAAACATACGAGATTGCTACAATAAAGAATACAACAAAGAAAAAACAACTCCTTCTGGTTCAGGTGCTCGTAAAGGAGCCCCATATATGTATTTTTCAAGATTATCTTTCCTGCAGAATAGTGTAAGTAATAAAGACACTACAACTAATATTGAAGAACAGAATGAAAGGCAAAGTGAGGAGACAAGTGAACTAAACGCCAATGCAACCGAAGCCACTGAAATACGTCCCCCTAAACGTAAGAAAACACAAGTGCCAGAAGAAAAAATTGCTGTTTTAATAGAAAAAAGTATCGAGTCACGAAAACATTTTCAGAATGAACTTCAAGAAAATAGTATTACCAAGCAAGATGACGACAAACTCTTTTGTTTGTCGTTATATAAAGAACTCAAAAAAGTACCAAAAAATAGGCGTTTAGCAACCAAAATTGAATTACTTCAAGTGATACAAAAAGGACAAAGCTTACCACCCCCTGTTCGCTACAATACTCAGCAGATCACACCTACGTATTGGCAAGGACAACAGTATACAAGCCCGCAAGGATATTTTACTACATCTGGATCATCTCCTCCTGTTCCGGCACCGTCACCGTCACCATCGCAATTTAGTTCTGGCTCTCAGTCCTCTACAGTTATAGAAAATATTTATGCTGATTTTGAAGAACAATAAATAAATCTTACCTTAAAGTTATTACGAGTTTCTCTTCCGGTGACACGCTTGGCCTCAAATGCGTTTCAGAGCATGAAATATCTTGCCTGATCAGTTCAATTAGTTCATCAAAAGATTTTATTGACATTCTCAAATAGTCAAAAAATTTGTTATCATACATTCTTAATTTGGGATATAACGTTACGAACTGACCATGTACTAGTCGGTCACGTAATATTGGATGCACCCAATACCGCCTTTTTCTTTTCTTTTTTTTAAGGAGCAACCACAGTAAACACACTTCTTCGTCGACCTCCATTTTGAAACTGACGCTCCCGCACGAAATCGCATACTAACCGCGCGTGTCTGAATAGCATCACAATTTTGCGGTTTGAAACCGCGCGATTCGTAAACGCACGATTCCCGCATGTCTGAACGCAGGCTTAATTTATTACTCACTGACGTCTAGCAGCCAAGCCAAAGACGTGCCAAAAAAAAATATGTCAATTTCGCCGCGGTTCTCCGGAGTAGTTTTACTTCCTCTATCCATATGAAAATATTTTCTTTAGTATTTTCTATATTTTCTTGAATAAAAAATATATTTTGCTAAATATTAACTGTATACTAGGGTCTACTGACTTCTGAGAATGCCTACAACTCGTAAGAAAGTGATTAAAACAGTTTATAAAGATGATGAGAGTGAAGCTGAAGATTCAGTTGGTGATTTTAGTGATTCAGGTTCAGAGGCAGAAATTCCAGAGCAATCCAGTTCCGAGGACGACGGAGAAGCCGCTGAGACTTCAGCTGATGAGTTCGACAAGAAGTCTAAGAAGAAGTCTGCACAACCAAAACGAGTCAAGAAATATTTCGCTAAGGAATTTATAAGCAAAATAAACCGGCAGTCGGGAGCCGGGGATGAAGAAGAGTTTACATCGCCGGTTTTATTTTCAATGAAGGATTTGACAGATGAAGACAAATTGTTACCTTCTGTGCTTAATTTGTCAGAAAGTGGTTAGTTTTTATTGCCAAGTTCAAGGTCATGTTTCTTATACTTCTTGAAATTCTGATCTAGCTGATCGCCCGCGGCTACCCTCGCGTTGTGTAAGATTTTCCCATAGTCTCTCACATAGATCATATTTAACTGTGCGCCTTAGATTTATTTATTTTATTTTTGTGAGAGAAGAATAAAAATATTTGATTTGATTTTTCCCATAAAATGTCCTATATCCAAAGCATAAACTATCTCCATTCAAAATTTCATCCAAATCCATCAAGTACTTTAAGTGTGAAAGCAGTTCAGTTATGTTTGTTCAAACATCCAAATATAACATCGAAATTTTTAGTACGATAACTTCTACCTTGCATGTATAACTCCACCAGTAGGTATACCTCCGGTTCAATTATGTAATGGAATTTGAATTTGATTGATACATAATGTGTTTCTTTATTGTATGCCTTTCAGATAGCAGTGATGATGAATCCCCAAAAGCTGCAACAAACAAGAAAGCTCCTGTACCCTCAACCTCGCGTCAGACAGATCAGTCTGACAGTGAAACTGAGACCAACATTGCTTATAAAGATGTTAGTACCTATAAAAAAACTACATTTTAAATGTGCCAATATAACTGAAATTAAAGATTTTTAATAGAATAATTAGCACAATATTAGTAAAGATTGCAACTATTACAAAATGTCTATTGAGAAATGAAGATAATAAGTCAAAGTTTAATGATAAGAATTATATATTTTAAATTGTAAATCCAAATATGGTTTATTTTATATTTTCAGGTATGGTCTACAAATATACAAGATGATAGTGAAGAAATTGCTAAGAAAACATTTTTGGAGCTTGAACAACATAAGTCAAAGATAGAGGAAACAAAAGCATCAATTTTAAACTACACAGGGATGAAATCAGTGCAAATAGGAGAACCAGATGTCAAAGATTTGTTGGCACGAGGGGAAGAAGTACTGTCTCCAACCCAAATAGCACCTGTAAAGAAGGGTCGAAAGACCAAAAAAATGAAAGTAGACAGTGACTCTGAAATGGAAGATTGGGAAGAAGTTAAAGGTATAGTAATAAGTATTTATTTGTCATATTCATTTTGTTTTTTTAGCTTACTATTATTTTGACATCTTAGTTACATAACTTAAAATTAATAAATACTAATAATAAATAAAAAAAACAAATCAACGGCCCGTTACAGTCCACTGCTGGGCTACGAGCCTCCTAATACTAATAATATGCTGTATAGCTGGGTATTTAAGCTGAATAGTTATATGGGAAGCTTGCATAGTTTTAACGGAGGAAGTCGCTTAGCACATTCGTACCTTGTAGTCATCTGAGCTGATTTAGCCCTGTACCCACGTGGTACCGCTCTGCAGGTGGGCGGGGGAGGGGGGGGGGGAAATCGCATCTACCGCGCTGCACTATGACGTCGATATCTGCATAAGTGGAGCAAATAGGTCGTGTTTGGTATCGTTTTCGTATAAATCAAGAACGAGAAATTCATTTCTGGGACAAAATTTTCACACTTATAGAAAAATAAAGAATTATGCGCTAAAATAGAAAACCAAAAAATATTTTTTTACAAAATCTATGCTAACAATTAAACAACAAGGTTATGCTTTATAAAAAAAATATGTGTAAATAGCCCTGTTTATCTAGAATATATAAATATAAACTTTTTTGATAGATTTAACATGGAAACCAGTTAAAAAAAAAGAATAGGTGGTAGAAGAATAGGCTTTCCAATATTTGAATCCCTTCGTTGCAGTGGGATAATACAGATAGTTCGGTTTTTTCTTTTGCTTGAAAAGTAAATAAAAGCGCTTCCGAAGTTTGGGCCGCTTCTTATCCCACTGAGCTGGGCGGGTTGTTAGTATAAAATAAGTTGAAGTTTTGGCTATCTCACTGCCCAAATAAAATAATTATTCGTTTTGATATCTACACAAATACCAATGCACCTATAAAATAACGAACGGCAAATGCCAAATCCCCTAACAAAGCTCCTCCGCGCGACACATCCTTTTTTTAACTAGTTTCCATGTTAAATCTATCAAATAAGTTTATATTTATATATTTTAGATAAACAGGGCTATTTACACATATTTTAATTGTTAGCATAGATTTTGTAGAAAAAAAATATTTTTGGTTTTCTATTTTAGCGCATAATTCTTTATTTTTCTATAAAAGTGTGAAAATTGTGTCCCAGAAATGAATTCCTCGTTCTTGATTTATACGAAAACGATACCAAACACGACCTATTTGCTCCACTTATGCAGATATCGACGTCATAGTGCAGCGCGGTAGATGCGATTTCCCCCCTCCCCCGCCCACCTGCAGAGCGGTACCACGTGGGTACAGGGCTAAATCAGCTCAGATGACTACGCCTACGCCTACGCCTGTGCAAAGCGGCTTCCTCCGTTAAAACTTTGCATGGTAAATCACCTTAAATACTCAGGTAGTATCTTATCATCATTATTGTTTTCTAGGTAATCAGTAACATCATTGTAAGTACAATTTATTCTTTGCAGATGCTAAATTGATACCTCAACAAGGAATACAGCTTGTCGTGGACTTCCCTGATGCAGCATGCAGGAAAACCAAGAAACTGGATGTAGAAATGATGATGAAAAGAAAAATTAATAGGGTTAAGAAAGAATACCAAGTTTATATGCACAAAGTGCATGTGTTGTGTTGGCTTGGCCATGGAAATTATGTCAGTAAAGTTCTGAATGATCAAGAGATCCTAGCAGCAGTATTGTCTCTTGTTCCTTCGAAAGAATGCTACCCAGGTGAAAGAGTGGATATGAAATATGTTGAACAAATAACAAGTTGGTTTAAAGATAAACTCACATTGAAGCAAGATAAAAACGAAGAAAAGTTTCGACCCAAGGCACCGCCACTCAAAGAAATATTGCTGAAACAAGTAAAAAATAAAGTAGTAACAACAAAAAAATACTTAGTGTTCATATTTGTGAGTATGCTCAGAGCCCTTGGTTTACAATGTCGTATCATGTTTAATTTTGTTACATTGCCTATAAAACCACCTACCTCAGAGCTTTGTTCTCTTTCTACAAAGCCCAAAAATGAGAAAAAGTCTGTTAGTAATAAAGAGCCCACCAAAAGCAATAAAACAACTGAGAAAAAAGAAAATAAAAAAAGCACTACTTGCAAATCCAAAGGAAAAATAACACAAGTAGATGGAAATTATGACAGTTCCTTTTCAGAAGACAGTGACATGTATAACATAATGCAACTCGATGGAAATGATGATGTTTTAACAACTAAGACTAGAAGTAAAAGGGCTAATAAGACAAACAATGATGAAAATGAAGATGTTTCTCCACCAAAAAGAGCTAAGAAGAGTCCAAGTCCTAAAACTACAAAGAATTCATCTAATACTGAAGTCAATGTTGAAACCGAAGAAGATGCTCCTCTGAAAAGAAAAAGGGCTTGTAAAAAGAGCCCTGCAAGAACTGAGAAGAAGTCTTTTGACACCACAAATACCAAAATCAGTTCATCAATTTCTCAAGAAAAGAAAAAAGTAGCAAAAGAAGTTGTCAAAACAAATGTTGTAATAAAAGAAAAAAATAAAGAAACTTCAGGTCGCAAGACCAGAAATTCCACCAAGAATAATAATAAAGAAATACCTGATACATCCAAAACAAAGCCAACTGAAATAAAGAAGCTCAATCCACCTAAAATTACTGTAACTAATGAAAGTAGTGAAACCAGTAGCAAGTACTTTGATACAGAGAAACGATCTGCCAGTAAAGGTCTTAGTTTGAGGAAGAGGGCACTTACAACCGATCCATCCACATGTAAGAGTAATGACAGAATAGATAACAAAGCTGCAAATCTTAAAGCCAGAACAAAAAGTGCTCCAGTAACTATAGAGACCAGCCAATACTTTAAAGATGTTGAAGAAAAATCCAAAAGTAACAGAACAAAGATTACAAAGTTAACTAAGAAAGAAGTAGCTCAAGAAGATAATCAGAGAGTTAGCCACAGAGATTTAGTTTTGAAGAATAAAGCTAAATCCAATAATGATATTACAGGTGACCTTGTTAAAATAATCAAGAAAAGAGTTAAAGAAGCAAAAGAAGATACCAAAAAAGGCATTGTTAAAGGTTTGTGTTTATCATTAGAAGTGTAACGAATGGATTACACGAAGAAAATATATTAAAACTGTATATATTCCAGGTAAAATAAAGCAGGAATCAGATGAGGACAGCGACCACCTTCCTGTTGAATCGTCGAGGCGGCGGAAGTCGGACAGCGACGATGATTTCAAGCCCTGCAAGATCAGCCCGCGAGCCAGCACCAGTCGCGTCGACGCCGGCAAGAAGATAGACCGCCGCGTGCTGTCCAGCGACACTGAGGAAGCCCCAAACAAGTGCGACGTCTGGTGCGAGGTGTTCGTGGAAGAACTTGAGCAGTGGATCGCTGTTGATGTTATACGAGCGAAAGTGCATTGTACCAACGAGATTTATGTAAGTAAGCAGTGCTATCTTCTTATCGAGTCGATTCGGTGACTATATGGTGGAGGACCAGTACTCCGCAGTGCTATAATTTCCTGTTTTTGCCGCGGAGTATGTTTTATTAATATTAATATTGACCATATTATGACAATCAAAAATATTTCTGAAGGTAAAGCTCAACTTTACAGTCATGTTTTGGCACAAAGGCGTTTGGCACAGTGGGTGAATATTGTACAGTCCCTGCAAAGGTTTATGACCACTTGGATGGAGGATATTAGGATACTGACCTCAGCCTCGTGTGTGTGAGTGAGCGAGAGAGAATGAGACTGCCATATTCAAGGTCAACACTTAGATCGCGACATTCTTTACGCGACTCAGACGAAGAGGTCGGCGAGTCTAAGCTACGTGACTTGTATAAACATGTAATTCTTATTTCAGGCTCGCGCTACGCACCCAGTCTGCTACGTAGTCGGGTGGGACAACAACAACTACTTGAAGGACCTGACCCGGCGCTACGTGCCTCACTGGAACACGGTGACGCGCAAGCAGAGGGCCGAGCCCGCCTGGTGGGACTCCGCCCTGCAGCCGTGGCGCGGGCCCCGCTCCCCGCGCGACCGGGAGGAGGATGAACAACTCAATAGGATGCAGCTGGAAGCGCCCTTGCCGAAGAGCATTACTGAGTAAGTTTGTACATAGAGACCGACTAACGTTATCTGACTTTAGTGTTTAAAGCCAGTAGTACCTACTAATTACTAAAAACTACCGTTTACATGTTTCTACTAATGGACTCTCCTAATGACTAAAATAATGTAAATTAGCCTTAAGGTTATGCATATTTGGTTTTGTGTCGTGAAGAGCATGCAGACTGTATTATCTTTGCAGAAAACTAAATAACTGCATCATTGAGCTCCATATTGAAAAAGTTTAATAAGCTAGTTAATTCTTCGTCTGACTCTATCCTTTTGCACGTATTTGATACCATATATTATTAAAGCGCGTCGCCTCGCTCTCTAAACGGACCTTTTGTTCCTTTGAGTAAGTTTGATGCCCATCTTTCCCAACCACTACCATCCCCACCACCACGTACTAAAGGGTCGTCTCATCTTATCTCTTTAATTTCTTTTCAGATACAAAAACCACCCGCTGTACGCGCTTCGCCGCCACCTGTTGAAGTTCGAAGCGATCTACCCTCCGGACGCGGCGACGCTCGGCTTCGTGCGCGGCGAGGCGGTGTACGCGCGGGAGTGCGTGCACGTGTGCCGCTCGAGGGACACTTGGCTTAAAGAGGCGAAGGTCGTGCGCCTGGGCGAACAGCCGTATAAGGTCGTCAAAGCGCGCCCGAAATGGGATAAGGTAAGCTCGCCTTCCATAGACTTGCTCTGGCATGATTATAATGTTATAAGGCGGTGTACGCGCGGGAGTGCGTGCACGTGTGCCGCTCGAGGGACACTTGGCTTAAAGAGGCGAAGGTCGTGCGCCTGGGCGAACAGCCGTATAAGGTCGTCAAAGCGCGCCCGAAATGGGATAAGGTAAGCTCGCCTTCCATAGACTTGCTCTGGCATGATTATAATGTTATAAGGCGGTGTACGCGCGGGAGTGCGTGCACGTGTGCCGCTCGAGGGACACTTGGCTTAAAGAGGCGAAGGTCGTGCGCCTGGGCGAACAGCCGTATAAGGTCGTCAAAGCGCGCCCGAAATGGGATAAGGTAAGCTCGCCTTCCATAGACTTGCTCTGGCATGATTATAATGTTATAAGGCGGTGTACGCGCGGGAGTGCGTGCACGTGTGCCGCTCGAGGGACACTTGGCTTAAAGAGGCGAAGGTCGTGCGCCTGGGCGAACAGCCGTATAAGGTCGTCAAAGCGCGCCCGAAATGGGATAAGGTAAGCTCGCCTTCCATAGACTTGCTCTGGCATGATTATAATGTTATAAGGCGGTGTACGCAAGGAAATGTATGCACGTTTGCCGCTCTAGAGACACGAAAAGTCAAAGTCAAAATCATTTATTTCCATAGGATGTTATTACATCACTTAGATCCGTCATTACATTTTTTTGGGTGAGTTCACTAACACAATGGCGGAACACGAGAGGCGAAGGTGATGCGCCTGGGCGAATAGCTGTATAAAGTTGTCAAAGCGTGCCCGAAATGGGATACGGTAAGCTCGTCTTCTGTAGATTTTGCTCGTGATGATAATGATGTAAGTTAGTATGCTCGCGAGAATGCGTGCACGTGAGCCGGTCGAGGGAAACTTGGCTTAAAGAGACCTTCGGGTGCACCTGGGCGACCAGCCATTTAAGGTCGTTAAAACGCGTCCTAGGTAGGATAAGTTAACTTGGCTTCTATAGGCTTGCTCGTGAATAATGATAAATGGTAATGATGTAAGTTAGACAATTCATGTCGAAGTAGCTAGACTTTTTTTATGAGATAAAGCGACTCATGATCGCTGACATTACATTTCTTTCTCTCAACCGGTAAATTCTGTACACAGTTGCGTGTCGAACGAATATCCTCTACTACACATTTTTTGCCGAGCATTGAAAGTAACTTTTGCTTGGCCTCCTCTCTTCGCTCACATTCTTGTGAATTGTTATTCCAGCTATCAAACAAGTTGATAACGGACAAGCCGCTGGAGGTGTTTGGTCCGTGGCAGGTCCAGGATTACGAGCCGCCCACGGCCGAGAACGGGGTCGTGCCGCGCAACGCCTACGGCAACGTCGAACTGTTCAAGGCCTGCATGCTGCCCAAGGGAACCGCACATGTCAAGCGTAAGTTGCAAGAATCGTGCATATCAAAGTGTAAACTATAATAGAGCTGCGAAGCGAACCGTGCATATCAATAGGAAGTACAATAGAGCTGCCAAGGGAACAGTGCATATCAAGGGCGTATTCCGATTCAGACTTTCAGCGCTGTCAGCGAACAGAAAAGCAAAAAAACGTATGAGTTTTGACAGCTGACAGTAATTCGGAACGCGATTACCGGTGCTTTAATCGATTTCAGCGCATTTCGGAGCTGCCGAGGGAACCGTGCATATCAAGTGTAAGTTACAATAGGGGATCGGACTACTTTTTTTTTATTTTATAAATCCAAATTTCTTAGTTTCTGCTATCGAACACTAAAAGAATTTTTGCTCTATCTTTAAAATTGACCGAGTTATAAAGGTTTGAAATTCTAGATTAGACAAAGAGGCACATACCCACTTGTGACGTCATTTGTTAGTAACGCCATATAATCTCCATACAAAAATCGTTTTTGAAAGAGACTGACATATTGAAACTTAAAAAATCACTGTCGATTCTGTTTTTTTTCTTCGCGAGTTGTCTGCTACTAATCTATATTTTAAAAATAATTAATAAAATATGGTAAATTTAGGAACAGTCCGATCCCCTATTGAGCGGCCGAGGGAACCGTGCATATCAAGTGTAAAGGTACAAGTTCGAAGCGAGCTGCAACTGTTAACTGCCAACTGCACATGCAGCGACTGCCGGCAGTCAGCCGCGGCGGCGGCATGACTGTTTCGTATGTATTTTTTATTAAATCATTTATTAATGCCGCCGCGCGCCGCAGCTGCAAGTACAGTCGGCAGTCGGCGGTGACTGCAGAACAGTGATACAGCGATTACATGTCAGATTATTAGAGACGGCAAAGAAAAGTCGAAATAAAATGGCGGTACTTTTGACATATTATGACGGTTGTGAAAAACAAATCTGTCACGCCGCAGCGTGCAGTCGCTGCACGTGCCGTCGCCCTCGCGTTTGACGCGGCAACTGCACGCGCAGCGACCGCTGACTGCACCTGCAGCGACTGCCGGCAGTTAGTAGTTGCAGTCGCCTTCCAACTTGTACCTTAAGCTACAAAACAATAGATTCCATTTTACGCAACACTCACTCTTACAGCCAGGTCTTTGATTTCCAACATCAATGGAAACCTATCACACTGAATAATATATACGCGTTTAATCTAATTCGAGTTTGATTGGTCTAATTGCATTTGTTTCCAGTGCCCGGGCTGAACAGGGTGGCGAAGAAATTGAACATAGACTGCGCGCCCGCGATGACGGGGTTCGATTTCAACGGCGGCTGGTCTCACCCCGTGTACGACGGATTCGTCGTCTGCGAGGAGTTCGAAGAAGTTATCACAGAGGCCTGGCTTAAGGTATATTAAGTTGCGTTCGTGCGGCCGTTGTAACTACACGCACCACATTAATCGCGCGCATAGCAAGTTACCTAACGTAACGTGTAATGGTTTTCGCGTTCAAAAATGACACTTATTATTGACGAGTTTTTAACTTTCGTTCAAAATAAAATTGACGTACTCGACGAACTTAGCATCGTACAAATTTGTGCTAGTAATTTTACGTCGAGTGATATAGAAACCAGCAAGGAAATACTGTTCAATGCTCTTCCCAGTCTTAAATTTTTGCGAAGAAATGGAAATGATAAAGATAAAAATAACATCAAGGACGTCATTAAGGCGTTTAAGGAGTCTGACCCAGCGGAGCAGCCGACATTTGTCGCCAAAAATCTGAACCGTTTACTGCCCGTGACGTTCGACCATGTGGACGTGACACGACTACTAAAGGACATGGTTATCCTTAAGTCCGAATTACAAAGCCTAAGATGTGAGGCAGTCTCAAAAACAGAATTGTTAGAATTTCAAACAAAAATTAGCTCAGATCTTAACTATTTTCGTAAAACTACCGGCAGTAAGATTGGCGCTTCCGTGCTGCAACGTAAGTCTAATGTGCGAGAAGACACGGTCGAAATTTCTACGATAAGCGCGACTCCAAAGCGGCTTGATGGCAACCTGACTAACGAATCTTGTACGTACCGCCACGCCGCCGCCGCGCGCCTGTGCGCTGCCCCCTCCTGACGTCGAGCACACACCGAGTTATCGGGATCTATGCATAGGTACGAAGCCCGCCGCGAAGCAAACAAAACCTTCTATCTCTAACGTTAAGGGCGATACTCCCTTTATAGAAGCCAAGTATAAAAAGAAGCGAATAAGAAATAAATTAAACATGTGTGGTACTGCAACCGGCCCATGCAGCTTGCAAGTAGCAGATTTGCCCGCCAGTGTTTATTTATCACGTTTAATGAAATCCACTAGCGCTGACGATATAAAAACGTATATAGCAGGAAAAGACGAAAGTTGTATGGATGTGCAGCTATTGAAACAAAGACCGGATGTAGATTTTAACTCATTTAAAGTTACTGTACCCAAAAACAAAATAAATACCTTCCTAGAGAAATCTTTCTGGCCTGCAGGAATAGTATTTCGCCGGTATCGCGAACGTATACAGAACGTAAATAAGACCCATAATGGATAGTTCAACAAATAGGATTGTTTTAATTTCGTTCAACTGTAAGGCGCTTAAGACTTCGGTTCAGCATGTGCACGATCTATGCGCAATCTCCGACATAGTAGCCCTTCAGGAGACCTGGCTGCTCCCACACGACCTTAACTTCGTGCATCAGGTGGACGGTGACTTTAGCTGCGTTGCTAAATCGTCAGTCGACACATCTACCGGCGTACTGCGGGGAAGGCCGTATGGTGGTCTTGCGCTCTTGTGGAGAAAGTCCAAACTTCCTCATGTTAGCGTAATAGACTGTTCAAGTGACAGAATAATTGCAATTAAAGTGACTACTTCTTCTCGCCCATTTATTGTGTTCAGTGTTTACTTACCAACCGACAAAGAGGAGAACTTACCTGATTTTACGGACTGTCTTAGTCAAATTAACGCTATTATAGAAGAGAATGATGTCCCCGATGTTTATGTACTGGGAGATTTTAACGCTCACCCTTATACTTTATTTGGGCGTGAGCTTCTGTCTTTTTGTAACGAGCAGCAGTTAGAGTGCGCTGATATTAACTTGTTGGGTATTGATTCTGATACATACACGTTTGTCAGCGATGCGCACGGCAGTCGGAGGTGGCTTGACCACTGCGTGACAACCAAAGCGGCCTTTGATACCGTGACGTCGGTGGACGTCATGTATGATGTGTACACCTCAGATCACCTACCGTTGCGTATCGAGTGTGACGTTGGGGTCCACCCCAGTCCACTGCACCACGCGAGCTGCTGCTCGGCCGGGTCAGCTTAACGGTATTTTATGGGGTTCCCGTGATGCTAGTCAAATAGACGCTTATAATAAATATTGTAATAGTCAATTAGCCAACTTAAATTATACATTAGTATGTGATAAGTGTGATTTAGATAAGTCATGCGAATTTATAAAAGAGCATCATAGTTTTATTGATAGTTTATACTGTGATATTGTAAAAGTTTTACAATTATGTGCAAGAATGAGTGCAAGTTCGCGTTCGGGTGCACGTAGGCAAACCAAAAGAGTTGTTAGTGAGTATCACAAAAAAGCGCGCATGTACTTCAATTACTGGGTTGATGCAGGCAGACCGTCCACGGGAAGTGCATACACAGATATGTACGATAGTCGTAAGAAATTTAAAAATAAATTGCGTTGGTGCCAGCGCAATGAAGAAACGATTAAAATGGACATTTTGGCTACGTCATAGATAAATAAGGGGGTATAGATTGTTCTTTTCATACTAAGAGTTTTGCTATTTAAGAAAACTGTACTAGATGGCGTTACTTGGCTTGTCGGAGGTAACATTTGTCTTAAATGGCCAAATTAAAGCATTTTTCATCTCGAGGATTTAATATTTATTTTTTATTACTATAATAACAATGTTTTTTCATTACTAGACACAATAAATCAACAATTACTCACTATTCAAATTAGCACTCAATTTATTGAACCATTAAACTAAAAACCTAAAACCTTTTCACGTTAGGAGAGCACGCAGTTATTCTGATTTTCAACAGATGGCGTGTTTTTAGAAATAGCGCTACAGAAATATTGCCAGATTTTAAAAATAAATATGTGTCTGATCTATACTTGGTTAATTTGGAAGAAATAATGTTTAATAACAAACATCAGCTGTCGCACATACAGAAAACATTTTCTAATTGATAAGTCTAAAACAACAATATTGATAGCTGCATAACCAAACTAAAATAAGTGCGTTCCGTTTCATTGTGAAAAATTATTATAAAGTATCTCGTTTTTTAACACTGCTGCTTAAGCCTGCTCCAGAATGTCCAGACTTAGCCCACGGATCGCTTGCTAAGTGTCATTCATGGAGCTGTTTTTTATTGTACTTCACGCTGTCTTTCCCAATTTTTTTCGGTTTTTTATCCCGCGGGTCTTTGCGAACATCCATACATCCGTCAGATACAAAGTTTCACATTTATAACATTAGTAAGAACAATGGACCTACGCTCGCGTTATGTAAGATTTTCCCGTAGGAATAAAACTTTCTCCCGTAAAAACTAGGTATAATGTTCAGGTTACAAACTATCTTCATTCCAAATTTTATCTAAATCCGTTGAGAACTTTAATCGTGAAGGTGGAACATACAAATATTATTTTCACATATTTTATAAGGATTAGTTAGTACAATAAATCTTAACACGTCTGGCAATCTAGTTGTCATGCGCGTGGTCATACCCTGCGTTCCGAAACGCGCTGAAATCGATTAAAGCACCCGTAATCGCGTTCCGAATTACTGTCAGCTGTCAAAATTCATACGTTTTTTTGCTTGTCTGATCGCTGACAGCGCTGAAAGTCTGAATCGGAATACGCCCATAGATAAATAAGGGCGTGGTGACTGGTGTTGTTTTGTTTTCGTGTTTGCGCTTAGCAACCGACTCGAGCGTTCATGGCAACAAAGGTTGCCAAACGCGATACTACGTTGTGCTGTGTGATTATCTTGCTGCTGCTGCTTTGCCAAACGCATGAAAAATTTGTGATTTATCATCTACTTTTAGTAAAAATTTATGATTTCTGTAAGTCACAAAAGAAAAATGTTTTAGAAAACAAAATCAATCCGAAATTAAAGATAATAAAAAACTTGTAGGTAATTAAATGATGGTCTTTTCCTTATTTCGCTGAACCCGATTTTTTCACAGGCATAGGTAATCCCTCACGGGTTAAGAAGATTTGGATAAGAAACATATTTTGCATAACATTTATCATCTGAATTCATCACCTCTCTTTTGTCACATCACACTAACATTTTTGTGAAAATATATTTGGATGTTTGCTCCGCTTTCACGCCTAAACTACTAAACGAATATGGATGAAAATTGGAATAGATATAGTTTGTACTCTGGATTAAAACAATCGAGACTTTAAAAAAATATATTTTTACCACGTCTTATTCCCACGGGAGAATTTTATATAACGCAAGCGTAGCCGCGGGTGGACCGCTAGTTGTTCATAAAAACGGAAAGGATGACTGGTTTTTAAAATTATAATTAGAGCGTGATTTCGGAATGCAATAATGGTGTTTATGACGTTATAATTGAATCTAGCTAGAATAAAGTGTTACACCACTCATGTGTTGAAACTTTATATCTTTACGAGTGCTTACACCCAATAAACAGAATTTTGATATTTTGTGGGTTACGCCACTTTTGCACTTTTGCACCTTTTAACGTCAAACGGCTGACAATAATGTTAACATGATAATTTTGAAAAGTAAATATGGTCCTTCTAAAAAAAATATCTTTTTTTTTCAATTTTCCGCGCAACTTTTTTTATTTTATTAGAATCTTCTCGTGACAAAAACAAACTCAACAAAAAAATAATTAGCTAAATCGTTCTAGCCGTTCACGTGTGATGCCGTGGTGGTAACAAAGGCAAATAGGGATTCATTATTAGAACATAGTAAATATTAGCATAGAGAGTGAGTTTACCAATAAAGACGTAAACATAAATTCACAAATAGTACGGGCAAGCCAGTTCGGGGTCGCTCCACATTTGCGCCACCTGGCGACTAAAGGAAACCACGTTCAGTTAGAGATTTATTAATAGTTCGACAGATGTCACTTGATTAACACAGATAGGCTTAGAAAGTAGCGACATCTAATATAATAAGCAAAACTAAAAGGTACCGGCGACAATAATAAGTTTTACGCAGGTTGGGCATGCAAGTATGGAGTTAGCAATCTATACCCCCTTATTTATCTATGGCTACGTTCAAGAAAAATAAGAATTTTGTACAATTTTGGAATTCAACTAAAAAACTAAACCCAAAGCCTAATTTACCTACCTCTGTAGACGGGTTGCAGAATCCTGGGGAGATAGCTGAATTATTTGCCAATAGGTTTAAAGTTTCGCCACTTCCGGTAGGGGGCGTGAGGGATTCGAACGGAGATACTGAAGAATCTTCGAGTCGCTCTTGTCTGCGCTTCACTCCGGAGGATGTAAAGAAGGCTATCGCTAACACGAAGCGTGGTAGATCCCCAGGCCATGACGGCTTGAGTATAGAACACGTTTTGTGTGCTGGAAGTCTTCTTCATGATATACTGAGTGGGTTTTACAATTTGTGCATTAGTTTTGGCTATCTTCCTGAGGCTCTAATGCGAACGATTGTAGTACCTATCGTAAAAAATAAAACGGGATAGGCCTATATCTCTAGGAACAGTGCTCGGAAAGGTGTTTGAGGGGTTGCTACAGCCTGAACTGCTTAAAGAAATAAAAATAGATGATGCGCAATTTGGCTTCCGTCCCGGTCTGTCAACGAACTCGGCAATCGTAAGCTTGAAACACACCGTAAGTTACTACGTAAGTAGAGATACGAGTGTGTACGCATGCTTTCTAGACCTGAGTCGCGCATTTGATCTCGTCAATTATGAGATTCTCTGGAGCAAACTGCGTGACTCTCAGGTTCCCGGAGAGATTGTCGATCTGTTGAGGTATTGGTATGGGGGCCAAATTAATTATGTTAGATGGGGCGACGCGACTTCCAATAACTACAGATTGGAATGCGGTGTGCGTCAAGGAGGGCTCACCTCTCCGGACCTATTCAACCTATACGTCAACGGTCTGATCGACGAGCTGAGGAGCACTGGTGTTGGATGTCATCGTGGGAATGTTTGTGTAAACAACCTGAGTTACGCCGATGACATGGTGCTCCTGAGCCCGTCGATCAACGGTCTCAGAAAACTGCTTTCAGTCTGTGAACATTATGCTGATGCGCACGGACTGAAATATAATGTTCTTAAGACGGAGATGCTTATCTTTAGGGCGGGGAAAGGTCCGGAGAGGGTGCCTGAAGTTCAGCTTAATGGCTCGGCAGTTCGGGTTGTGCAGCGCTTCAAATACTTAGGACACGTACTCACGCACGACCTTAAAGACGACTGCGATATAGAGAGGGAAAGGCGGGCGCTCTCTATTCGATGCAATATGATTGCTCGTAGGTTTGCGAAGTGTAGCACAGAAGTAAAAACACTGTTATTTAAATCATTCTGCCAGTGTTTTTACACCTGTCAGCTATGGGTAAACTTCAAGAAGTCATCGCTTAGTACCATAAGGGTACAGTACAATGACGCGTTCCGTATCCTTATGCGTCTCCCTCGCTTCTGTAGCGCTTCTGGCAAGTTTGCCGAAGCGAGAGTGCCCGACTTTTTCGCAGTTGTCAGAAATCGCATATCCTCGTTCTGGGAGAGATTGCGTAACTCGGATAACACCATACTGGGGGCCGTGTGTGAGGACCTCTCTAGTCCTTTCTTCAGGTACTGGCTGAACGTGCACCTTAACCCGAACAAAAAAATGTGACGAGAGACCATAAGTCTCGATATTATGTAAGCATAATTTGTAATTTGTATTTTATTTTTATACTAATTCATTTTATGTATTTTTTATTCTTTTTTTATTTTATTATGTAATGTGTATTGCTTTTGCTGTACATTTACAATGGGTCTTTTGCCTTGATAAATAAATATATTATTATTATTATTAATAATATTATTGTTCAATGAGCACTATCTGACCGACTATGAAAAAGATAAATTTCACGGATATTCGTTTATTTGCCAGATAGTTTTAGAAACATGATTAGAATTAACCGTGTCGAAAATAACTTGCTAACTGTGTAGGCAAATTGCTTTTAGAAGGCAAGATGGAAGTTCAGTTGTGGTTAGATAGGTAGATTGATCCTACTTGCAGCATCATGGCCTCTTTTTTAGATCCTGGTTGGGTGACGTATGCTGGTGGTACTTTCCCGCCGTAAACTTAATCTACCCGAATGTATTCATCTAGGGGCATTAAGTTCACTTTTAGTAAATTTTATACCCCTGTCCTGATTTTGAAAGATTATAATACAAAAGGCCGGCCGAGATTCGGAATGTACGAGTACATTGGGCCGTTGGTTCCAGATAGTATCATAGATAGCGTTCTTTGAGCCAAGTCAGAGCTATTCGGGTTATTCGGGCTAGCCATTACACGAAGCCCATGTTTTTTTGAATAGCATTGAACTTGTTATTCCCAGGATCAAGAAGACCAGGAGCGCAGAGAGCGTGAGAAGATCGAAGCGCGCGTGTACGGCAACTGGCGGCGCCTCATCAAGGGGCTGTTCATCCGCGAGCGACTCAAACTCAAGTACGGCTTCCAGGACCCCGCGCTCCTCCACGACAACAAGAAGAAAGGACCTCGCCTCGTCCTCAAGAAGAAGTGAATGTAAGTGCACTCAGTACCTGGCTGTGTTGAAGTATTATTAATTAGTAAAGTAGTTTACAATCGATCTTGGTAACCTGTGATTAAATCATAGTTTAGATTTAAGTAAGATTGTTTTGAATCGTGTTTGTTTTGTTTTAAACGTTTTGCATGTTTTTAATACTCAGTGATTGTCTATCTTGCCATGCTAATGATGGATGCATCACAATTTTATTATTATAAATTCCTAATTGTTTTTACTCTTACTGAATAATTACCTTCTAAATAATTATTAAAATAATTTAAAAGTAAATGTTATTTAGTCAAGGATTGCCTATCTCGCCATGCTATTATGTGTGATAGCAACATTGGGTTCAAATTCTTATTTTTTTGATCATGCTGAATCTGAATTTGTACCTTGTTTTGAATCTTGATTAATATTACTTGTTATTTTTTTAATTTTAATAAAGTTCTTCAAAGAAGTAAAGAGTATTTTGTTATCCTGGTAGGTGGTAAGTAGTTGCTTTGTGGTAAAAAGGTGCTAACAGTAGACATAAAATTGGTATAGTATAGTAAGAAAACAACAATACCATTTTTAAAGAATATTTATTTAATAAAGTTGACAATTTATCAACATGTCGATTATTGTCAAATTATAATGCAACAAGCTGTTGTAATATTCATATTACTTTAATTTGTGTATTTGTTATGTAGCAGAAGCTCTAAAAGCATTATATATAACCTAGTTAGAATTTAATCTAGCACAGCTGTATGCTGTCTGAATCTGTAGTTTATGTACAAAATGTTTGGTGTATAAAAAATGTTATAGATAGACACTTCAGGTCTCTATGCAAGGCCTGGTCGGTCGAAACGATTGCACTTATTTGCAATCTTATCTGCGTTTACAGGATAGTTTTTTTTTTACCTTTAAGTAATCCATCACAATGCCATTGTGGATTTACTTTTTTTTTTTTTTTTTTCAATATTTTTATTATTTACTGATTGATTTAGTCTTATATACCTACTTTAAGTCTATACGTCTTACAAACTACTATATTTTATGACGAATTTATAAACTAAGGGCCCAGACACATTCACCATTCACGATTTGTACATATATGAAAGGAATGTAACCTTTAATTTATATCTTTCTATCATAAAATATTTAAATATAAAATATCTATCTCTTCTTTCACCTTTATCTATTTCATTAGTCTCATTGGGTATCAACCATTATTAAAGCCAGTTTAATTAATGGTATGATCATCGGGTAGCAATGTGCAACAGATTAAATTCCTTTCATGCTACCACTCTCTCAATGGTTCCTATAAAGTCCAGCTTCATAGAGTCTACGCCATTGTCAATGCGCCTGCGCCCATACCGAAACCTACTCCCCTAGGGCCGAAATTCCTGCCGTAGCAACCGCGGCAATAAATCTCGCCGTTGGGTCCATCGTTCAAGTTGGTGGAATCCTGCAACAAAAATAAATAAATTAATATACTTTTTCATCAAACGCTTGATCTAGTCTTGTTTGTGTTTGAGACTGAAAGTTTTTGCGTCCTCTGGGCGGAATGGTAAGTTAACCTGTCTTAGAGTACCTACTCTTTGAGTATACATTAGAAAACTAACGATGTTTCGCTCGGCTTGTTTACCGAACCAAGTCAAACATTTCAGACATATTATATCTGATTAATTTCAATTTTTTTATTTCACTTTGGATGTTTTTTAAAATGGTACAAAATCAACGAGTCGCCAAATCAAGAAGTTTTTGTAATTTATGGCCCGGCTACTAGACTTTTATGCAGTCTTTTTTTTTTTCTGACAACCTGTTTTTCGTATCGCATGCTTTGAGTGAATGAGATAACCCTCTCTCTTTTGCACATTTTATCAGCTGTTTTTATAGGGCGCATTCTGAATCATACTTTCAGCGCTGTCAGCGAGCGATCACAAAAGCAATATTTTAGACCACTTGCGGTTTAGACGAGTTTGCGACCGTTCGATACTAAATAAAAAAAACGTACGAGTTTTGCCAGTAATTCGTTCGGAACGCGATTACGGATGCTTTTATCGATTTTAGCGCGTCTCGGAACGCAGGCAGGGATAGTCAGGCCGCGTACCGAATCACCGTCATTGGGATTACGGCTGCCATTGTGACGTCATGGAATGCGTCATGACCGCCGCCATCTTCCGCTAACGGCGCCCATGCTCCAGAGCGAAATTCACGTAAGCGTAATGTCAAATTCGACTTTGACATAGTGTTTATTTATTTTTAAAAGTTAAATGTGTACATAATGTTTAAATGTAAAATTAACGTGTCTTATATTTATTTGGTTGAACAAAATTAAAAACACGTTATTCAATTATGAAATGGAAATAAATTACTGAAATATTTTAAATCAATCCGTTTTGTAGGTTAGGGCTGCCAGATGTTCGATAGTAAAAGTATCGAGTAGGTTATGTATATATTACGATAGTTTTGGCTCAGGCACATACATACATAAGGTAATATCATAGGCAATCTGATAAAGTATAAATATCAAACATTATTTTTTGTATTTTTTTTAATTTCATGTGCCTATATACATCTCCATTTTTAAAAATTCGCATACCTTTTCTTATTTTAGGTACTAGCCATGCGAAAAGTGCTGTTTTCACAGCTGTACGATACTTTTTTAATACGTATAATAATTTAGAATTTTGCCAGTTTTGGTACGGTAATCAACATCTGGCGAGACTTGAGTTATAAGCAGTTTCAGCGCGCTCAAACGCCGCCGTTCCGTTTTGATTTCGCTCATGAGCCGTATTATCGCGATTTCTGAATCGGTACTCGAGTAATCGCTGTCAGTACTTTGAGCCGTGAAATCTGATTCGGAATACACCCGACTGACTATCCAAACTGTCAAACTGACACAGTTTGACATACGTACGTACGTCACCTTGGTCACCCATCGCAAAATCGTTGATAAAAACGAGTCAAGTTTTCGTCAATAATTACGTGGTTTCTTACAATGAAATCAAGGAAAATGTTAATTTTACCGTTATTTTTCGTCGCCTTTCTGGGTATAGAAAGTACCTTAGCCGATTTCTCAACAGAAGACTGTGCACAACTTGGTTTTATAAAAGCTAACCTTATATGTTCATCTTGCGATCAATTGAAGGATTTTAGTCTGGAGCCGTTAGTAGAACATTGTAAAGAGTGTTGCCACAACGATGAGTCGGCACCGAAGGAAAAGAAGTACGCTCGTGCTATTCTAGAAGTGTGTACGTGTAAGTTCCCGGCGTATCCTCAAATCCAAGCCTTTGTTAGGAGTGATCGGCCCGCTAAGTTCCCTAATCTACAAATAAAGTACGTGCGAGGTTTGGACCCTATAATAAAGCTCCTCGACAAAGATGGCATTGTTAAAGACACTGTTGCTATCGAAAAGTGGAATACTGATTCAGTTGAAGAATTCCTGAAGACTCATCTCAATACAGAAGAGCCTGAAGATAAAAGTTACTTGAAGACTAATCAAATTTAAGTTAGAATAATAAATAAATTTTGTTTTAAGTTACTCATACTTTGATTTTTATGTTTTTAACCCATTTATTTCATAAATTTAAGCATAATTTTATCCATTTTATAAATTTAATTTTATGATAATAATCTACATCAATTGTGAAATTAATTTGTAAAATATAATAGTTAAGTGACTTACAAGAGATCTATGGCAATCCGCACATGAGAAGCACCGTCTGTGCCATGTGCCATTCTTGGAGTGCATCTGTTCTGCAGCGTAGACTGGGAAACCACATCGAGGGCAGCCTTGGCCTTTAGCTGCTTTTGCACCAGTAAATGGCATCTGTTCAGAGCTGTAAAAGAGTTTTCAACAATTTTAATTTTCAACATGGGGGATAAAAAATGAATATTCTTCTAATTCTTAAAATAAAAACAATGAGTTTATGGAATTTATTGTCAATTAATACAGATATTACATTGGAAACTAATATGAAATATTGCTACTGAGGCAATTTCTAATACTAAGCAGAATCTTTTAGCGAGAAATTTCATTAAACTACTTCAGGTAAAAAAAAGTATGCCAATAGAATAGTTCTCTAGGCGAACATAGAAAAAAAGATACCAGACCTCCGGCGGACTTAGCAGGAGTTCAATGAGAAATTTATTACTTCCTATCGGCCATTGGCAGTAGAAGGCAGGCATACTTACTATGAAACGGTGGGTTCGGCGTCGATGCACACGAGGGTGGGAGCGTGGCCGAAGCCGAAGCCCTTGGGTCCGAAGAGCTTGCCGTAGCAGGCGCGACAGTGGATCTCCTTGTCGGGCCCGTCGCAAGCCAACATCGAGTCCAGCGGCCGGTGGCATTCCGCGCAGTTGAAGCATTTCTTGTGCCACATCTGCAACAAGGGACACGGTTGGTGAGAAGAACTCGTCGAAAAAGAAGTATCAAGGTTCCAACTAAACCAAAACTCAGTAGCAACAGCGTTCTTTTTAGGTCACAATTTGAGGTGCTAGAAGCACGAAGAGCTAGAGAGCAAGGGGCTCCACAATCGCGTTACGATTGAGTCTGACTATGAAGCCCCTTCCTCAAGTTTTCTCGATAGCGGCTGACTTGATTGACGATTTCTGGATTCAGATGGAGCTGATCGTCTCGATTAACGGAAAGAACAATTCTAATTAACGTAGCTTGTTAATTCGCGTATAGCTTCTTTATGTGAAAGAAGGGAATAGTATTGAAACTTACAGTTCCCTTAGCCAGTTGTTGTTCAGCCGCGAACACGGCGCCTCCACATCGCGGGCATCCTTGCCCTTTTGGCGCCATGATGGAAGTAGTGTCCGGGGATGCGAACGGACGACCCGCAGAAATTTCCTCCTCGCTGTAAACCAAACAAACTTTATAAACACTGTTAAATCGAGCACACATTTGTTCAAAGTGATGCGTACGGAAATTATATTTTTTGGTACAAATTCTTACGCCGCCGCCGAATGCAAACATGACTACTTATTCAGACAAGAAGTCACCGTTAACAGTAGCTTCGACAACATTTAAAAAACTTGAATTCGTGTAAACGTGCAGCAACGCAGTACCGGTCGTTGTTGTGGAGATCCTTTGAAGAAGCCCGTGTTCAGCAATGAACTTCTTTCGTTTGAGATGATGACGCATTAATGTAAACTTACGTTAATCCGTCCGTTTGAAGGAATCCGGAGCCGCAGGCAAAACCGTAGCCGTGGGGGCCCCATTTCTTGCCGTAACATGTCTTGCAGTAGACCTCTCCATCAGGGCCGTCGCAAGCGATGATGGAGTCCAGGGTTTTGGTGCAGTCACGGCACTTGAAGCACTTGCGATGCCACTCGCGGCCTTTAGCAAGCACCTGTTCGGCAGCAAACACGGCGCCGCCGCAACGCGGGCAACCCTTTCCGGGGGAAGCCATGATCGAGGTCGTGTTGATCAGCGTAGACTTGGGAGCTTGATCACTGCATAGAGAAGTCATGGGTTGATTTGGTATTTTATCTTTTATAAATACGAAACTATCTATGCGTGCAAAGTAAACGTAAACATGTTATCTCAAACATTCCAGTATCACCATAATTTTCACACCATTTTATTAGGTTTATAATAGGAAAAGATGAATTAAGTAAGTAAGAGATCTCGTAATAATTGCATTATACGAGTGAATGGTCGAGCGTGACCTAATGAAGGGGATGTGTAGGTGGGATTTACGGCTCATTACATGCTGTAAGCTGAAAACCCGCATGAAGCGAGTCTCGCCGATATTAAAATTAGTTCGTTCGAGAGCGGAGCGCGTGTTCTATTTTCACGCTGGCACTCTGCCATCTCTTGTTTGTATTATAAGCTGTTTTTATGAAAGTGACTATGTGATGGAAATAACCTGAACCTGTCTTGTAACCTGAAACCTTTTAGACGAAACATGTTGCTATAGACTTCAAAATCTGAATTTTGTGTTAATCTAATGGATATTGAGAATGTTACGGTGACGAAAGGAAAAAAACTGAAACAAAACCATTTGCTAAGCATCTAATAAGCAAATGTTTGGTTAAAGTATTAGTTGAATAAGTGGAGATAGAGGTCCCGCAGTCCTATAGACTGTGTAGTTTCTGGGTCAAAAATGACACACCATTTTTCAAGTACCTTTGCCACTCCATGTCCCTTATATCACACATAAGTCCGAGGGACGACATCCCTCCATGACCAATACCTCTAGGACCAAATCTTTGTGCGTAGCATCCTACAGCGAAAGCAAAGAAGCATTGTTATATTACATCTGTAGAGTACACAGCAGTGTAGAGAGAGAACACATAGTAGAACATTATTATGTACATAGTAAACAGCTGTGCCCTCGCCAGATGAGTAAATGTCGCTCAAATGGTTCTTACCCATTGGCGTAACAGTCACTCTGCAGGACACCGGCGCCCTTGCCGTATCCGTATCCCTTAGGACCAAACTTCTTGCCATAACATACTACAGAAAAAACATTTAATTAACACTACAGACAAAAGGGATAACACAAAAATGAATTTAATGATTTTAGATAAACTTTTTGTTGGTAATAAGTAGATAGTAAATTTTGAGTTACTTGTTTTGTAAAAAATAAAAACAAAACACTGTGTTACAATAGTCATACAAATGGTAATTCAATGTAAAGACGAACCTTTGCAGTAAATGTCTTTGTCAGGGCCCTCGCAACAGTTCGTGGAGTCCAGTCGTTTCATGCATTCGCCGCATTTGTAACACTCCCTGTGCCACGCCTGAACATACATCGAACAATGTGGGTTGGTAAGAAACAAGGAACTCGGGACATGCAAGACTGTCCTACGGGTGCACTCCGTTATCACAATGATTTGTGATGTTATAGCAAGGATTCATAACAGGTCACTCGAACAATAACAGAACAGTTAGTTGATACCTCGACAGTATATTTCGCGGTCTGGTCCATCACAATGCATCATAGAATCAAGTGTCCTGTTGCAATTTAAGCA
This sequence comes from Carpatolechia fugitivella, assembly GCA_951230895.1. NCBI lineage: Eukaryota > Metazoa > Arthropoda > Insecta > Lepidoptera > Gelechiidae > Carpatolechia > Carpatolechia fugitivella. Next base: position 9,422,757 of record OX579653.1, on the reverse strand, counting down.
TTTGAAGCATCGCCTGTGATAACCCTACGACACAACAGTTAAAAATATCTTTTAAATTATTGTACTTATTTGTTGTTGCTTCGAAGAAACGGAAACTAAAGATATGACCATTTTTTACCCCGAAAAGTTTTCTTAACATTTCAAACATCAGCCTAAAAACAACTTTTTTTCAATGTTTATCTGCGTAAAACCAAACATCTAAATTCTTTCAGGCATTTGTTTAACAAATCATTAGCAGCTTCAAGTGTCAAGTTAAAGCAAGTGAATAGGTAGTCTATGTACTAATAGTATGTGGAAAGGAATAGTGATGTTAATGTGCGACTTACCCTGCCTCGGGCCAACATCTGCTCGGCGGCGTAGACGTAGCCGCCGCAGCGCGGGCAGCCCTCGCCGGGCGGCGCCTTCGCGATCATGCGGGGCTCTAAGCACGCTCCATTGGTCTTCACCCTGCACACAACTTTCGGTCAGTGAAGGTTCACCTGTCTGATGTGCTTGCATAGCAACGTTGACAGAAGATATGTTAAAAGCCTCCGGCTGCTTCTACGCTAACATCGTCCACACGGATCGCGGCGAAGCAGTTGATGCCGGCGGCGCACCTCCGCCGTAATGGGAGAAGGTAAGGGCTCCCGGCCGCCCGCTCCGCACCGGCCCGGCTACCGGCCGCACTAAAGCACTACACAAATCGACATAGAGGGCGCTTTCCTTATCCCATCACATACATCGGCTACTGTTAAAGCTCAGACGGAAGCGTTAGCTGAGGGTTAGAGAGAGAGGTTTAGTTGCAGAGAAAGTTATGAAAACAAGTGGTTTGTTTAGCGCATGCCTTCTAGGTGCGTCTGGAGCGTTGCGAAGCCGTGCTTAGGCTTTACAATATGGTTTCTCACCGGTTGCTCCGCTGGTTCGGGTCAGCCCGCTTGGAAGGGAAGGAAGGGGAGGGCAAGCGCGCTCGAGACGACGCGGTAGCGCGCTTCAAGCGACTCTCGCGCCGCCTCGACCGCGCTCGTACAACTAACTCACATGTGATAGTCGACTCTTTTATTGGTTTTTGTATAAATTAAGAATAATAGACCGATAAACAAAATAAATTAAGCGATAGCGAATAATAAATAAATAATCCTAACTATGATAATTTAAAGTACGGTTTGGCGTGCTTTGCGAGGCGCCGGTTGCTGGCCGAGATGCGTGTCGGCGACCCGCTAGCTCTGCTGGTCCGCTGCCGCGATCATTGCCTGTTGCGACATAAACGAAGTGGTCATGCACGTGTCAGGCGGAGCATAATGTACAGCCGGGCGCTCGCTGTCTACTACACAATTTATGAGTATATGTACACGCAGTTAATTTGTTACGTACGGGCCCGTAGGCCGGTCACCGGTGCGACCTTAGATAAGGAAAGACCCTCAGTGGCGCGGGCGGCGGGAGTGCAGAGAGGGTGAGACTTACCCTTCCGTTTCGGACTTGAACTGTTCGCCGCTGTCCATGGACAGGCAGCCGGCGCCACCGCCGAAGCCGTAGCCTTTGGGTCCGTATTTGCGCGCGTGGCAGTTTTTACAGAAAAGTTCACCTTCGTGCTCTGTGCAGTTGGTCGAATCCAACATCTTGTTGCACATACCTGCGAAAGAAATTAAACAATATTTTTAGTATTCTACATATTTCAATCCTTTTCAAATCTTTTCAGGTTCTTAGTTCTTATTTGCTTGTTTTTCAGTGAACGTTACCAAACCCATTAAGCTATTCATAAATAGAGGAAGTCGTATATACGATTACGTTAGGTAAGAGGCAAACATCGGGAAAGGAAAATCTAAAACCCGTTTCCTCGTCCAAATATACCCTATCAAAGAGAAAGATAGATTTTGTTTATCAATAAAAACAATCAATGATATATAATAATAATATTTACTAACCACACTTGAAGCAGCCTTTGTGGAATTTGTAACCACCGGCCAATCGTTCTTCGGCCGCGTATACGGACTTGCCGCATTTCGGACACTTTGGGTTATCTGCTGGTTTGAAAGGCATTGTGCTCGCTTAACTTATCCTGTAAAAAATATTCCACGTTTCAATGGTCTGTCCACTTTCCTCCGACTCAGAAGCATTGTCCTTATGGTACATTCGACTTGGAAACTGCACTGTTAATCTTTGCTTAATCACCATACCACTCTTTATCACTTCTCTTTCCTTCCGTAGAAAAACCTTTGATTTATTATAAAGTTAAAACATTAGAACGTGTTCTAGTTTATTGCATTGTAAACTGGCAAAAGTCCAAGTCGCCTGCACCACTTCAATCGCATCCAAACTGACACTTGATTGCTCAACAAGCACATGTACCAAGTACCACGATGTGTTAGCTGCGCGCGCTTCCTCCGAGTGTGATCGTTTCACGTAAAGAATGCAGGGCAGGGCGGAGGCGTGGGCCGCCGCCCGGTCGCACCTAATTTGGGATCGTTCAGGTAAAGTTACGTAGCTGGAACGCACCGCTAATAATAGGCTGCACTAGGAGGAAGCGCTGAAATCACTCGCGATTTTGTTAAATTTTGTTGCGTTTCTGTCACTTTCACTGAAACACGGACCTGTTCGTTGATTCGCTACGAGAGTCGAGCTCTCGAACGCGTTTACAGTGCGGGGCGGTGATGCCAAGACTGCGGTGCGCGGAGGTCGAATGATGCGCGAGGGCAGCCCGCGACCGTAGTCTATGCGCGGGAGTTGCACACGGCCCCAGTGGAGGGGATCCGTGCCGCCCTCACGCCACCCTGGTCCTGCGCGCCGTTGCTCCTGGTCTTCGCACCCTTCCATCATCAGCTCACACCTACTCTACCTTTACTTACTTGCCACTTTAGTACTCCAAATCTTCTCGGCCAGACAGTAGTGCCAGTGAAAGACATGTCGTACATAACACAATGTCAACAATTCGAAGTATCTGTGTTGATGGACGCTTCGCAATCGCACGCTCAATTCTGTAAACAAGATAGTTTTGTATAAATATTCGTTGTTCTTTATGTAATTTTGCATCGACAACATGCAGCTGTATTTTATTCTAAATTATTGACTGTTTAATTAAATGAATATTAACAAGTTTCGCTGAGATACTTTTCAGTTTACTTCACAAGATACAGAAATATTGCTAAGATACTCGTAGTTCAAATTAATTTAAAATATTAGATAGTTTTAAAAACTAGTACAACTTTAAATAATTGTATTTAAAAAGTTTCAATATTTTGAATTCCTATAACTCCTGCTTCAGATTGCCACTATTTCAAATATACAACGTGTTAGCAAAATAACGCAAAACCTCTCGGGTAGGTCGCCGATGAAACTGAACAACTTTAGTTCCACAGCTTTTAAAATTCGCAATAGTACATTGTTATACGAGGGGTGAAAGTAACTTATTTAGTGCCGGGGTTTGGGGCCTGAGCGTAGCGAGGGCCCTATAGTTCGAGCCTCTAAATAAGTCTTTAACCAGAGGTAAACACTGTGCTTTTCATTACGAATACAAGGAAAGTAAAAATAAAAACACGAATCAGCTAAAGAAAAAATGAGTGACTTCCATATCTGAATCAGATGAACTCATTGTAAACAAAACCCTACAACTCGAGAATCATTGAAAAGTTGTAAATATTTTGCCCAAATCTATTTTATTTTAAAGAAATAGTTGAAAGTCAATTATGATAAAGTTCTTTAAAATATATATATTCTTTAATTAACAACTTAACTTAACTTAATTATTATTAACTTTATGTTATTTCAATTTAACATTGCGCTGTAATTCAGTGGCTGTATAGAAATGTGAAATGAAATTTTTATAATTTGACAGCTGTCAGTTGAAAACGATTCTCCCTGCGGGCTGAAAAGTATTACCTTCAAACCGCTCCTCAGGCCAATATATAGTTAGAAAGTTGTGAACAAAAGCTGTTCAGTTTCATGGGCAGACCTACCCGAGAGGTTTTACGTTATTTTGCTAGCACGTTGTAGTTGTGGTTACCTTTAAAATTTCGTATTGTTTCAAAGCCAAGAAGAACACAATAAAAACATATGGTATCCAGCATTTTTAAATGGCTTAAAAGGTCTAATCGCGATATTATATTATCCCTGAATATGTGTCAAAACGAATCGAGTTTAAAATTTTAATTAGGCTCCCAGTGTTCCAAACTATTGTTTGATTTTACCTTCGAAACTAATTTCGGTTTCAGGTAATCAGACCGAAAACATCTGTGTATCATGAGCATCCAGTTCAATCGTTTTTTCGTACCGTACACCAAAATGATAAAATAGCGCAGCGTGAACGATAAATCTATCTACTGGCTTTTCTCGGGGGGTGTGCAGATATGACTATGAGTTAAAACATGATTACAAGCAAAACTTTTGTAATTTTATTTATTATGATCGACTCAGGTCATCTGGAAGAAATTGCTACCTTAGCAATAAGGCCGCCTATTTGTACACAAATCAGTGAAGTGTGGTAAATACATATACAATAATCAATAACTGACTCAGAATTTCGATCAAATTCGTGTTTACACAACCCATAAAGTCGTAACGTAAGACATTATAGGTAAGCACACATTTACTCATTACAACTGTGTGATCATTATGAGGTAGATACCTATATACATAAAGATAATAAAAAATAATCAAATTCTAAATTATAATTTCAACGTGGTTAAGACCTTCGGCTAATTCGCTGAGATGACTACGGCGTAGCAAGCGTAGCTTGAGCGTAGCACTCTCTACGAGTATTGAAAAGATTGGTCGCGGACGAGTAGATTCTCCATCGGTAATGGTAGTTTTCGGTAGCTACGACGCAAAAGAGATACTTATTTTTTACGGGCACAGTCATAGGCTAGAAAGTGCCGCCTATCAACAGTTTACATTATTTTGCATAACTCGGTAGCCAGTGTGCGATGGACCTTAGAGGCAGAATGTTCTAGCCTAATCTGTTTTAAGATAGGTCATAGCCTTAACATAGCAATCATAATGTATGATTATCTCATCAAGCATCCGAGCTATATTTGCGCTCCAACACATACATTATATTGACAGATCTATCAATATTCTACTGTATTTATAGACATTTAAAGAATAATAAGTGCTAAGAACAAGTTTGAGTCAGCCTTGCCGTTTTGGCTGCGATCACCATACCATAATGACTAAAAGGCCATGCTAGTCGTATTTTGCAATGTATGACTAGTAAATGAACACGACAATTTGGATGATGGAAGACAAGAATTAAATGGCGATGGCAGCTGTTCAAAAGGAAATGCAAAATAACAATTTACGGAATCTGTTGCTCATCCTTGCCACGGACATAAAATAATTTATAATTTGTCATTTTGTAAGAGAATAGATCTGTATTTTGCTAAATTAGACTGGAAAGTAAGTGAATGAGTCACCTATTTGCGCAGGTTCATAAAAAACCGGCCAAGTGTGAGTCTAACTCGTGAACACAACGGTGGTTACGGTTATACAAGACAACGGGGTTTTAAGTTAGTTCGGGGTTTTTTTAGGAGGCAGTTGGTTTTTAAAAAGGTTAATTTAACTATTGGCAAGTGGAGGGTTTTGATTTGACAGACAGACAAACGGACAACAAAGTTATCCTGGGTCCTTTTTTTATTTAATTTTGATTTAATAGGGGATCGGACAACTTTTATTTTATTTTATAAATCCAAACTTCTTAGTTTCTGCTATCGAACACTAAAAGAATTTTTGCTCTAGCTTTAAAATTGACTGAGTTATAAAGGTTTGAAATTCAAGATTAGACAGAGAGGCACATACCCACTTGTGACGTCATTTGTTATTAACGCCATATAATCTCCATACAAAAAATTCGTTTTTGAAAGAGACAGACATATTGAAACTTTAAAAAATCACTGTGAATTCGTTTTTCAACCGATTCTGTTTTTTTTTTCGCGAATCGTCTGCTATTAATCTATATTTTAATAATTCATAAAATATGGTGAACAGTCCGATCCCCTATTATTAATTGTAGATTTACTATATTTATTTATATTATGTAATGAATTTAATTATGTAGATCTTACATTTATGTAGTCTATACTTTTTCCATTTGTTTCTCATCTTTTCTTCTTTGTGCATTTGTCTTGTGTGCAATGAAGTATATTCTGAGGTACGGCACCCTAGAAGTATTCTTTACGCAAAGCTTTTGATCAAGTTAACAGTCGAGAATTTTTGAAACATGTGCTCATGCAATACAAAGCATGACATGAATACGAGACTGTTTTAATCTCGGCCCACGTTCACGTTTTGTTTAGACGTTATATGCACCGTGAAACTGGTATCCGCCGCAGATCAAGTCTGCAATTTTCAATTCCATTACAACTTCTAATTTTAGCATTAAAATAATTTACCATTTTCAAACGTAGAAACTTCTAGCTTCGTGTCACTGACGTAGGACAGAGGGCATACACTCATACGATAAAAATAAACAACAAAATGTACGCTTTATTGTATTTACAATTAGTCCAGGTCTGAGTGACATGAATCACGGAGCGAAATCACGGCATAGCAGCACACATTGCCAACTCGTGCGCACCTGCTTTTCTATTAATATTTTTACAAAAATAACTAGTATGATAAATGTAAGGATACTTATAAATAAGTAAGATCAATACAAACCAACGCACAACGGTTGATGTTGTCTGACGGCCATCTGACTTTTGAACTTGTATCTGCTAGTCAAACAGACACTTGTTATTTTGCCAACAATCAAATTAAATGCCCAAGGGTTATTAATTATTTTAAAACTTGTATATATTTTTTGACAAGATTATAAAGACACGGCGTTCATTTTGGACTAAAATAATTATACTAATTAATTAATAAATCTAACGATTAAAGAAAACATGATCAAAAAACCTTTCCGTCAAAACCTACTCCACCTGCACGTATTCATGTTTATAATTGTGTATTATAAATTCATTTATATTAGTCAATTCGCTTTGGACTTATACTTGTCGAAGTAGAACATAAAGTCGGCTTAATTATCTCCAAAAAATCTTTTTTTTAATGCAAACTAGTGTGAAAAACGGTCACAGCCGATGGAACAACTTAATTTCTTTAAAAATACAAAACGCAATATTTGTTAAAAATAAGACCTCGTAACTTCTTGCCACCGTTTTAGAATCTGCAAACCACGAAAAAGTAAGAAAAGAATATCACGCAAATCCCATAAGAAAATCAAATATACACCTATACATATTTAAAAATTAAAAAAAAAAACAATTTATAGGCCCATTTTAATAAAAGTCACGGTCTTTAATCTATAAGCTCATTGTACTAGAATATATTATTATGTTTAGAATTAAAAGGTTGAACAAGGTGTGCGATATTTTTCAATTCCTTAGCTTGCTGTTTTTTTTATTAGATTAATTTCCTGCTGTGTACGGAAGTATAGTACCAACATAATACAAAATTTGATTTAAGGCCAGTTTTCAAGCATTTATTGCTGGAGTCTATATTTGCGTCGCGAGTCAATTAGAGAGCGTCCCGTCTCGTCGGGGAGAGGATCAAACATAACGACCGACAACTCGGACAACACCGCTATTTTTGCTTCCAAATTTATCACAATCGGCATAAATTATACTCATGAACTGTTCCTAAAAAATGTCCTACGCGAAGACTCAAACACTTCTGGCACATTTTCAAACCTGTCCATATCTCGATCTCGCACATTATTACTTCACGCAGCAGCGTGGAGTCTTCCAAATATAAAAGAATCAAAGTTATTCAAAACAGCAACAATCAGTATCTGCAGTACCTATTAATTTAAAAACAAGCCGACAGACAGGCAAAGATAAAACGGCAAATATTAATCAAACTTGTTTACCTCGCAAACTAAAACAAAAATAATTTGGTCAAGATTTGCTATTGCAACATACAAATTGTAGTATTATTTTGGAAGGTTCCCTAATAATATATATTTCAATTTTTAGTCTACAGCTATGAACGGTTTTAAACGAAATCAAAACTTACATAACTCATGCATCAGACTGAAAAAAAATAAACGAATTGAAATGATAAAGACAAGTGATGGCGCTTGTGTGGAATGTTTGTATAGGGGTTATATAACGTTCGGTTCAGGTGTTTACGGATCACCCGCAGGTGTGGCGGCTCGGGCCCGCTGCGGGCGTGGGCCGCGGCTAAAATAACGTGGAAAGCTGCAGCCGGCGGCGGCGGTGGCGGCCGCGGCAGCGTGTTACTCAGCGCAGAACTCTTCAGCATTACTCATTCGCGGTGAGCAACCGCCGTGCTACACCCACGCCATATCAAAATTTCATACACCACTTTTAGATCTCCAAACACGTTGTAATCTCAGACGACTCGACGTCTTAGAGTGGAAAAAGAAGTAGCATATACCAGACATTTTTGTAAGTTACCATTTTTAACAGTCGAATCACTTTATGATTGTTTTAATTTGCACTCAAAGATACTACGGTTAGAAAAGGTTACTTCTAACTAAGGCACATAAACTAAACCATGCAAAGGCACATTAGATTTTACTGATTCTACTTATTAAAATAAGTTTGAAAACTAAAACCCGACTACGGAAAAAACGAGCTCTAAAAGGCATGAAACAAGAAAATATCTTCAAAATCTTACCTATCAATTAATTATTCAGTTATTTATTTAATATCTAATAAGTAAACAACTTATATAAGTTGTTTACTTGTTAAATTGTTAACGCTTAGATATTAGTGATGTTCAGAGGATAGCCGTGGTCGCATGCCACCTTGCCGTAAGGGTTGCTCATTAAACTATAGATTTTAGGATTTTTACTAAAGGGACAATTTGAATCACAATCTTCGCGTATTTTGGTTTCATTTTCTACTTATTTCGTATGAAATTATATAATTACGAATTACATGACAAAGCTTCCACCACCGACGTCCGCCGCCACCGCGCCGCGCCGCCGCCCGCCGGTGGTAGGACGCACTTTACTACCTTTTTACTGTTCCAACAAAACTAGGTTCCATTTGGATTTCAATTGTTTTTCTCGTTTTAGTATTTTATTTGCTCCGAAAAAATATTTACTTGCAACTGGAATCAATTTCAGCGCAGTTGAGACATAACTAGTTATTTTTATTTATATTTGAGTGAAAATTTAAAAATGTTCTTTACTCTATACGAACGCCTGACTTTTAGCACACTAGAATAATAACCCAGTTGGCAGGCTATGTAGAAAGAATAATTTTCAAGATCAAACCGTTCATTAAAGCCTACATGATGCAGCGAAAGAGGTGAAAGCAGGCGTCTGAAATTTATTACTGTAAAATAAATTACAGCTGCCAACAACATAAATCAGTAGCTGCTGATATTTTTTTTTTCTAAATAATGGTTTCGGTCTTTAACGCGTAGCTTTTCTCAAAATCAAGTGCAATGTTTGTGACGAAGTATGCAAATGTTGCACATTAAATTTAAGTTATGCGTTTGTTGTGACCGCTACTTGTATGTAACTACTGCTACCTATTTCCACGGTTTTTTAAATGTGTTCTTTAGAAAGTGAGACTAATAGTTATTATAATTTTAAACTAGGTAGAGAAAATATCTAGTCTATGTATTTGGGTAATTTTTACCTTTTTATTAACACAAAAAAATACTTTTTAATGATACGGTTATCACAATGAAATTTCTGAAAAGAAAAAATATGACGACGGATTTTTTTTTCACGTTTTATACCTTGTCAGATTAAAGATTTTTCTGATCTGAAACATATAATCATAGATTTATATATTACACACATCAAAAGTGTCTAGGGATCAAATACATTTTAAAGGCTCACCGCAATTGAGGATTATTATTTTAACTTTTTTTTATTGTAATTGGTTCTTTTTAGCGATTTTTACTATTTAAAAAAGATTTTTCTTTAAATTTCGAATTTAAAGAAAAATCTTTTTTAAACTGTCAAACAGGCAGGATTTCCATAAAAGTGTGTAATAGCGTTTTTATAAAACCATTACAATTTCTGAATCGGAACTGAAAAAAACTACATCAGCTGCTGAATGAAGCAGAAGAGCTGATGATGAGAGCCGTCGGAATGTTGCAAGCTGGTTCCAGGCAACGTACTGTAGCTGTCGCTCACAGACAGAGCGTTATAACGCTAACGTATCACGGGCAGCCGCCAGACCTCAACCCAATTGAACACGCATGGGATAGGCTCCAAAGAAGAGCTCTGCCGAGCTGGATGCCGTACATACCCCACAACAACTTTTTGACTTGTTAGAAAGAACGTGAGTGGCCATTCCTCAAAGTGATTTTGATGAACTGGTTTTAAGCATGCCGAATCGCTGTGATTGTGTTATTCGTGTTAATGGTGGAAACAACAATTTTTTTTCTTTAAAATAAAAATTATAATAAATCCCCATTTTTGCCTTTTTTTCCCATTTATATAGTTGACGACATTAACTTGGGTTAATTTTCTCCCATTTACAAAAATTCCAAATTTTCTTTATTTTTATAAAATATAGGGATAATTTAATAAACATAGGAATTTCAGTAAAAAGCTAGTCAGGAAGACTAGATTTGATAAAATATATTAATTTAATAGTTTTTTTTTACTTAAAATGTACTTGATCCTTCTAGACCCCTTCGGCCACATTCGAAACCAAAGTTAGACATGATGCTAGACATTTTTAATGTGTGTAGTTACTGCTGCGGTGTAACGCGGTGCCACAGAATGCATATTATATATGGGGATATGATAGCAACAGTCCAAAAACTATTTTCCTGTATCTGTGGCCTACATTTCATGCAGCTATGTTGTTTGAAGTCGACAGTATGTCTTTTTGAAGCACCGTTTTCCGTGCTTTTTAATACTATTTCTAGTTTTGAAGTTTTCTGTGTGTGTGTGTAACCCCAGCAAAATGTTTAGCGTTCCTGAAACTGAGTTAAGTTTTAACCGGAGCTTTGTTTCATAAACAGTTAACGTAAACATACATCCGCTGCCAAATGACTGCCCATTAACATTTCATGAATGTTTCGTCGAATGCTATGCATTGTCAGTAAGGCATGCGATAGGAAGGCATTGAAAGACAAAAAGAAAGTTCGAAAGCGTGTTTCCTGCGGTGTTCGGAGCAGCCATGTGCGGACGCACATGTCCGTGCGACGCGTGCTATTTCTGTGCGCCGCCGCCGCCGCGCGGGCGGTTCCAGCCCGTTTCTCAGAACACGTCCAGTCCAGATTACAGTATTGGTAACAGTATACTGATCCGGGTTTGTTATTTGCTGATGGTAGAAATAAGGCAAAATTTTGGTATGTAGTACATGACAGAGAATAAGAGTTGTATATAAAAAATGCTATGTTTGTTTATTCTAAAACCCCATTGTTCTTTGGATAATAAAGGTACGCATTCTTAAAACCCAATATTTTCATAGGAGATCATTCAAAATATTTCTCGTATTATAGTAACCATCCGGGCATAAACATCTCACTGAGATGATTTCAGATCTATTTCTAATTTAGTAATGGTACTATAACTCCACCGCACGACGAGTGATAAGAGTTGCGCTGACGCAAGTGGGTGCTTGACTCGGGAGCTGGTGTGAAGGTCGTCATGGAAAGTTCTTCTGTCTCCCATGAGGCTCAGACACCTGGTGCGTCAGGAGCTGGTGGATACCGCGCGCATGCGTCATTTCCAAAACAGCGCGGGCGCTGGACCTCGCGTTGCCAACAAACATCGCACAACTACGCGACTATTATTATACTGATAAATCATAGCGCTATCTCCTGTATACCTAAACTAAAATAAACTTTATGATTCCTACGTTTTATCATGTAAAACTACAATTTGTTAAGAAAACTGAATACAAAGTTTTGAGTAGCTAAGTGCTAATTTTAGGTAACTACAATATTCATGTAATAGTTTTACCTATTAAATAAATAATAAATATGTGGAGACATCTTCACACACGGCCATCTGATCCCAAACTAAGCATAGCTTGTACTATGGGTACCAGACAGCTTATATAATTACATAAATTGATAAATACATACTTATATAGATAAACAACAACCAGACACAAGGCAAACACAAGTGCTCATCACACGAATGTATGCCTTGTGCGGGATTCGAACCCGCTACCCTGTGCGTCGGAGGCAGATACACTACCACCCGGGCTACGGAGCCGTTAAAACTATTCTATTCAATTAGACGTTTTAATTTTACTAACTAGGTATACGTTTTACCTTTTTTTTTCTTTTTTTTTTTCTTATGGCACTAGTACAGTTGTTATTCTCATAGACTTAGATTTTTTTTTGCTGCGCAAGAAGACCCCTATAGCGTGGAAAAGAGACGTCTTATCCTTATGGATGGCCTGCAAGTCAGAAAGAGATGCACATCAAAGTACTGGCGTGACATAATTTTTTTGAGTGGCCGTGTGGCGGCCCGCTTGATTTCAAATTTTGAATGTTTTTGTATTTTAAAACGCATAATCTATTTGTTTTGTAAGAATTCTTACCAAAATGGTATCTTATGCTGTAGCTAAATGCTACATTACGGGAAGAAATTGTCCGATTCGATTCGATTCTGTTTTGATGAATCTGTTCTGTGTCGATTTTGTTATTGAATATTTAGTACCATAATTTTGGTAAATTTTTGCTATTAATCGGTACAAAAAGCGGTTTATACAATAGAATATTGATTTGGCTTGTTTTAGATACAGATATTTTGTAGTTTTAAAGAGAATTTGCGAAGATATTGAGTAAAACAGTAAATTGTTTGTTTACACTAGGGCTTAACAAAGTGATGACGTCACTAATATCGATAAGAAAGCTAAACAATTTTGGTGTATAATTTGGCAATACATATTTAAAAAATCTCTAGAAATGTGTGTATCGTCTCCTCATGAGAGAACTCCTCAATAGTTAGTAGCATAGAGGTTGTGTATTTAGGGTCGTCTGCTTATAATGATACAACCAAAAAATGAAAGAATGTTGGCGTTTGTGTGGTGTTTTTTTTAACCGTGTAAAAGCTTTTCCGATTTTAAAAACACTACACAATAGGTACTCCTGTTTTTTAAATGAGCAAATAAAAACGCAGCTCCCTTGTCACGAGCCAGAAAATTCAATTCACCTTTTTCAGGCTAAGGCTCGAATCTCCTATCAAGAATGGCAAATCCAAAACCAACACCTTTCAAAATTAAACATTCCAAAATGTTAATCCACCAGAAAAAAAAAAACAGCTGCCAGTAAAAGATCACAATCATAAAAAAAGTTTCAAACACCGTAGCGATTCGCAACATTACAATACATACATGTTAAATTGATAACCTCCTTTTTTTGAAGTAGGTTAAAAATAGCTTTTAAGGCATTTTTCGGCTTTATAAAATTGAAATAAAAAATATATTGGTTAATTACGACCTCAGGATTAATTTAAATCTGTTTTAAAAAATTGGTGTAATATACTCTGTTGTACTATGTTTGTGTAATTTTTTTTATTTGTAAATATGTATAAGGTAATAAATAAAACGACGTGTGATACTATTAAAAACTCCCCAACAACGGCTTGGTTTTTAAACACATACTCGTGTTATAATACCCCTTATTATGCAACAGTTTCATAAACTACCATTAATTTATATTTCTCTAATAAACCCGTGAATCGACGATGTCACTGATATTTTGGATGCTAATAAATTGTAAAAAATAATCGATAAAAAAAATTTCAAGGCAGACAACACTATTGCACTCACACATTTGCATTTAAATTTTTGGCTCATTTTTGATAGGGCTTTGTTTATCTTGTACATATTATATCTATGGTTAGTCTAGAAAAACAAAGAAAATCTGATGTTTCGATTTATTAGTAGAGGACAATGAACACAAAAGCTTATCGAATAATTAACCTAAAGATTCAAACAGCAGCGTTATTAGGGTTTTATTACTGAAGTGCGACACCCGAGTGGACGAATAATGTTATTGATCACATTCGCATTTTTATTCCAACCTACATATTCATAGATCTTATTTCATGAATATTATTGTTCTGAAAATTATATTAGATAGGTAAGTAATGTGATGCAAATTGCAAAATGCATGCGCTGCCATGCGTCGCCATGCGCCACTGCGCGCTCTACATCTGCATCTCTCGATTGTTTCACGTGCGTCTTTCGAAGACTAAAATTATCGTTGGTAGTTACAACAGCTCGTAAATAACATGATGAAAGTGACGATGACAATGGGGCAAGTTTGTATGCTATAATATACTTATTAATACTCTTATTAATTAAGGGCGTAAGAGTTGGCGTCGCGTCGGCTGCGGTTCGTTCCGCAACCCGCCCGAAATAGCCGCACAACCGCGCATTCCTAGGAAATGGCCGTGTTTACGGCGCACGGCGTGGTGGTTAGGCGTTCTTGGTAGTTATGCCAGTATTATAACCCTTGTTTTGGAAGCTATTCTGCATGATTCTCCTATAACGGATATGACTCTATATTCATGTAATAATAAATAATTCTGTACCATCAGATATTTTCTTGTTTCATTTCTTTTACTAACTGACCTTCTGTTATGTTTAACAAAATGGTATTATAGCGCTTCGTTGGCAATGGTGGGTCTGGGACCCCTTAACATCAGTTTTTTATTTGATAAGTAATTACTGATAAAGAATCGCTATACCGAAATAAATAATCCCGTTGATCCCTACCAACTAAGTCCGTAAAAACATTATTAAAAATCATGTTTTCAGATAAAGTACACGGCAGCAGCGAAAAAACTTAGTAACAGTACTCATGACATGACTCGCCCATAGTCGTAGGCCTCTCCATAATCAACAACACTAGTTTTAAAAATGTCAATAATGTGGCGCAGTACATAATATAAAATAAATAAATAAATATAAAAGTAACGACCGTAAAAATACTGACTCTACTCACCCGTCTTTAAATAAATCAGTCTCTTAGCTCCCTCTATCTGTTGGGGTCGAAATGGATTAGGAAGCTGACGACGGTGGCATCAGTCACCCGACACAGCTCCATCTTACGGCGCCCAGCAGTACGAGGAACTCTTACAGTTTGCCGACCGCCATCTGAGTAGAGCGGTGTGCAAGCCTCTACCGCCTCCACCCAACTGACTGACTAGCAGGCTTATAAACTAGTACTAATAAACGAAATCGAGCCCACCGTTAGGTCTATAACGAGCTCGTTCTATGCTAATTCTAGCGGCCGCTAGGCTAACGCCGTTGGCCGCTATTTTCGTTATCGTTATCTCGTTATTTGTTCGTGTTTGTGCGCACGGTGTATGGCCGGTTAGCCATTATCCACAACAGATGGCGGGCTAATTTTACGACTGTGCGTGCTTTCGTTAAGTATATCGTCACCTCTAGTTAGTAAAACAGAAATTCGTTATAATAAAACAACTCTTGCTTTACCTATTTACTCGTACTTGCCTTTACCAACGAAATAATAAAATAGCTGCGGATCCCTTTTCCAGCATTGTTTACGTATATACGTATTGAGTAGAATAAATCATTTATTGTATCTTTCCGTGAGTGACACGACTAAAGAACTGGATTTAGTCCCTCATAGGCCCTAGGCTGGTAACCTGTCCCAATAAGGTGAACTAATAAAAATAAAGTTCGGAGTACTACATAGGCGCAGTAAGTATCTTATAGTACAAAATTAATCAACTACTCGAGAGCAAAGAATCCGGGTCGGGTAAAGAACATACCTGAAAATCGTGGAAACTAAGAATGCTAACTTAGTGAAATAAATTGTGTTTAATAGACAAATAAATAATCCTTGAAGAAAGTTATAAAATGTATTTGTCACTTTGTAATTTATTCTTCAATTATTACATAAAGAATAAATATGTCAACCTCATCTTATGAAAAAACCAATTTGAAAATCGCAATTATTTTCTTCAGCTATACATAATGTTATACATAATGCAAGTACCACTACACAAACACACTCACACACACACATACACACACAATACACAACACACACGCAAACGCAATGCCTTAGAGGTTCCTACAAGGGCTGCGATTTATGTATCCGGAACTGGCCACTTACATAAACAATATTTAAAAAGAAATTTAAACATTTAAAAATAGAACTCTTTGGCTGTAAAATAAAGTTTGTTTCATTCATCTGTCAATTGTTTTTACATTGTGGGGCCATTTTTAAAATTCATTGTCTATCATCACCATGGATTTGAAAATTTTCGTGCTATGATTTATTACGACTTTCGGCGTGGATTAACTCAAAAACAGTGCTTGGATCAACTTTTGTCGACTTTTGGGGAGGAAGCCCCATCGAAAACCACTGTGTATCACTGGTTCAGTGAGTTTAATCGTGGTCGTCGTATGCTTGTGGACGATTTTAAAGAAGGTCGCCCTAAATCGGTTGTTGTACCACAAAATATTGATGCTGTGCGCAAACTAATAATGCCAGACCGTCATGTTACATATCGCGAGATAGAGGCATTTCTGGGCATTAGTATGACGAGTATTTATAAAATATTACACGAACATTTGGCTGTAAAAAAAATTTGTTCTCGTTGGATCCCGCACAACTTAACAGTTGAACAAAAACAGGCTCGTGTTGATTGGTGCAAAAAAATGATAGAAAAATACAAATGTGTTACATCAAAAGCTGATTATAATATACACAGGAGACGAATCTTGGATATATGCGTATGATCCCGAAACTAAACAGCAGTCAACGGTTTGGGTGTTCCAAAATGAGCCAAACCCAACTAAAGTTGTTCGTGCAAAAAGCACTTTGAAGCAAATGGTTGCCTGCTTTTTTGGTATTAGTGGACATGTGGCTACAGTACCACTAGAGAATCGTAAAACGGTTAATTCTGAATGGTACACCACCATTTGCTTGCCAGAAGTCTTTGAAGAAATACGCAAGAACAATCGACAACGAAGAATAATCCTTCACCACTATAACGCCAGCTGTCACACCTCGGCTGCAACAAACAACGGAGAATTTAAATAGTCAAATGATCGAATTGACGGGTCATCTGCCGTACAGTCCCGACTTGGCACCCAACGACTTTTATTTATTCCCAAGCGTGAAGAATAAATTACGTGGACACCGATTTTCAACCCGGGAAGAAGCCGTTGATGCTTTCAAAATGCACGTTTTGGAGATACCCGATACAGAATGGAAAAAATGCTACGAAAGTTGGTTTCAACGTATGAAAAAATGCATCGATCATCACGGGGAATATTTTGAAAAGCAATAAAAGTATATTTGGTTATAGATGTTTGTTATTTTTTGTTATTCCGGATACATAAATAGCAGCCCTCTACTGTACAAATAATTGTTATCTTATCCTAAATATACTTTGTTTTAAGTGTACTTTATTCAATAAGAAGACCATTGTTATGGGAAGACGCTGGAACCTGCAGCACAGTGTATACTAACGCAGGCTCCAGAGCAGAGTTGGGCAAAAATCATCTATTTACGAATAACACGGAAGATAAGTAAATTATTCTTTATTTGAAATTACTAAATCATAGCAGTTGGGGTTAGCATATCAGTTTGCTCAATGATATCCCATATAGGAAAGAAATTCTTCTTATTCTTATCGAATCGATAAACACATAACACCAAATTAAATTGTATTTGACCAATGCTCTGCTACATGGACTGCATTTGGTCTGGCCTCATAGAGATCTTTATTGTGCATATTGTAGGACTCGCTGGGCACGCCAAAAGATGGGCCAGTCTGTTAAGCGCCTTTCATTTTGGCCAAGGAAGTTCGTTTCCAGGTGGAAGTTTCTCTGAAGGTGGTAAAAGAGGAATTGGTTTTCCCTTGCTGTAGGAGCATCACTTTCGCAAGCGACGGTTGAGGCCAGAAAATTAGCACAGTTTTTCAGCCTTTTACCACTTAGAGTTTATTTGCGTAGATTGATTTTACACCTGTTATGCTTGGTACTATTTCTTTGAGTGTACTTATTTTTTAACTCGTCTTCCACGATAGATATGTTTTTTTATTACTTCTATTTGTTGAACTGCTACGCAAACCCTTTTCTAACCTTAACTTAACTATCGCATTTTAGCGCCAACATTAATTTGGATTTCAAAATTTAGATTGCCTTTCTAATAATAATCCTATTTTTTTTTTAATATTTCATGTTTTTAATTAAAAAATAGTTTATATACCCAGGTATGTTTTTATTACAAAATAAAAAATAAAATGGAAATAAATATTAAACTTATCCTAAACACATGTACAAAATCTATCTCGGCGCTACATGGAAAAAGACTATAACCAATTTAAAGTACACGGTTGATGGTTCACTCGTCAGCTTAACATATCACGCTTGACTAGATTTCACATTACAGTCTTACAATAGCGTCCTTGCACTGAGTTTTGTACAGAAATATCTTATAGTAATATCACTTGGTGCGGTGCGAGTGCTGGATGCTCACTTGCCGAGCAGAATCTTGCGACCAGCACCCATGTTCTGGCCGGCTTGGGTAGCGCCCTTGTTGGAGCCAGCTTGTAGGCCAATCACCGTCTTGCCAGCATTCAAGACCTCGTCCGAGAAGTCGCGTTTGCACTCATCTGAAGGCTTGGGGCCCAAGTTAGGTCCCTGCCATTCGGGGTGCCTGTAGGTCTATGAACAAAAACGGATAGAAGTTTAGACGATGGAATATTGGAAATGTTTAGTCGATGTCAGACTATGTAAAACTACGTAAACTGCGTGACCTTGTGTATTTATGAAGTCTGAGGTAACTTTGCACGAAGGTCGTAAATCGCAGTCGGAGTGTGATGGAGTTGGCCCAGTGCCAGTAGCTCTACCCGCTGCGTGCTAACCACGCTATTACTTGAGATACAGAACACGGTCCGTCCAGCAGGACTGCTGCTATTGTAAACATAGTCTACTAATAGACGACTGTAAATTTAAGAACGGTGATGAAATTTGAGGTAAATTTATCTACTTGTTTATCTTGCGTAACGGTTCTAAATGGGTGCTTTGGTATTCGATGGGAGAAGTGCTATATTTTGCACGAATAAATCTGTTATTTATCGTATCACCTCAACTATGTGTTATTTAGAATTCTTCTATGTACTCTTATAATAATGTTTATATTATGGTGTTAATTATGCTCACTTCACGGCCGAGGGCGTACAGTGTGCTGACGACCTGGGCAATGTCTTTCTTCTCCCAGAGGTCTACAGTCTGGAAGACGTCGATGTCTGCGACACCGTACGCTTTCATGGCAGCCTGGAAGCTGGAAATAAGAAATCACAAATCAAAATCAATAGAATAAAAAGACTTTCGACCAACCCGCACTGAGCCAGCAAAGTCGATTAAGTCCTGACCACCATAATTCAGATTAGGCTGGAACCCTTTAGTGGAGACCAATATAGGTAAACTATGATAGCAACAAAAAAAGTGAATGTTTTATTTTTTAGTTCATACATCATTTGTTAACGATATCTTATTTTTATTAATAATTACAATTTGAATGATTTTTTTTTATATAATTGTTTTGTGTGTATTTGCTAAAAAAATTATCTCTCTCTTTTGTCAAATTTCTCATTTTGAAATGTTTTCTATTATTGACTCACTTGGTAATGTTCTCCATCATCTTGAACTGTCCACCTGAGGTGTTGATCTTGGAGATGGAGCCGGGCTTGAGCTTGTTCATGACCTGGCAAAGGATGGTGCCGTCCTTGAGGACCTCCTCGAAGACTTCACCAGGGGGGAACTTGGCGCCGAGGATGCTCTCGATCCACTCCTGGCACTCCTTCTCCCTCTCAGGGTCGCGTTTGGAGGCGAGCTACGGATGAAAATGAAGGTGTTGTTATGTTTTCCCCTTTTTTTTGTTCATTAGAAAGATACTATTCGCAAATGAATAACTGTGATTTTTAATGTTCTTAATATGTAGAAGTATTTTTATTTTACTGAAATTGTAACATTTTGATGAAGTATATTTGTTTATAAGCACTTAACTGAACTTTCCTTAAATATTTTACGGGCTCCAAAAATAGCGGCAATGAAAACCATAAGTTCAAATGGTTATTGTGAAAGGGCATGGTGGAAATAATCTACGAATAATACTCAAATATCTTTTGAATGTTGATGAGTGTATGTACCTTCAAGCGGACTTGGCGTTCCAGAGACATGTTGTGTGTGTTTGTGTTGGTGGCTGCTGAGTAGTGGAGCTGAACGTTCGCACCGGTAGACTGAACTCCAGAGCACTAACTCGGAGTATTTATATGCGCGCGCGCAGGCTGCCCTTCTGGAAGACTCGCGCGGTGACGACTCCACGGAATAAGCTCTGACTCAACAACTTACTAAAGCTTTCCGATATAGCCTAAATTAACATTAGTTTTTCCTTGTTGATTTATCTAGTTAACTTTTACGTACATTAATAACGATTTACTTTGTATTGTCGACAAGCAGACTCTCTCTACGTTCTGTGCTAGCCTGATGAAAGTATTTCAAACACTTCTTTTCATGTTCCTAATATTCTTTAATTTATTTTTATCATAATAATATTTAAACTGTAACAATGTGTATGTGGGTAAGTAACAAAAAAAAGGTGAATGACCGGCAAGAGATTTACGTCTGTAATAAAATAAAACATTATCTGGCAGCAAATAATACGAAATTTTATAAAACATAGGTTGATGGTTTTTAATGGGACGTTCTGCTCACATAATCATAATGAAGATCAAACTACTTCTGATTTCAATCTTAAAGTAAAAGGGAATAATAGGGGATCGGACTGTTCCTAAATTTACCATATTTAATTAATTATTTTTTAAATATATATTAGTAGCAGACGATTCGCGAAGAAAAATACAGAATCGGTTGAAAAACGAATTTACAGTGATTTTTTAAAGTTTCAATATATCTGTCTCTTTCAAAAACGTTTTTTTGTATGGAGTTTATATGGCCTTACTAACAAATGACGTCACAAGTGGGTATGTGCCTCTCTGTCTAATCTTGAACTCGGTCAATTTTAAAGAATGAGCGAAAATTCTTTTAGTGTTCGATAGCAGAAACTAAGAAGTTTGGATTTATAAAATAAAAAAAAAGTAGTCCGATCCCCTATTGTCACCAGCCAGTCAGCTTGTCTGTATCAGTACTTGTAACTTTTTTCCTTATAAAATATTAAACAGAAAGTTAAATAAAATAACTATCAACTTTAACTAAAACATTTCTTACTTCTTGAAAATTCATTACTTACCTACGTACCAATATGTTCCTATACTGCTCACGGTGACAATACTTACCGGTACTCGTACGTCAGTGGACTAAATATTAATTTGTTCTCGAAATCTCACAATTAGAATAGAATATAATAGAATAAACTACTGTTCATCTTTTCTTATAGGAACAAGAACGGAGGGAGCAGGTCGAGTCATTTAACTAGGCAAGTAAGACCCTATTAGGATATTCTTTTTCTTTTGAGATTGTACCTATATAATTGTTTTAGAAAATACGTCATAACATTTAGAATATTTCCGGTCCTGTTTCAGCACAGGATCCATATAAGGTGTTAGCAGAGTGCGTCACTGGGACTCGGCCGCCAGCGCGAGGCGTCGGGTGACGCGCTGAGTTATCGTTGTCGCCGGATGCCCACGCGCCTCTTCTCGCGCCCACCACACTCTTAGGGCGTGAGTTTTACTATTCTTATTTAAGATCAAGCCGATAATCGTGTGGGTTGGTCGACAACGGATCTCAATTAGTCGATACTTTTACTATTACATCAGAGAACTATTAGATCGTCATCGTATCGTGCAGGTTGTAAGGTTGATGACCGTGTCACACCGATCACAAACCCTGGTGTCAGCGCTATTACAATTGACAATGACAATGGCTATGACAATTTGAGTTTCGGTAAGTTTCGAAACCGTGGCGTACACTCTCAATGGCTCGTATTGTATTGTAACTCGTAGATACGAAAGATGAAAAATTATAATGTTGCCCATGTGACTCGAGTTTTACATATCTGTTCTACAACATAACAAGCAACGTACCCATGTGGAGTTGAGTGAGTAATAGAACCGTAAATAGATCTATTTTGGCCTTTTTTTACATAGCGTATTGTATAATATGTGATTACTTGTTAATTAAAAAAATAATTTTAACAAAAAAATAGAAACCTCCTTCAAATTACCTTATATGGTTATCTCCACTAAAAAGTAAACATTAGAAAGTAAACATTCCAGATGGAACATGAAAAAAAATATTGCCAATATCCTAAATTAAGTAGATAGGTAGTAAATATTTAGAACTTTGTACTTCCTTTTGGAGTCGGTGCCAGCCAAAAATTGTAGATGACGAAACTACGAGTATTAATTTATCGAATGAAACCTACCCTTTTTTGGTAGCCGACTTTTTTGGTAGCCGCTCCTGTCGTTTTCCCTGCGTTTAGTCGGGTGCGGCATTGCATCCCGCGCAGCACAACAATATATTATATCATAGACTATCAAAGAATTTTATTGATAGTCATATAGAAATATATACTGACTTAACGACGACGACGACTTAAAACAGTTGCCCACGACTAATCGACGATATTTTGGCTGGCACCGACTCCAAAAGGATGTACAAAGTTCTAAATATTTACTTAATACACTACCTATCTACTTAATTGAGGATATTGGCAATATTTTTTTTCATGTTCCATCTGGAATGTTATTTTATTTGTTACTTTTTAGTGGATATAACCATATAAGGTAATTTGAAGGAGGTTTCTATTTTTTTGTTAAAATTATTTTTATTTCATGATTTTCAGTTTTTCAGTCAATATATTTTATGTAAGTAATTAATCCTAACCTCGACACATATCCTATTATTTTTCTTCATTATCCAAAGCTAGGTTTTGTTATTTAACAGTTTCAGTACAAAGATATTATACTCTCGTATTTTTGGTATTTGCTTAGTTTAGACTGCGTCTTTCGTGCTATGCAAGCGCGTTTAGTTGTTTATTATATTATTAATGATTGTTTCGAAAATAACATAAGTTAAACTGGGTAAGAGGCTACGAAGTAAGAGATCATTTAGTAGTCCAGCTGGCCACTAAACTGACAATGCTAAGAGGAAAGAATAGCTTCGCGATTTTTTTTTTTTTTGACATGGACCTAATGCTTGTGTCGCAAAATCGACGTATCAAGCGTAACCGGACTTTTGGGGGAGCGGAAGGCTCTTACCCCTAGTATTAATAGCAACAGCCTAAGGGCGCCCACTTGGGGGGTTGCTACCAGAAGGGTATTCTGTGGAGTGTACTCTATTGGCAATGGCTATCTCAACAGCAGACTGGATGGGATCGACAGGATCGGACAGAACATGCTTAGGCCGACGTTTTGTACGCGTAACGGGGAAAGGGAAATAACCGGCGAATAGCTTCGCGATCCTAACGAAATATATATTTAGGAAAACATTTGCTATCGCTCGTGCGCTCATGCCCCCGGGAGAGAGAGCGAGAGCGTTGCAGCTCGCGACTGACAATAGGTACTTTTCTTGATGAAATTCCCATTTCGGGAGAAAACGGTTTCCAATAACTAAATTTCAACAAATCACTTTTATTTTGATGTCGATCGTTTCAGCACAATATATTCTAGGTTCATAGGTTTGGTTTTAAAAAAAAAAACATTGTTTTTGTTCGACAAACGGCTTAATTCGACACAGTTTTAATCATAAAAATTACGTTACTTGAGGTGCCTATATAAGTTTGAATCTATAGCGAATTTTGTAAAAAGAAAAATCTGTAAACCTAGTCATTCATTGTGTCAATAACATACTAAAAAATCATGGAGATTGGAAAATATATATAGAAGTGGAAAAACGTTTTCTCTTTTTGTATGGACGAGCACGTACTATTATTCCCTCTTAATAAGTTTATAGTTTACCCCGATACTTGGGCTATTCGTAAGGAGTTTCAGGTTTGAGATGGTATCTTGAAAGTCTGTCGTTAGCTGATTACATACAGATAGTGAACGTAGGCTGGCTTCTTCTTTTTCTTCATATTGTGGATTGTAAGGTCGACAACCAACCTCACATACCCTCACACAGTTAATATAGTACCGGGCCCTTGTCAAAACCCACTGACTTAGCACGAGTAACGACGCCTTCTGTAGATATTAGAGCCGAGACACATGGCTTAACGTGCCTTCCGAATCACGGAATTATCTTTCTTTTCAGACAATCAGGTGATTCGAGCAGCAATGTCCCAACTAAACTGAAAAAAGTCTCACAAGGACATTTTCGTTTAAGAGTGTCTTCACCGGGATTCGAACCCAAAACCTCCGTAAAGGGGGTAAAACACTCGACCACTCGGCCATAGAAGCTAAATTATTTGTGATATCCAATACAATATCCGAGCAGGTTCTTGTCCTGTCACGGTCGCCAAAAAATGTGATAAAATCGAATAATATAATTTTATATGGAACAACGGAAACGTAGATTTTCAGCAAACTGACAAAACAAATTTATTTCGTTGCCTAGCAACATTCCACCACAAACGGTATTGCGCGCGATGCATGTTGCTATCACTGGTTGAGGAGATTCCGCTTTTATCTCTTATTTCATCATTAGATTTTGACAAAATTTATATGGATCTATCCCTAAAGCATGTTCTATCGAATGAAAAAAAAAATCATCAAAATCGGTTGAAAACTGACTGAGATATAAATAAAAGAATAGACGAATAACGACGCGAATGCTACATTCCGTTGAGGAATTTCCAAGTTTTACCTCATGTTCCACCATCAGATCTTGACGAAATTAATATGGGACCACCTCGAGAGTAAATCGTATCGAATAAAAAAAGAATTATTAAAATCGGTTAACAATTGGCAGAGATATCTAATAACATACATAAACAAAAAAAAAAAAAACAGACGAATTTAGAACCTCCTCCTTTTTTGAAGTCGGTTAATAACGTGAAACCTATCAGGCGGTAGCTCAGTCTATGAAACTGAACAACTTAGGTTCCATAAATTTAAGAAAATATCACAGAATAATAAATTTGAACTATATTTTACTCGGTTGGTTGATTAGTTTAATACGAAAGTAATATATATATACCTGCCTCTATAGTACTATATATATTTACCAAAAGCGTTGCGTTATTTAACTAAAACTTTGTAGATGGGTATTGATGATTCAGCTTTTTAAGGGTATCATTAATATTAGGAGAAAATATCTCGTGTGTGAGTTGTGTATGTATTTAAAATCACGCATGTGCTTGCGCACGGTACTACGCTAGCTAACTCACGCGCCACTTGATAAATCGCTACTTCATCTTCTGTTTCGCTGTTTTTACGAGCTGTTTGAGTGTTTCTAATACCACTGTTTGTAAGTAATTATAAACATTCATTTACTATTTTACAATTAGCATATTTGACTGTAGTTAAAACAAATTAACTTATAAACTATATAAAATCTGAAGTATTAAAGTTGAAGTTTGCAGCTGAAGTTCTTCTTCTGTCGTGTCGATATGTTTTATCTAATTAATTATACATTGTTTTCCCAGTAAACATGCGTAGAATTAGTGTAGAGTGTTGACATTCCAGAACTCTAGCCGGTGGACGACTAGTATGAGAAACAAAACAAAAACGAAAAACACTCACAAGTTGTAAACATTCATATCGACTCAACTATCGGAGAATGTTATTCCAAATACATGTCGTAAAAAGAAAAAATATAATATAAAGTCAATTGGGAAAATTGGGGTATGTGATTAGTTCAAAGTTCAGTGACTTGCTGACCTCTGCTGCTACAGCGTAGACGTATCGTAGCACTGCTACGACATGGAGCTTATTCAATATTCACCTTTTTTAAGTATATAAGTTTTATAAGATCAATACTTAAAACTCCACTACTGTAAGTTGCTGTTGCAGAAGTTCTTCTTCTAAATAGTAGCCGCGTTTTGAGTGTTGCTTAGATAATATCTACATATTATGTCAAAATTATTATAACGTGACCTTTTGATGAGTTCAGCGTTTCCCTGAAATACGAGTAGGTTTTCTAATTATATTTATTCAAGATCACCTCCAGTTTGCTTTCGACAGGTGAAAAATATTGTTATTGCCTTGAATTTGGCTCTAAAAATAAAAGAGAATTATGACAAAGGACATCGGGGCTAAAATAAATTGTTATTGAAGATAAAACCTCGATAAATTACTTTTGTTTTTGCACAGTCTGTTTATAGTTGTTAGTCTTATTAATTGCAAGAATGTGTCTGCGCGATTTTCAATATCATTCTATTAAGTGATCAGTCCTACCATAACTCTTACGAGTATTAAGATGGGAACAAGCAAAATTATATAGAATAAATCTGTTCCAAATAAGATTACTCAATTCTGGTCAAATCAAATCAATAGTTATTTATTTCTACATCACTTAGATCCGTCATAACATTTTTAGGTGAGTTCACTAACACAATGGGTAAAGTAACATCCAGTTTATTACGTCATTATTTCAGTATATATCCATTTATGTTTAATTAAATATTGTTTTAATAACAAAATTGTTTATGTACGAATACAAAATAATATTTTTTTTTTTTTTTTGACGGACCTAATTACTATTTATACCAGAGTGGTAATATAGTGGGCGCGGACTTGCGGGGGAGCAGAAGGCTCGTACCCCTTAGGAATTTTATGACAACGTATCTGGGGGCGCCCTCAGACGGGCTCGGACCGCGGCCCAGAACGTTGCCAGGGCGAGAAGCGCGTCGGAGAAGAATGACCCCTACCGGGTCTTACTGAATTAATTCTACTATTAGTTCCGCGTCCCCGCCGGCGGGGGCGGTTTCTACCTGAAGGGCATTCTGTATTGGTGTGTGGCCTACACGCAATGGCAGCTTTAATCGCGACGGTGATCTCATCGTCCGGATCTGTGAGAGCGTGTCTAGGACGACGCTTGAATCGCGTAGTGGGATGCGGAAAGTAAATTGACGCTTTTCTCACCAGAAAGTTCGGGTGAGTAACGGCCGAATCGAAATATCGTTTAGACGCTTGACGCACGTACTCCTTAATGGAGGGGACCTCGAGGTCAATGTGGAGATTCCTATTGCGCACGTACCACGGACAGCCCGTGGCCTTGCGCATGAAACGATTTTGAATCACCTGAAGGGGACTCAAATTGGAACGAGCCGCATGAGCAAACACCGGACACGCGTATGTCATTACGGGACGGACGCAAGCGGTATAAAGACGGACCTTACTACGTAGGGAGAGCTTCGACCGTTTGCAAAGGAGGGAGTGGAGCCGGCCTATAATGAACGCGGCGCGGTTGCGAACGTTTCGCAAGTGATAGCGGAAACATAGCCTAGAGTCGAGAGTGACGCCTAAGTACTTGACGCGGTCGGACCACGGAATCTGGCGACCGAACAGAGAGACGCTTGGGTACCCCTGAACACGAGCGCGACGATGAAAGAGCACTGCTGTGCTTTTATCGGGATTGACTTCTATTCTCCATTTGCGGAACCAGTCGCCGATGGCGTCTAGAGCCGCTTGGAGTCTAGAGGCAAGGGTAGAGGGGTCTCGTTCTGAGGTATAGATTGCAGTGTCGTCTGCAAATAGAGCGATCTGCGAATAAGGGGTCTTCGGTAAGTCGCTCGTGTAGAGCGCGAAAAGGAGGGGCGAGAGCACGGAGCCCTGAGGGACACCGGCGTTAATGGGGCGAGAGGACGAGAGGACACCTTCCACTCTGTAGCGAAAGCGACGATTCGACAAAAAGTTTCGTACAAGACGTACGAGCCTGTCCGGCACACCGAGCTTGTACAGCTTGTATACGAGTCCGCTGTGCCAGACCTTGTCGAAGGCTTTCGCCACATCGAGGAAGACTGACCCTGTCGGTTTGTGGGTATTCCTATTGAACTCGGTGTAGACATGCTCTACAATCCGATGGACCTGATGGGTACAAGAGTGTTTGGCCCGAAAGCCAAACTGCTCGGGTGGAAGGAGGCTGTTTGCGTCAGCAAAATCCCTAAGCCTGGCGAGGATGACTCGCTCAAACAACTTGCCAAAGTTGACAAGTAGGCTTATTGGACGGAAGGAACAAAATAATAATTGATACTTGTTTTACTATTGGTGATGCTAAATTGTAATATGAGTTTATCTAAACCCTTTTATGACTCAGCTATAAAATCATTCTTCCAGTATATAAATACACACATAGCATAAATAAAGTACTTTTTATTAAATAATTTTATTAATATTTTCTAACATAAGTAATAAGTAAAACAAAACACAGACTTTGGTACGCTCTTTATTAAAACACCTTCCACAACTCGTCCCAGTTACATACACTCAGAGTACATCGCTAATGCATATTTACATCAATTTGTTACATATTTACATTTCCACAATTCGGAAGAGAAAGATTTGAAATATGTATTTATACGTACAATAGGGAATATTTATTTTTTATTTATAATGAAATAATAAAACCAAATAGTAGAAATAATTACAATGAAAGCAAAGTTTTGACTAGAATTTTAAAGCCTTGACTAGAATTTCATGGTTTCTATAAAGAAATTACATGTCTTTTGAAAACAAAAGTACCTAATTAAGTATGAAAGTTTAAAGGTATACAATGTACGTATACAATATTCTGGAATACTTATTTACAAACGTTATCATTTATCACACACAATTTCGATTTGTCCTCACTGTATACTTAGATACCTACCGAAACCTTATTGTAACGTTCTCATAATTTAATTATACACCCTCGTACACGTGACAGTACGTTTATACAATAAATATATCTAAAATTTGATTTAAAAGTTCGTTATTGCGATATTTTAATGGACACAAACATTTGGCACTTGAAATCTTTCTTTCACTCAGTCACTTTGAAGTCAATATATTGCAGACTCGTTATAGCACACACACGGAATGTATTTCATTATTACGGAATGTCATTGCTTTAGTCTGGAACAGGGCGCACGCCGCGTGCTAGCGTGATGCGGGAGATGCGGTCAGTACGGGGCGCGACGTGAGTCAGGCCACTTCACACCCATTAGAAAAGATGATTGTTCGTTTTCGCGAGGGTTCCTAGGTGGTCGGAAAGCAGGTAGTTGGGCGGCGCGACGCCCAGCAGGGGGAAGCCCGAGCCCTGCCGCAGCAGCCCGCAGCCGCCGGCCCACTTGCCGCCAGCGCTGCTCACCGGCGGATTCATGCCGCCCCCACCGCCTATACCATTCATCTCCTCGCATAACTTGTTACCTGAAAATCAAAAACAAGTCCTCGTATTAAAATCAACTATCTGAGAAATTACCAGTCCAATCATGTTCGGCTAGTCTCTCCATTAAGTAACCATCCTAACTAATTTGCAGCACACCTAACTAAAACTCGTGCATACAAATCTGTCCGAATATGAAATCAGACTGCAGCTCGGCCGGCGAATATGGAATAATCGTGGTAACGCAATTAAGCGCTAATCACCTAATCCTTGCCGCGCGGCTCTGTTGTTTATTCAAGCCTGAGTGACAATCGCGCGCACAATTAGCGCAAATGAGCCGAAGTGAAAATCTGGCGTTTGCGGTGTAGCGGTGCGGCGGAAGCGGGCGCGAGTGCCGCCCCGCTAGGGGGGTTAATGTGATTAATGCGGCCGCAAGTCCGCCATTAGCTGGCCATCCACTCGCCATTCGGCCTACCAGTCTAATCCCTACCTAACCCAGTCAAACTTCTAATCTCTATTCTAGCCGTTTTCAACTAAAGCTTTTCAGTTTAACACGAGACAGACATTAGAAGAAAACAGAAAAAGATAGGTCTCAGAAATATCACGGCCGTGACATATAATTATAGTAGACAACCAAATGGCAAACGGCAATGGACATGATGGCTTCAAACTTGACCTAAATACCTTCTGGAAGTAAAAATAAAACAAACTTCTCACATCATTGAATTGCCACAAATTCGTACATTTTCTAAATTTAAGTGTCGAAAAAACATTATCGTATCTAAATTAGCCTTGTTGTGTGCGCCTACGCAAGTGAACAAGCCGAAATAGTTCAATCGACACTCCTATTGGTCGAAGCTTTGGGGAGAGTGACTCACCCGGTTGTAATTCCGGCGATAAATGTAACAAACGGGAGATTTCGACTGATATGAATTCTAAATATAATCCGTGACATCATGATTCCTCACCTAAAAATATACCACCAGAAATTTTCCATCGAGAATAAAGAAATGATCCAGAAAGCAGACACTTGTTTACAAAATAATTTCGAACATAGTCTGTTATGATTAAGTATTTTAATCATCAGTATTATCACAAACGGCAGATTTATCACACAATAACGAAAATTTCACGCTAAAGGCGATAACATCATCTCGCTCAAATTAGATAATCACACACATTCGATAATTTGTTTATAGTTTAAAGATTGACGTAGCTCTTGCGCAAGTTGGTTCATCAATTTTAAGATCCTGTCATCAATTAGCTTCTTTACTAATCTTCGGTATGACGATAAAAGTGGCGCGGATAAAAAGTATCTCATTTTTCATTGTCTGTGTCGGTCTTATTGCCAAAATTATCAGCGAAAATAAAACGTTGCTTCACAAATAGCGAAGCCAATGAACGCGCATTTTTATTATTATTTAAAAGGTCGTTATTTCAAGTCGCAGTTTCAATGTTAGATTATAAGGTTTAATCAAAACATTTGAATAACGACAAATGTTTTTAGTATGATTAACTAACAATTAATCTGATTGTGATCAGAACGCACAATTTTTTTTTATAAATATTAGTCTATGCTCAACTATATTTAATTTTAATTAACTGGATTTGAAGGTACCTTCTATAACAGTATAAAAATTTATTTTTCTAAATTATCGTAATTCTACAATAATTCATACCCACATACTTAATATGAATATTTAACCGTATTATTTTAGTTCTGTGCCATTCTTTGAGTCATTTTATTTTTGAGGTGCGGTAAGAGGTTGCTAAAAATTGAAGTGACGTTTCTATTGTCATTTTGACTTATAATATCCCGAGTTTTACTTTAAGTTCGTGTATCGTTTTTCAAAACATTTGTGAGAAGACTGGTAAAATAAAGTACCTATCTAACAAAAGGTAATATACTATTACTAAAATTTTCATATGTTGTTAAAACTTAAAAAACTGTTCGTAAACGTTGAATAAACTAACCTTTCTTCAAAAGAATAAGGGAAAGTCAGGGAAGATTTTTTACATTTTAGGTAAGTAGCCGGCAAATTAATTTAAAAAAATATATGATTACTTATCATTATCAGTGTATTCCTTAAAGGAGTGTGCCTCGAGTGGACACCACCACCGGTGAGCTTGCCTGAAAAGGCTCGGTCGTTATTTTAATCGTAAAATTAGAGATGCGCAGCGAATACTTTATCACGCACTTACGGGAATTTACGGCGCCCCAGCCTGATTTTATTATGACCACTTATAACCGTCTACTTGTGGTTTAGTAACTCACCTACCACTCTATTGACAAAAATCCTATAAATAATCCTATAGTTTAACTATCTATAGTTTTAAAAATAAGAATCTAGTTTCTTACTGATAATTTTACAAGTTTCAAGATAAACAAATATCACATAAGCACATTCACGTAAGGCGCAAAATGCGACAATAATAAGAAAAGTATAAATATTAAAACTTATCATCAACTTTGAATCATCCTTTTTTTCTAACGTCTATGTATACAACAGTGGTGATAAAGCGGACGCGGACTTGCGGGGGAGCAAAAGGGTCAGACTCCTAAAACTTGAATTATATCTGTAAAATATTCTGGAGAACAGCTGATTGTGAAACTTAGTAGCCTCACGGTCTGCACGATGGGTACTGTGGAGTTTGTATGCTCTATGTACAAACTCCGCGATATTTTCTTCTTTTGTA
Source organism: Carpatolechia fugitivella (assembly GCA_951230895.1). Taxonomy (NCBI): domain Eukaryota; kingdom Metazoa; phylum Arthropoda; class Insecta; order Lepidoptera; family Gelechiidae; genus Carpatolechia; species Carpatolechia fugitivella. The sequence continues at coordinate 9,390,940 of OX579653.1, read as the reverse complement.
TTGATACTTTTTAGTTATTACTGGTACTGGAGAGTTGCCTTATGTGGGTGAACAATCTAGTATGAGTTTTCGGAAGTCAAAAAATGATCTTCAGTCTACGATGTTGGAGTAAGGATCGATATGAAGAATAAAAAAACCAAGCATAGCCAAGCTGTTGTTATTTAATGTAGTAGCTCTACCGCTGGAGACGTCCCTCGCCACACCAGAGGCGATAGTGCTACCAACCTGAGGAGGTGATGGGCTTGAGGTCGGGCGGGGAAAGGTGGGGCAGCGCGTGGTGCGCGGGCTGCGGCGCGGGCACAGGCGGCGGGTGCGGCGACGACGACGGCGACGACGGCTTGTCGCGCTTGCCCTCCGCCTTCACGGGGGCCTCGCCCGCCTTCTGCTGCGCGAGACGCTCCTGCTTGCGGAACTTCGCTCGCCGATTTTGGAACCAAACCTGAAAGATCAAAGCGGCGGTTTCAAAACGCAATGTTTCGGATCAATCTACAAATATTAATGTTCTGTAAATTGTTTGTATGACTTGGAAAACGCAAAGATTTTACTAAGGAACTTTCATATTAACATTGATACTCAGTGTGCTTATGGATAGAGTTTATTTTGAAAAAAGAAAAAGAACCAATTTTTCTCTAAAATATATTATTATTAGATAGGTACTAAACTAATCGTCCACTCGTGACTATACGCTGTTGTACCTGGGCTGATTGATAACTGGCCGAAACGACGAACTTAAAAAAATGATACGCAAAAAAAAAAATTACATTATATTTTGGCATCTTTTTGAAAATAGAACGCCAAATTTGAATTTAATCGAACTGGTGGAATTTGTTTGATAGGACGTAGAACTTTCTCTGTCGTAAATTTTCTTAACAATGGAAAGAAACGAAATTCGTGCGGTGATAAAGTTTTACGTTTTAAAACAGAAAACAGCAACCCAGATTAAAACCAAGCTAGACAGTGTTTTAGGTAATTCTGCTCCTGCATTGAGTACAATTCACACCTGGGTAACTGATTTTAAACGTGGAAGACAGAGCTGCGAAGACGCCCACAGGTCTGGCCGTCCAAATGAAGTCACGAATCCGGACATGATCAAAAAAATTCACAAAATTGTATTGAATGATCGGCGCTTGAAGTTGCGAGAGATAGCAGAGATGGTGAGCATTTCATCTGAACGCGTTTTTAATATTTTGCACCAACATTTGGGAATGAACAAGCTTTGCGCGCGATGGGTGCCGCGTTTGCTCACTGTTGACCAAAAGCAACGTCGAGTGGACGATTCATCGGAGTGTTTGGCGCTGTTTAACCGAGATCCTAACGAGGTTTCGCGGCGTTATGTAACAGTCGATGAAACCTGGATACATCATTATACTCCCGAGACAAAAGAACAATCTAAGCAGTGGACTGAGAGCGGAAGACCTGCGCCGAAGAAAGCAAAAACGGTTTTGTCGGCCGGCAAAGTGATGGCGACTGTTTTTTGGGATGCTCGAGGGATTATTTATAGTGGATTATCTGCAAAAAGGAAAAACAATAAATGGAGAGTACTACGCAAGCTTGCTGCAAAAATTAAGTGAAGAAATCCAGAAAAAACGACCACATTTGGCCAAGAAAAAAGTTTTGTTCCACCATGACAACGCACCTGCACACATGTCAATGGTTGCAGTCGCCAAACTCCATGAATTGCGGTTCGAATTGCTACCGCATCCACCCTATTCCCCGGATCTGGCCCCGTGTGACTTCCACTTATTCCCAAACCTGAAGAAATGGTTAGGTGGCCAGAGATTTTCATCAAATGAAGAAGTCATTGTTGCCGTGGACGAGTATTTTGAGGGGTTGGAGAAAACATTTTATCAAACTGGTGTAACGGCATTGGAGAAGCGCTGGACTAAATGCATCGAGGTAGAAGGAAACTACGTTGAGAAATAAATTTATTTTAAATAGATTTTTAAAGTTTTTCTTTGTCGTTTCGGAAACTTATCAATCAGCCCTCGTGTGTTTCAGATTATTCTCGTATGTTTTTTTTTCAATCGTGGTTAAAAGTGGCTTTCAGCGTCGTCGATGACATTGCAATAACCAACGTAACCAAACAATGGGAAATAGCGCGGACTACAAAAAGTAGGTAGCAAAACTAAAGGATCTCATCTGTGGACAGTCAATTGTTTTATCATCTTATCGTATACCCAAATAAACTAAACTATATTTTTTTTATTTAACTGCTTATGCGATTTGCAGCATCACCGACGCTATTGTCACTTCCCCCATAAACTAAATGAAAGAATTTCAGACTAACAAAATAGACTTTCGCATTTATAATAACAGTATTAATACAATCATCTAAATAAACTTGCACATGAAGCATGACAAAATGTAGCTAACACATGTTCAAATTGTACCAAGAATCACGGACTTAATATGTAGCTCACGTACCTATTGTAGAGTACAACTGTGTGCACAACAATTTATAGCCACGAATATAGGGAGTAAATAATATTTAAACCAAAACGCCAATGAAGCGGAAAGCATCGTAAACAAAGTGGAAAACAACAAAAAAGATAATGAAAATGTCAGAAGCGGACGCGGAACCGAATGAGCAAACAATGTTAGCTCGACTCGACTAATAGGAACGCATCCTATGCATCGAGCGCCAAATTTTAATGCAAACCGTTTTATATTCGTTCGAATGCGCGCAAATCCGAATTGATCATAATTCGATTTGGTGCGAGAGATAATTGCAACTGCCACTGGCGCTGATTGGGCTGTTACGATAAAAAAAAACGGTCGGCACGTGAGCGACCGGCGACAGTCGACACAATCATACACGCGGCGTTTGTTCATCGCCGCGTGCGCTGATGATGTTTGCTCACCTTTGTCTGCACCAGTTTTAACTGGCTACGCACCAGCTATCCAATTTTTACTCAACTTTTATTCAAAAGGTAAATTATATCTATATTATAATAAGTCTAGATACAATCCTGCAGACGATAAAAACAAAGAACCCAAAAATTTTGAAAAAGAAGATGTACCAAAATACATTTTCCGAAAACAAAGAAGACGTGTGGGATTTAGATGAATAATTACTAGCATTACATACAAAACTTTACGCCAACAAAATATACATTTAGTGTTCACAAAGTCCGCCTACGAGTTTCTACGTGAATTCTCCTTGGCAATGATCATAACAAACGGTAATGACCTAATATTCGAAAAACATTACATGAAAAGCTTATTGCCTGGTCATATACATCAGCAAATTTTCAAAGTACCTACTCAAGGTTAGTTTCAATTTTAGTTTGACCTTCTTAATAACTTCTTAATAATTTACTGTTTTCTGTCATATTTTTTACTACCCGTGTGGTCGACCTTACAACCCACACGATGATGACGATGACTACCCGTGTAAAAATGTGTAAAGTATTACAAAGAGTAAATAAGCTAATTTTGGAGAGGGATACACACATTTTGGTCTATAATATTCGAATAAAGTTATATATTTTGTCAAGTTCAGAAGTCTCTGAAACACTAATTCAATTATGGAAGGTTACCAAAGCTTCCGTTGTTATTTTCAGAACTGGTATAAATGCAAGCGCATCATTAATTATGTGATGCGTTTGAATCTAAGTCACCATGACCACTGGCATTAATACTAATGATAAATGGTCGCCGTGGTATGGCCGTCATCACCCGGTAGCGGGAAGATGCAGCAGGTGCCTGGAATTCCACTCCACGACTTCATCACAGCAGATGACACCGGCCTTTAGCCAAACACGACTACCATGACAAATTATTGCTACCTCACTGCTCGATTTAAGTACTTCAGTGTGAATTTAACACCTTGATACACACCACCACTGAACGTTTCATATACGTCATTATGATTTAATTAACCATTAGTGTAGGCGGATTCCAAGGTGCTCTGCTCGTCTCGTCTGTCATCAAATTATGACGTACCTATAGTTATAGGTAACCCACCTGCTCGAGAAGAAGCTGACCCACTTTACACCTGTATTTAATTGTTACGATGAAACAGGAAAATAGGGTTAGGGTTATCATCTCAATTGAAAAGTTGGCACTAGCAACAAAGTAATGACCAATTTATACCACGTATTATTTATTCAATAGCGGTCCGCCCTCGGCTACGCTTGCGTTGTGTAAGGTTTTTTCCATGAGAATAAGACTTCTCCCTGTAAAAAGTATCTTATGTGTTAATCCAGGTAACAAACTATCTCCATTTTAAATTTCATCCAAATCCGTTAAGTACTTTAAGCGTAAAGGCGGAATAAACATCTCAATATATCATATTTTCACATTTATTTATATTAGTGTGATTTGTAGAGTTCTCTCTCGCGCTACATTTGTTGAGCAAATGAACTCGAAGATTGCTGAAGTTCATCATTTGCCCTGTTCTATCTGAAAGAAAATCAGTGCCTCCGAGTGGAAAGGTCCCACGTACGTGCCCGGGTTAACCAAGCGGCAAGCTCGCCGACGACTAACGAACGGCGCTGCTGCTTGATTGGCGCGGCTCGGGCCGGCAGCAGCGCCGGCGCTGATCGCCCCGAGCGCACTGCCTTCCGCATTATCTCCGAATGGGAAAAAATCAAAGCCCCCGCAACGTATGCGGCATCCGCAAACAAACAAATAATACAAGCAGCGCCACCAATACAAATGAGCAGCGATACGACGGCGGACGGAATGCGAAGTCGGGGTGAAGCGGAGCGCAGCCCGCGGCAAATAACCGTCCGCCGATGTGTTTGTACGAATTCGTTGCGATCTTTATCGAATGCGGTGCGTGCTTTTCGGTAAGAGCAAATATTTCTCTTAAAATTTTATCCTAACTCGAAACTGATGTACGGAATCAATAAAATCATTTCACGGATCCATTTTATCTGAACTGCTGATTTACGGTCTATTTTGGTGGAATCGACAATGAATGGTATTCAATAAATACAAGTAAATGTGCAAGCAAATGTCAATAATAAATAACGGGCGGGCAATTAAGCGCGGGGTCGGAACAATCGAGCGCAGCATCGAAATGCACTTTGCAAATGAACCGAATTGCCGAGGCGGGGCGGCGGGGCGGCGCGGCGGCGGGGGCGCGGGCGGCAAATGTAATTAAACAGGAGATGCACACGCGCCGCAGACGCAGATGTCATCTCTACACACATTATCTGATAAGCCGTAATTGGGTCAGGTTTAATATCTAGTCGTGAAATGACCACTCTATAACATTATCTTGTGTATTATTAAATTTAGAATTTACTATCATCTGCAGCTCATGTTTGTCCCCATCGAAGTGCTCAAGCCTACCTTAAATTAGGGCAAAACACTAATTAATTAAGTAAAATTTCTTAGATAAGGTATTCTACCATTTTTCTACGGCGAGGAAGAAATACCTTTTATTAGGGAAAAGTCCTTTATTTAGGTACGAAATGTTGACAAAGTGTCTAACAGCAGTCACCTTATTCAAATCCGCAAGGGGTAGTTTAGCAGAATTCCCTCGGCAAACAGCGGCAAGTGACAATGCTGAGTATTAAAATAAACAAAGCGCTGCGTCGCCATGTGGCGCAGTCGTGGCGAGCAAACAGCAAACACGGGTAATATATTCAGCGGCTGAACGGCTGAATACAGCGACCCAGTCTGCTCCATCCAGCTACACAACTCGTGCTTCGCGAGTAGCAGTACAAGGTACAACTTGCAGAGCTAACTTCGCCTTTAGTTTTCTAACGAACGTAGCAAACTAAAACACAACCTCATGCATTCAACATTAACAATTCCCAATTAAACTATTATTTATTCAAAGCACCATAAAAAGGACAAAGTGTTAAGTCATCGAGCATGAAACATTTCTCATTAAATTAGGCAGGGGAGTGTCATGTGTTCTGACTATTATTTGGCGCTTGAATGTAAAAAATATTTAGTGCGAAGTTAATGTAGCGGAAACTAGAGGGACTACGCATTATCTTCAAACATAAATTGACAGGGTCATTTAAGCGATGACTCCTTAATCTTAATAAGTTTCGGGTATATTTGCCTCTTTTACTTAATTAAACTTCAAAAGATTTTAAGGGTCAGTCCGGCTCGTCAAAGCTAACGTTTTAATTAATTTCACACTAGAAGTTTTAACTTTCCTAAACCGCGGCGACATGTTTGCTAGCTCGGGCTTTATGTACAGAGGTCACGGCGGCGTCGTCGTCTTTATTTGACGCTGTCAGAGCACCCTCGAGGCGTATGAAAAACGTGAGGCCGCGCGGAATGATCTAATTGTATTCATTAGCCGGGGCGGGCCGCGCAAATATTTACTCTCGCCGGCATCGGCGCGGCCACCTCGGGGCGCACAGGGCCGGCTCGGCTCGATTCTGTACAATTCAGGTCACAAAGACTTCCCCGAATTTAAAAATGATGTATTACCATGATAAATTCGTAGATATTTATCATCAGAAATCACGCGAAATTAAATAAAAACTGCAACGCGTTGATGTCTTTTATTCGGCAATGTTAATGCAGAATTATCTTTGTTCAAATTGACGATTGGTCAAATTATAATGTAATTATAGATGTCTTTGAACTTATTAATCTACCTTACAATACGCTTTAATTGACTAGTTTATTATTTCATCCTTAACTATTATTTCTATGTGCGTTTCGGGTACAGCTACCAGCAAATCAATCGGGCGTTGCGCGGCCGAGCGATCAAACATCGGGGCACACCCCCCTGTTTATACTTAGCGGATGAAAAGGCAACACGAGCGAGCACCGAACATCCAGGAATAATATTAGCTACCCTCGATCGTCCGCACACTCTATCACCCCATCTTTGCACCGTTAATCTCCATTCTATTTCCAAACGATACAGTCCATTTTAGGTGGCAAAACATTGATATTAATGACGTTTTTAAATCGGTAATATTTTTTTAGTAACTGGTAACATGTGTTAACATTTGCTGTTAATCCAGGATTAACACATCATAATAAAGAGATGAGAGAACGTTTATTTAGTCCGTATGTTGCCTTATTGGCAATGTATGGGATATTCGTCGCCGTTTAGTGGCAGGTGCGATGACGCAACACGTCACTATATTGAACCTTACATTAATTAATTCATGCATGTGTAATCTTGTTTGATTATTCAAAGGTTATGAACATGCTAACAGGTTTAATATGCATTGACCTATTGTTAGTTCCAAAACGCTATTAATAAGTAAGAACTGATTTTATATGCCATTTAAATTTTCCTTTTTGAGAAAAAAATATTAGTCATCATCAGGTCATATTTAGCAAGATCATATTTTGGTAATTTTTATTTACATATTCAGACTCAAATTTTGCTTATAATATTAAGATATTAACTGGTTTTTTTTTTATTTTACCTATATCGTGTTGTTTGTTTGTGAGGACCATAATTGACCCCACAAGCCCTAGTGTTAGAATTATTCTACCAATGGATGGATGTTTTTCAATTATATTTTTTTTCTTTATTTTTCATATATTTTAATGCTACTAATTACTAAGATAAGTCTTTGATAGATAGAGTCCGACGTTATCGTCGGACTCTATCTATCAAAGACTTAAAAAAACTTAAAAAGACTTAAAAATTATCTAAAATTATCTAAAAATTAAAATATATCTAAAATTGATGCTTTATTATAATTGACTGGTTTTCTGCCCGCAACTTCTTGTGCTTTTCGTTTACAGTGAAGGAGTTTCATACTAACTTCAACCCCCTTTTTCCCCATAGGGAGGAATTTAAAAAGGAATTTCCAAAAATCTATTATTAGTTCATGCCTACATCCTAAGAACTACCTACTGTTCTTTCAGAGCCAGTCAGTCAGCCAGCCAGTTTATTATTTTATATACTATCTGTTTATAACAAAGAGTTCTAATATAGACTATAACTAAACTTAGGACGGGGGCAAATCCTCCTAGCCGGTAGTTGTTTTTTTTTAATTCAGCGCACGTATGAATTTTTAACAGTCCACGCACAGGATCGCAGCGAGGCCGGCTGCGACAGATGTGATCAAGTCGCACGCGTCATTACCCCAGCATCCAAAACCCAACGTCGGCACCCCTGTCACGCAGCTCAAAACAAAACTACTGTAAGTACCTTCTACAGTATATGAATACATATCAATGAACTTTCAATAATTGCTTTATTTTTGGTGATAGTACTTTAGAACAAGGTTCAAAAGTGAGAACTACCTACCTATATATATATATAAAAGGGGAAGAACCAAAACGGCCTTAGCCTTGAACAGCCATAGCAAACAAAAATCACGAAACATTTTAAAATAATATATAATTAATTTAGCCGCCTATATGGGAGTATCAAAATAAATGTAAAAAAATAATGTTTTGTAAGACTTTCAATCGATTGATAACGCCAAAACTAGTGTTGCCAAATACATTCTGACGAAATTAATAAGAACTTTGATACTAAAATTCCATCATTTATGTGATATCCTTATTACATACAACTCAAAACAGTCAATATTATAATAATATTTTTATGTTCATATTGAAGCCCAGAGGTCATACATTTTGGTTTCTGTTCTAAAGTACCCAAAACTAAACTAAACTTCTAAAGTTTCTTGTTAAATATTGTTAACAAAAATAGATGTATATGATATGATATGGATATGTATAAAAAAGAGAGCAATTTTTTTCAAAAGCACTACGCAGCACACTTAGATATAGATCATAATATATTTCCTCTTGATTTCGTAGCGGTAAATATTTCAATACACATGAGTCACAGTTTTACTTTAAGTTTCATCTGAACCTGACAAATATGACCATGGAACATTCTAAACTGATTAAAATGTATTTTTCTTCTGGATACCAACTAATTGAAAACACCAGCATGAATTCGCAATCGCATATCGCTAGGTCATAAATAACAACCGAACACGGAATCAATTAATCACTCGTAATCGGTACAACTGGCACTTCCCTTTTCTGTTTTCAATTAAAAATGGAACAGATTCAGTCGATTTTGACGAATCACCGTGATTGGTCCACGCCGTGGAGGCACACAATGCTCCGCAATCAAAGGATCGCCCGCGCACGCGACACGACAAATGACCGATAAAGATCGGCAGATGTTCCACTCCAATAATTCCGACTGTTGTTGACTGTGTCTTTTTATTTTTATTTAATCAGGGACTTGTTTGGATAAGGCATTTGCCTTGTCATTCCTACTTTTATCACATAAAGCTTTTGTATTCATTAGGTAATTTGAATCGTTACATTACTGCTTACGTATATCATAAGAATACTCGTATCCTATATTTCAAAGCGCATAAACGTTTTATTATTATATCTTTAGTGAGTATGACGCTAAAAAAAACAACTTTACAGTAACGATAACAAACAGGAGTTAAGTTTGTTGTAAACAGATGTTTAAACCATTTTAATAGACTAGCAAACCCATCCAAGTTCATAATGTAAATCGTGTTAGCAGTTAATGATTCGCGAGCCCAAAAGATAAATGCTGTAACACCAGGGTCAGAGCAGAATCATACACCGATCTACAACAATACCCGCACTTGGCCCTCTCTGGAGCAAATGGCTCGTGATCATGAAACACTTGCCATGGCAAAGCCAACTATAGGGAAAAACAAAATTATAACATAACATTACAGTTTAGACTAATTTAGACCTAAGCTCTTTTTGTTATTCTATTTTATTCTATATTTAATTTTTTTATTGAGATATACGTGATAGGTGGTGGGCGGAATAAATATTAATATTTCGTTCAAAATCAATTAATTTTATTTACTCTTGAGACGTGTCGTTTAACTCAGTATAGTGTGAATTAAGTATTTTTTCGGAAAAGAGTAAGTTATATTTCGGTGGAGTCATAATAATATTCTCTACTACACAAAGACATCTTTAGCTTAAGTCCTAAACCTACAACTTACAACTTGTAGTAGAACCTATATTTGATCGCCATTAACTTTTGTTCCCCTAAATAAATTTATAAGAAAGAAGTAAATAATTCGCGATATATTTCTATGAATTCCGTTAGTATTCGTCGCCCCTTTAATAAATCTGTCGTCTCGTACGACGTCGTCTTGGCGTATCGGTTATGATATCCATATATCGTGATGCCGTGATCGGTTGTGACGGCTCGCCTATGCTCCCCCGGACAACTTGCACCACGGAATCGACTTAACATGAACTAGCGACTCACTATTGTAATATCTTTGTAAAAGTTGAAAAGGATTATTGTTCATAATGTTTGAACATTTAATTTTTTTTCTCCTCTTTAGAACACCTGCAAGATATTACTTTTTTTAATACACTAACAAATTAACGTAATACATTATTATTTTATTTTAAATGGAAACTCACGTAATTACAGAAACTCGACTGACTACCTCACACTCACTACTTTTAGTTAATCTATTTTGGTAACTTTTGTTATCATTTAATAATAGAATAACGTAATACATCTTTTAAATAAACTCAAAAACACCTTTTCATGTGTTTCTTTTTTTGATTAGGTATACACATTTCTAGTGAAATGTATCCCCTGATAAACAAAACCGTGTGAAACTAGTATTGCAAATCCCAGGACATCGACTTTAGTCCCTGACATACCACCGAACAATTTTCTCACATTCTAATCGTAGTTTCATTTCGTAGGGACGTGCACTTGATCCCGCCGTCCCTAGAGACCACAGCAAGTGCCGCCTAAATGAAAAATAATTGCGAGACACTCACTGTGACTACACAACGAAGGGTGTAAAGAAAGAGATGCAAATAGACAGAATGTCGTTATTAAAGGGAGACGAATTGTTTATGTGATTGCAAGAACTCTATGTCAATATACCATAAAAATGCAATGAATGTGCAAAGGGAAAAATTTCAACCTTAGGGAGTTGCTAAATGTGAGAATCTAGATATATATATTTTCTCAGAAATATCTATAAAGCGCTTATTTATTTATTTTTTATTTTTTATAAATGGGGTAAATATTGTGGGAATAATATCGTTAATAAAATATACAATATATAATGAATATTCTCTGTTCTATCACTTTTGCAGAAAGACATTAGGATCATTATTACCCTGTCGCCTACGTGTTTTCCGTAGCACGGCTACACACTTCGTAGCCCCTCTACGACGAAGCTTGCGCCACTTTTTAATCACTTTAAGTGCTTGCCACGATTTCCAACACTTCTTTATCGTGAATAACTAAAGAAGAAGAATGGTGTATAGTAGCAAATATAATGTTTTATTGGATTGTTGTAGAGAGTGCAATTTCAGTTAGTGTCATATTTTAAGGGAAAAAAATGGTAGTGGCATGAATCGTGCGAAAATGCGAAGCAGATAATCAATTAGTCGAGACGAATTATCGTTTGATCTACGCCGTCTCCCGTGGGAGAGGCTGGCGACACTCTAGCAGTAATTGTCATGCGTGGTGCGTTCCCACGGTGCGCGGACGCACGGCGCGGGCGGGGCGACATGCTTGTCCGGTGATATCGAGCTCATCAACCAACACCCTATCAAATGTCACGCCCTTCACATGGATTACTCTCGTCCAGTGCGCTTTGACATGTTAACTTGTGCTTTTGCTGTCCAGTTTTATAGTAAGCATCTATTAAAGTTAATAAAGATGATGATGATGCATATTGGTTGCTATCGTTGTTATTATTATAATTTTTATTGAATATTTACTCAACTATTACCTATATTTTTCTAGTGATATCTCACAAATGAAAAATATAGACAAGTATATAAACTTTGCAACAAATCCATAGCCTATTGAGCTTTAATATTTCTTGAAAATCATATAGTAAATGCTCTAAATTTAATGCGAATCATTCCCACTAGTCATATCATTAGATATCTGTGGCGATTCACCCCCGGTGTCATTATTCCAATCATCGTTTCCTGAGTGCGTCCGGGACAGTCGGAGCACTCCGGTCTCGCTAAGTGATTGGTTAATCCTCTCCCTGCCATCAATGCGATTATCCAAGGGTTAGCTAACCGCCTGCCCGTTGTTTCGACCAGAACGTTTAGAAACTATTAAGCTGCTGCGACGAGAAGAGCTAATTAAGAGTAGTAGGGTTTAATTGCACTTGAATAGTAGGAATCACAGCTTTCTTGAATTTAATAGTTACGAAATATATTGGATTAAATTAAAAATTTAATAAATTCTCGTTGACAATTACATGCAATAAAGTCAGATCAACGATTACGTAGTTTTTAAACCTCTGTAAAACAATCATAATGTTTCTCTTATACTAACAAAAACAAAATTTTGGTTTGCAAAATATCTCGATAATTCAAACAGACAATAAGTCTTCTCGAGCGGCAACATTTGCGGCAAATGCATCAAATCGGCGCGTGCGCTGCGCGTGGCAAGCGCGTGGCACACCTGCGCCAACGCCTCTGTATGCTCTCTATATATAAAGGGATCGTACAGTATACCACTCAGCGTGACAAAAACACTAGTGATTTAGCTGTAAGAAAGGCCGCATAGGATCAAAGCTGAGCCCGGAACTGTACGGATAGGAAATCATGATAATGATAATAATTTGCTGCATCAAAGCACTTGTAAAAGTAGATCATTAATGGAATGACAATTCTTTGTTTGAGTTGTTGTTCTCATAGGATGGTGGTGTTATTAAACTGATCAGTAATAGATTGTTTTTTATGTTTTAATTTACGATATCAAATTGAATGCTTTGAATTTCAAAATGTGCAATAAAAATATATAATAAGAATATTTGTATTGTATTATTGTATTGTAGTAGTTAGTTGAACAATCAGTTGGTTGAACAATAAGACAACGTGTATTTAATATACGAACACCAAACAGGCAGGTTATCAGACTTAGCCATTCATGAGCATTTACACTTTAATTGAATTACCACACAAGATTCGGTAGGCCATGATTCGATGCCAGCGCGTGGTATTCCCGGAGGGTCTAGCGCAAGATCTAAGATCGAAAGCTGGATTGACATTTTACCCGAGCTTCCCCCGGCGCGCGCCCGCCATGTCAATCTTTATTGCAAGCTGGACTCCGCCGGCTCTGTCACCTGTCAGATGACCGCACTTGTTGCAATAACAATGAGAGCCACCGGCACGCCCGCGCCGGCACACTGCCCGGACACGCTGCATGCATTACCTAACGTCTCTCTCAGTTTATGGATCGAACTGTAAGTCGTAACTTCTACCCTTCGAAGACACAAACATATCTTCACATTAAATAGCAAAGAGTTTATATGAAGTTATAGAACGAGCGCTTCAGAGTGAGAACGAGTAGCGCTTCAGAGTAGGCACGGGTACGGGAACAGTAGGAACATTGAATCGTTCCATCAGAAAGCCCCTAGTAGTTATTATCGAGTACCAACGGCGTAAGCATCTTAGACAAGTTTGAATTTGAATAATTAGACAAATATTATAATAATATGTTATTCTAAGAAAAATTGTGAAATATCCAGTAAAATATTGCAAAAAATCACGACACTTGCCTACTGAAGCTGCCTACGCTGCGCACTAGGTGATCCTTGCGATATGCTTGCTCTATAGAAACTTATGTAGGTATACTCTAAGTTAAATAGTAACTAGACTGACCCAATACCTAAAGTTAAACGATCCAACACTCGTGTATTCTCATAAATACAGTATCTATTTCTGTTTTAACATCAAGTTGGTTCGTAAATCTAAAGTAAATTATATCCATATTTTTCTGTACCAAATCTCTCTCGCCACACGGGAAAAACAATAAAACCAAAATCGTCTACGATAATACTGAATTTATCGGCTCGGACGGCGCCTGCAGCTCGCTTGATGGATTAAATTGCCCTATCCCTATGACAACGTGGCGCGGAAAAAATACGCTGTGTATTAAAAAGCAGCTGGTCATTTTTCAAGCAATTCCTTTTGCTTTTGCGGAGCAGGTGGCCGCTGCCGAGACTATTTGTTCGGTCGTCGGGTGCTGGTCACCGGGCGTTGGAATGTACGAGTATGTTCCACTGTATACCTACCTATTGGTTGTTTACTAAACGCCCCGAAGGATTTAAATGTGTGTGGAGGATTAGGATGCCAAAATGGTTGCTTTTTATTTCACATACTGCCGTTTTAATTATTCTATGAAACCACAGAAAAAGAATAACAGTGTTTATTTTTAAAAATACGAAACAAATGGAATAATAAGACCTTCCATTATATTGGTCGCAGAATGTGCTACACTTATAACTTTGTATCCCTCTACTAGTACCATATCGGTTTAAAAGCTTCTAACAATATTCATTATACGTACCTCCTGAGTTAATATTATTATTCTGAAAAACATGAATCCGCAAAATTATCTTAAATATTCTTTTCATGCCGTCGACGCGAGGAAAATCCACCATCTGAATGCAAAATATAGGGAAGAATATTAATAATTGAAAGTCGAGTGTGGTCGATCTGTGCCGCCGACGACTGACGCCCGCCCGAACCTTAATTTTATATTTATATTTTACAAGAGTAGGTACGGTACACCCTTCCATTTTCAATTCAAATTACCTACTACCAGAATGAATATAATGTTTCTTGAACTGAACTGAACTTGGTTGGTTATAGATAAACCTGTAGCCTTATAAACAATTTGTCCACGTAAAATAAAAATTGAGTAACCAAATTCATAATAAAAATGACAACATTGTTGTATGTACTACAGAATTTTAATTACTACCACATATTTTTAACAACACTCACATTTATAAATAACAATGAAATTATATTTACCGAAAAACGATCCGTGGGCTGCAGTTACCCGGTATAATTGTGATATGTGAATATTCCAGGCGAGTTTTAATTATCTCGCGTGGCGCGCGCTGAAATACGCGACCGCCCGCGATATTTATGGCGCCACACCATTCCGATACACTTTTTAACGTAATGAGCGTTGGAGCCGAGGGTGCCACCCTGTATTTATATATACTGTTATGTACTTACCAACTACATATTACAACCCAATCGCAATGATTTTCTATTATGTAATGAACAATTACATAACAAGAAAAACCTTCAACAAGTTTAAAATAAACTTCATCAACTTTGAGAAAACTGGTAAACACCGCGGTCGAACCAAGACGATTTTATTCCAAATAATAAGAGCGGTGGTGGCGTCGAGGGCGTCATCTCGTCAGAGTCGGGCCTGTACGTGATCAGATAACTACAAGGCGAGCCGCGGCTTCGCCCGATTCACGGCTGCATTAAACATTCACGCCGAGCACACGTCGCAGACCCGACTCACATAAAAATGAACGCTTATTATGAAATTAGCTAGAGGCAGAGTAACGCCGCGAGATGTCTGCTACGTTTTTTTAGGCTCCCGTCAGCCGCAGCCGAATTACTGGACACTAATTGGACTGTAGAAATGTGACGGACGGCGCGGGAAACAACGTTTTTTTTTCCTGGAATGAATTTCGCAGTGGGACCGTGACTGCGTAGGTACATAATCCCTTTAAATAATTTTCCACTTTATTTCATCGTGTTGCTTTTATATTTATTAAATTCTCTCGTCTCATATCTTTTCTATAAGCTTTTTGACGTGTATACTACAACATAATATCTCAATAAGGTTCCTAATTAAGTGTACTTTAGAATTTCTTTTTTGCAATAAAATGGCATTTTAGAAAAAAAACTGTGCAAGGTGCAGGGCATTGTTGTAGAGGCTGAAACTGAAATCTATAGTCAAAACCATGTTTTAAGCCACGCATGTTTTCCACTAACCTGTACCCTGGCCTCGGTGAGGTCTATCTTCATGGCGATCTCCTCGCGCGTGTATATGTCGGGGTAGTGGGTCTCCTGGAAGGCGCGCTCGAGCTCCTTGAGCTGCGCCGACGTGAACGTGGTGCGTATGCGACGCTGCTTACGCTTCTCTGTCAGCGAGCCTTCGTGTCCACCGTACACCTTGTACGGAAGTCCCGCTGAAACAAACGTGTCGAGTTAAACTATTGATAAGTGTTATATTCACGCGTCTAGTAAAGAAATTGTAAATAATTTTCAATCTGTATTAAATAAACTTTTAGTTGAGTTCTCAGTGGTTATTCTAATTTGTAAATACAGAGAACCCTAGTTTAGGGGCCAGGACCAGTTTTTCTTCAATTTATAAGAAATAAAAATATGTTTTGTGTTTTTTTTAAGTTAGAAAAATACGAACCTCAAATTAAAAAAATAGGAGTTATAGTAAATCATATGACCATTGAAAGCCTGCTTTATTTTTTTTACTAATTGTAGTATAATTTGATCGTACAAGTTAAATAAAATTTTCTAATCTGAAAAATGCAGTAATAATGCTAATTGAAAGATTGAGTTTATATGGAACCATATAATCCTTTTAATTATTACGAGTGAGGAGACTGCTCTTCCGAAGCAAAGGTAAATTTAAACTAAAAGTAAACTTATCACTGCTAAAGATGGCACTTAAATTAAGTTAAAAATAAAATTATGTCTTTCAACAAAAACATACTTATTTTAATATAGCTTTACTATTATAGTAGCTTAACATTTGTGAATTTGTACAAATTAGATAGATACCTATAAGGGCAACATTGCCGAGCGCAAGATGCAGGTTGGATTGAGCGGCCATTTTTGTCTCCCCTTCGGCAGTCGCGCCCTCTTCGTATACGCGTCTACCTACACCTACGTACCGGTTTATTATACCTACCGCTCATACATTTATTTAAGCTTTGTTTGGAGTTTTAATTACACATTCATTTTCACATACATAATGGTATGAGGATTTTAGGAAACGCAGACTTTGAATGGAAAAATACTCGTTGCGTGTTGTTGTAAAATATATCTGACGACTTCATATGCACAATTTTAAAACAGCATATCTGTGATGAATCTGTCAGTAATTCCTATGAATAGTAAATCAGATAATAGTGTATTTCATTCATTCATTCATAATTATTGTACTAAAATATCATGTGCCATCTACCCAGCCAAATCTCCATCGCATATTTGACCATATAGTATTTTTTAGATTTCAACAAAAACTTAAAAAAAACCGTTAAATACTAAACCCTTAATTTTATGTTGAACCTTTTTAGTCGATAAACAGGAACTGAAAATCACTCACTAGTTTAAAGAACACAAATCTGATACATATACATACATAACAGCTGTTAATTTTTTCAACAATTTACATTAAAATGAAAAGCCAAGAATCTTTACATTACAGCTTTGCGGTGAAAAAACTCGTAGCGGTGGCTGTCGCGTGGCTACGTATCGATCGTAGCCGTAGCTATGTTCTACGGCGTAGCGAGTAGCCTGCTACGAATACATGAGCACGCGTGCACATTTATTTAGCCCTTTTTTCATTAAGTTTATGACCTTAAATTCTATATTTATTTATTGTTTAATCGAAATAACTCAAGTATCTATAGTAATATTCCTATAAATTTAATTGAAAATAGAACATAAAAATATAGGTATACCTACTATACTACTTAATAAGTAAATTTTATATGAGTGTAACAAAAACCTACTTAAGTTTGTCCGTAACCCATTAACATAAATTATTCATGTTTATTTAAATACCAGACCGAATTTAAATTATATAAATATTTCTAAAGCGTTTTGTGTTGCTCCTAATAAATCCAGTGCAGCGTATAATTTACCAAGCGAGGCGAATAGACTTGAATCCCAGGGAGGCTTTTTGACATTAGTCGCGCGGACGCGTGTGGCCGCAGCGTAACCGCGGCGTGCCGGCAGCGACAATTACCTCAAATGAACCAGTATTAATCGAGCCCGCTTCTTGGCCGAGCTGCGGTCTCATTTACATTATTAATAGAGGCTGCGGGGCGCGGGGCGGGTGTCATTGCCCCCCGCGCCCCTACACCCCCCGCAATTTGCGGGACCTAATGAAGAGGATCTTGCCAAGATGTTTCTGTTCATAAGATGTTTAATTTGAGTTTGCTGTTCGGGTCAGGGCCGCTCATTGTTATTGCAAGGTTTATTTTTATCGGGGGTTGGTCGAACGTTGAGTGAAAAAGTTTTAGCTTTCTTCTTTGATATGTATAATTATATATACTTGTCTTCGTCTACAGTCAGTTTGGTCTTAAGGAGTCTACGGTCAGTTTTCATAATTAGGAATCTACTTCAGATATTATATTATATAAAGGGGGATATTATATAAGCTGTTGATGACATGTTTTGAGACTTTTGTATTTCTTTTTTCTCCTTTTCATAGTCCTACAGTATCCATCTAATCCCAGTCCATTTAAATCAGCAATGATTTGTGATATCTACTAAATGAATTCTTTATTTACAAGTGCTCTTATATGGTTAGACTCTAGATGTATTGTCATTCTCGACACACGTGTTTTCAAGCGTAAGACGTTTACGCGGAACACGTGGCGCTAATTAATCGTCAAAGGCCGATTAATTCACAGGTGATATGATCCGTGACCCCCAACCCTCACCTCGTTACCCGCCGCACCACCCCCCGCGGGGCTTCTGCTAATTATTCCACCTCGAGACTGCTTAGAGGGCGCGGAAGACTTATTAACCTGAAGTGAATCTACAAATCCAAAGCTATCAATGGCGGAAAAAGTGTTATAGTCTGACTCAAGATCCTCTCTTCCGCAACCAGAGCCAGTAAATTGTATCGCCATCCATCCAGCGAGGCCGTGGTTCATTTTTCTCGCGTCACGCGGAAAGTTCGCCGACATCCATAATGCAAGCTTGTCGGCGCGTCATCGCGGCATATTGCGCTCCGCCCGCGCCCGCGCCGGCAAGGGTTGCTCCACTCCAGCTTAAATTAATGACGGCTCCTGCTGCTTTCCGCCACTCCATCGCCATCATATATCAGCTCAAACTTTAGACCTTTATCGCGAGATTTGCCAGCCAATTTAAACTTCCAGAAGAACCCAATAATAACGGCTACTGTTCATCAATAATATTTTTATAACTTCTGCAAAAGGATGTAAAAGGCTCGCAAAAGTAATGTGTAGCGGCAATATATTTTATATTGCGAATAAACATGTGGGTAAATTTGCGTAATGGCGGCTGTAAAAGGGAACACTTCGGCGCCGAGTTAAATTGTGCCGGCGAGCGCACGGTCTCGTAAAAATGATGAAACAACGGGGCTTATTGTAACTTGCATCATTTTATGCCTTTTACCATTTCACTTCACTTAAAATATTCTCTCCATATAATATTTTATTGCACCTGCTGGTACTCTGCTGATATATGTATGTCATATATACGAGTATCTATTTTAATTATTCGATCTAAGCAACTTCTTAACACTGTACTTGTCAACTTACAAATTCAATTTCTAGGCGTAAGTAAACATGAACTCTATTCGATAACATTTTATGCCAGCCACTACTAGTCAAAGAAAGAAAACAACAATTTATTTTCGAAAAATAAAAGTGGGAGATCTCGTCGAGTGTGCCGCAGTAACATTGTTGAAGTTACGATCGCGGCTCCGGCTCAGCTCAACTGTGAGATATTGCCTTTTTTATAGCTCACTCTTCTATACTATACTACGTCGGGACAGAATAGATCACATGATGCGATAAAATATTGCCCTCCGCTGGATCCAAATCGAATTAACCCGTCCACTTGCATACAAAGGCGACATGCGGATAGAAATAGAATAGAAATGGCGATATCGGGCGGGATACCGAACTGTTTTCCCTTGTCATTATCTGAAAAATCTTGTGCATTTCGGGAGAATAAATAAAAAGGGAAAATAGCTTCGAGCTCGTTTCATGACAACAAAGTTTATTTTTCTGCTTTATGTTCTACATCATTTATATCTTTATGCATGTAGCTTTGTTCACAACCAAACAGTCGTAATTAAACGTTGCTAAATGAACGTGTGCAAGAGCAACCAATAAAATTACATGGGACTGAAATAGAAGCGTCTTAATCTTAACCCTACGATTCTTGTAATTGTACTACAATTAATACGCAAACTTGTAATTAATTTCCGCGTGATTAACGGGTATAATCCGGGCTTACTCGAGATTACGTGAGCCAGCCGGTTGAGGTGAGTTATTGTTGCGCGGGTGGCGCGGGGGATCGCCGCGCGGGGAGCGGGGGGCCGCGGCTCCGCAAGACGGAGGCTCGGGCTGCGCTGCTGTCCTCCCCTTAAGATTCTCGCGAACGCCGCTGCCAATTAGGAGCGCAATCGCTCACGCGGCGAGCGGGCCCCCGTGCCCCCCCGCCTTCACCCCGCCACTACTCTTTGTTTCGTGATCGTCGCAGCCCGGCCCGCCACTTGCTCGCCAAATGAAAACGGTTTCACTTTGGCCTTACGAACAGAAGCAATAAAGACAAACTTTAAGAAAGGTTGGAATTGATTCTCAAAGTTTGTTTTTGTTGTTTAATTTTCGCTTGCGTAAACAGATTTCTGTTTTCACAATGCAACTATTAGAAAAAAGTACAGAAAAATAATAAAATATTAGTTGTATTGTATTTGTCCTTATAGTATAGTGCAGTTTTTTGTTGCACTATACATATATACAAAACCACTAGTTTAAACATGTTTTTTGGCATTAATAAAATTCTCAATCCCGTTACCTAGGACTTCAAAAACCACCTTGCTGTTATAAACTTTTTATTTCAGGCAAAGACCCATATACAAAAACGTGTTGGATAACTACAGAACCCTACACTTTGCGTGGCACACATACTTGACAGGTTTTTTTTTATTTCTACAAGTTCATATCAATCAGCCTATTGCAGTCACACGCAACACACACGTTAACACTTACGTCAGGGTTTGTGAGATCAGTTTTCGACTTTACAACACAGACGATGAAGACGAAGGCTTGACCCTAGATTTTTAACAATAGTGATCCAAATGATTTATTGGCCATAATATTTCTTGGTGTGCAGCATATTTTTTTAAATATTACTATACCTTATACTTTGAACAGAAAAACTATTTCTTAAAAAGTAATTAATCTAAAATTAATATTCTTTTATTTTAGCTCTAATATATACAGGGTTATTTGGAGAATACAAGATTATAATGGTGTACTTCAGCGTATTCCTGATGTAGGCCTAATCATATGATAACTAATATTTAGAGCCATATGAATATAGGATAATTATCATAATTATGATACGTTTAAGCTTCAAAAGAGTTTTTTAAAATAACAGTGTAATGAACCCGTGCAACGACGACGGTTTACCTGGAAAATATGTCCAAAATACTAAAACAGAAAAACCAGTATTTGGCCCAAAATTTTTATGCATCCATAATTTTTATTTTTATTAAATCTTATTCAAATTGTGTGTTAGAGAGACGTATTAAATTTCAAATCAATGTAACATAACGCCGTAGTCGTGGACAAGTACTGAGTTGAGAATTTGAGGTGGTTGAGCTCATTGATAAGATAAAGAGGACGATGTAAACACAATGACTAAAAATACTTCCTGAGTAGTTATCGAAAACATTGTTGCAGGACGAAAATCGCAACAATGTTCCCGTACGAAATGGAGGATTTTCTCAGCTTTCAATAAATTTGTTCTAAGACTTAGCAGAATTTAAGGGCAACGATAGCATCAAGAACTAAAAATCATGCACCCAGAAAATCAGATGATTCGGCCTGTAAAATCCTAAACAAACTTAAGACCTATAAAGTGGTTGTGTGTAATCGTGTCCCCGCCGGAATCCTCACCCTGAATCTTTGTATCGAGAGCCGCACGCTTTACTACTCAGTCACGGAGGCGGCATTTTTATGTCAAGAGCAAGAGTTGGTCTTGTTTTCCAAACCTCGTGTGTTTTTTTAGAAAATCATGTCTAATATTCGCGATCTGTACAGAATTTTTAATTAGCTGTCAGAAAGCTTCCCATTGCAAGTGCACCTGTCACATACTAGGGCTGACTAAGAGAATGCACAATGTGCGTGGCAATTCATCTTAGTTAAGGCCATCAACCACCAGACCTTCATGACCGAATGCACTAAGTTCTACTCGTCAGAATATGACAAATGAGTTCAAATTCGATTTTCTTGTTGCGGTTAAAAAGTTCCACTTTCCACCTCCCACCGTAATCAGATCAGCTCGAAATATTGTATTGTCATCTGAATTACGTACATTTGAAAAGTTGCTAATAGTTAAATCAAGTACAGGTAGGTTAAATTGGCTTCGAATAGCTTAATAACTGGAGTGTTTTTTTTACAATCCATTGATATTTGAGTAAATGTGGTGAATACACTTTTTATGGGTTATATAAGAATATCTGAACTAATTTCATATCCGTTCATGGGTGGGGACGGTGCTGGCTATGGCTCTTTATACTTATTCGCATTTTGAGCCTTAATTGTATCGTACTGAGTATAGACTGAGTATAGACTAAATTACGATTACTTATTTGTTCATTGTAAAATGCTGCCGGTCCATGGGAAAGTATTGTTTTTGATTGCATTGGATGGCTTCGACTGTGACGATTCCAAGGTTCTTTTATCCCTACCACGCTTACATAGGAACGCTAGAAGAAATGTGTTAAAAGTACCAAAGTATAATAATTACTATGGACAAAGGACTGTGGCATACCTCATACCTAAAGTGTTTAATGACTTACCTAGCAGTATAAGAGATAAGTGTACTTCTAAAGCGGCATTTAAATCAAAAGTAAGAACCCATATGCTGGAATATCATAAAGCGTCACTGGACGCTTTATAAGTTGACCTACCCAGTCAATAATTTATAGTAGTCTGTAGTTATTGATCCCAAGAGATAATCGTAGGCGCTGGGCAGTGCCAACGTTATCTTCTTATTATTATTATTGTCTCGATTCTGATCGTGCGGGTATTTGTTTTGTAATGCTACAATAGTTTACTAAATTAAAGGGAGCAATTCTTGCTGCCTACAAACTATATTGTAGTTTGGCAGAGGATGAAATCTTAGCAGAGTAAGTTTTGAAAATAAAGTGTTTATTTATTTTATTTTTTTTACCCCCACAATCAAATATTGTATTACGTCCAGCGTTACTAGCATTTTCATTTGCCACTTATCTTTCCGATCATTTTCGGCTATGGCTTCAGACAGCATTTTTGACGGGGTCCATACCAAATTCTCTTTGACGTTTACGTGGTTGGTAACTAAAGAAATCAATCAGTCTGGAGAAAAAAAAAACTTTTACAAAATAATACTTTACCCAAACTGAGTACTATTAATTACCATAGAATATATAAAGGTACTATTTATCGAGTTTTTTTTTTTAAAAGCTCGTTCATAACCCATATGTTACCCGTAAGCTGTTACTTAAATAGCAAGATGATATTGGTTTTTTTTTATTAACAGGTCTACTGATAATCCTAAGTTCATTGACAAATTGTCACAAATAGTGCAAAGTTTACTAGAACAGAAGAAATTCTATAGAAATAAATATGAAAGCAATCTCAGAATTCAGAAAAAATCGACACAACGACGATCTCAATAAAAGACGGTAAATTTTAGTTACAGGATTATTTTCAACCTCAAACAAAATTAAACTATGGCGCTTTCGCGACTACGACTGAGTTATATTCAATTCAAATTATTTCCCACGAGAAAAAGTGGCCCACATTCCGGTTTATATTTTTTGGGCTTACCGTTGAAAGACCAAAATAACACATTATCTTCGAATAATTGTTAAATAACATCACATTTTCTTTTCAACCCAGTACTCATCATCATTTCATGTTTGTGAAACCGAAAAGTCAAAACAGATTATTTGCACTATATTTTTCTTAATAAATAATATACAAAACTTAATAATACACAAAAGTTGAATGCATTCATTTTTTGCCTTAATTCAATACGACGACGACGCTGCTACGATTTTCGTAGCCAAGCGTAGCGGTTGCTACGCGTGGGCTACAGCGCTACAGCCTATTGCCCTGCCCTGCCGGTAAATTATGTAACGCGTGTTGTTATCAAATTAAATTTTCTAAACACGATGTTGATATACAAACCAAGTTGTTAGAACAATGCAAAAATAACAAAGCTTTTGATTAGAATGAACGCATATCGGAAAGAAGATTTAAGATTTTTTTTTAAGATCTTCTTTATGAGTATCAGAAGAGTAACAATTAATGTCGCTTTGTTTGATCCCCTCCTCGTACAAGTGTTTTCGAATTTCCTTAGGGTGAAGTAAAATTTACTGAGGAAACATCCACACGCCTGCGAAATAGTTTAGAGGTTGTGTGTGATGTCTGCCAATCCACACCGGGCTTACGAAAATTTTATCTCCCTATTCATGGTGGAATCAAGCCTGGAATCAAGCAGGGACATTATAATAATATACGAGCTGATGATGAACGAGCAATGCTGCAATGAACGCAAATCTCAAATAACATTGAAAATAAATTAGTAGATAATGTTCGTACAATACGGTGATATCGTATCGGAATTTAAGTGAAACCAATGTTAAAAAGTATACTAAAATACAGAGTATTGTATATTACAAGCTTCCATCTAATGCCTGCTCTTCTGTATGCAAATGGCAAAAACCACAGCTGTTATGATTCTATTCTCTTTGCCACAGCAATTTTATTCAGGGACCAAAGCAGATAGGTGTGTTCTAGAAACCAGTTCAGTAAAATAAAAGAAATAACTGGCCAAGCACGTGTCGGACCACGCAAAGTGTAGGGTTCCGTAGTTATTTTTTTAAACCCTATCCAACGATACCTCACACCATAAGGTAATCGTGAATTTAAAAAATAACCCCCACTTCACGTGTACCAGAGGAACCGTAAAAAAAATTTTTTTTTAAGATTTTATTCTTTAGCTTTGATGGCATAATTAATGTGTATGACCATGCCAAATTACAGCCTTCTAACATTCATCAAAATATTTTTCTATGATATTTGTAGTACTAAATTTCTTACTTGTACTAGTACTTTTTATAAGTTGGTCTATTATTCGATAACCTGTAAAGCCTACTTGATGTTGATAGTTTTTCTTTTAAATTCATCATATACACTACTACCATGATTTTTTTCACGTTTCCATATACAACGGTTTCGCTGGTAGAGGGGGGGGGAAACTTGACTCTAACAAAAATAAGCACTTTAAAACGGAATATTTCTAAAACTTACACTAGCATCGAAAAATAGTCTTAGCAAACCCCCATTGTTTTTAAAAGACCTATCCAACGATACCTCACACTATAAGGTAATCGTGAAAAAATAAATAACCCCCTCTTGACGTGTACCAGAGGAACGCTAAAAAAATTTTTTTTATATATTTTATTCTTCAGCTTTGTTGGCATGATTCATATGTATGTCCATGCCAAATTACAGCCTTCTGGTACTAAGAGTCTCTGAGCTAAGCCGCGGACAGACAGACAGGCAAACAGACAGACGGACAGACCGAAACTATAAGGGTTCCTTTTTTACTACGGAACCCTAAAAACGATAAATGGAAAGAAAATTCCATTGCACTTATAATGCACTTCGGGAGTGCAGGTAATAGTGCCGTAGCCAGTGCTGCAGTAATGACAAAGGGTAAGATAAGATAAAGATAACAAATTGCAGTGATCATCAGATGTGGTAATTATTTGCCATTAGGTAGGTAGGCTGAACTGTAGGTTACGGGTACAACTGTCTCTTGTGGCATGCATAAAGTTAAGACGGTGGTGGTGATTATAATGTAATACAACGGGTGAAAAGCATTTTGTTCTTTAATAATGCAATATACTATTTTATGTTTAACTTGGATGTATACTTGAATGTCTGCTGTATTTATGAATAAATAATGAAGTAAACAACAAAACGTATGCCGTCGGAAAGATACGAGAAAAACTTATGGGTACTTACGCTGCAGGTTCATGGCAGGCGGGAAGATGTGGTGGTTCCTCATGGGGTCCTGCGGGCGCGCGCACTGCGGCGGCGGCGGCTGGTACCGCATGCCTTGGTAGCGGTACGCAGCCTGCGACATCTGCCCGCATGACGCCAGCTCGCCCCACGACAGCTCGCCGCCGGCCGAGCCCAGGCAGCCGCCGTCAAACCCGCCGCCCGCGCCGCCCAGGTACCCGTACTCCATGCTGACACTATCTTCCGAACACCAGCATCAGCGTCAACCTCGTGGCTTCACCAGCGCCGGCCGCCGCTAGCGGCTCCAACCGACTCCTCTTAACCTTCAGGCTCACAGCCGCATAATTGGATAAACCACGCAATATCGAATTATGCCGATTACAGATGCTATCGGATCGCTGTAGTTTTTGCCGACGCGGAGGACCGTGCGCTTGCCCCTCTCGAAATCGAATGATAAGCCTAATTCAATAAGGGCGAGCCTCGAGGACGGGGCGGGGCGCGCACCCCCGGCCGCCGGCCAATGGGGTGGAGCCGTGCAGCCGCCGCGGCCGCTGATTGGTCGCCGGCCCGCCACCCCGCACCCCGACCGAGGGGGTGCGTGTCACGACACTTGTCTACTTTTCTTTTCGCAGACAGTTCCTTTGTCATTGAGGAAAATAAAAAAGTTGTAATTAACGATCCAGGTACCTACTAATGAATGGCTGTAGGTAGGTATTTAATTAGAACTCTGCTCGTGTTCAAAACTTTCTATACTTTTGGTAAGTAGATAGCTAAGGTGTATCTTTAATGATAAATCGAATACCAACTTATTTCTATTAAACTCATTTATAGAAAACTTGTTAAATATATTTTTTAGTTAGTATTTTATCGAATAGTACTACTTCAAAGCAGTTACTTAGCATTTGGGTACCAAACGATAAAAAAAAAATTGTTTAAATGAAGTACCAAGTTTGTAGTAATCCGTATTTCTTGACCAAAACCTTAATTGATTCGACTTTTTGTTATTTTATATTGATAAAAAAAACGACAAATAAACATTAAATCAGGCTGCACATTTCCCATCAAATCTACATTAATTTCCCAACAAGTGCATATACAAAAGCAATGTAAGCAATCTAATGTCACGTGTCCGCAGTAGGGTGCCTGTGTGTCGGTAGTCAATGGTTTGGTTCCCGGCTGCGTCATGTGAGAAACGACGCGAGCAATATTCGGCGGGTGGCGGCGAAGCCCCAAGGGAAGACAGCGTCGCGTGACACTGTGATCTATGCCCAAGTTATTATTTAGAGTAAAAAATAAGCATTTATATTTTAATATGTTACTGTACGTAAAACAGTCTACGATAATAGATAGGAAAAAATATACTTAATAAATAAATACTGTCTCACGAGTCTTTTGTCAGATGTCTCAAGAAAGTTTAACAATTTAGATAAAAAATTCTCTCTATATCATTAAAAATATGCCTTCTCTGATAATAACCTGCAAAAACGACAAGTACCTGCTAATATTATAATATAATGGTAACTAAAGTACCAGGCAGAAAGATCTGACAAGTTTTTTAATAAATATAAATTTTATACCCGTCAAAAAAACGATACGTATTTTCATACATAAATAATTACATTTTAAAAACATATAAAAAATCTAATGAAAAATCTATTAAATTAAAATAATTGTTCCGACGAGTAATTACTAACCAAAAACCAAAAGCTCGTAGCACGTCTACGCTTGACTACGACATCACGGTAGCCGTGCGTAGCGACTGCTACAGCACAGTTAGAAGATCAAAATCAAACTAAACAAAAATTATATTTAATCATTTCTGTCTGTTAAAATCAATTCAGTTTGTCAACTTTAACTAAGTACTGAACTTTGATAATGATATTGACTTACGGATTACCAGATTTAAGTTTAGTCGTTCTAACGTGGAAAAGGAATAAATAGAACAGCAAATTGGTATTTTACAACGCATATAGTGACCATACGATATAACACATTACTCCAGTCATTATGGTCAGCACATCAGTCACTATAAATAGCCAGACTATAAATATAAGTAGGTGTCTGGTATAGGTATGCAGCTATATAATAACAACTAACAACTCCTGGGACGAAAACAACAACTCGGCGGGTGAAATATGCGATCACTTAGCGACCTGCAATCAGACAAATACTGCCGAGTTTTTCACTCTCACTCCACAATCGGGACTTCTTTTCTTCCTCTTGTTGAGTTATCATGAAACGTTAAAAGCCAAACAAAATAAGTAGAAAAAATACAAATTACTTTATAAAGTGAACTTTCAATTAAAGTTTCATTGCAAGCATAAAATGCCTGCGCTGGGTGGTTTCGCTTTTCATACATAATTTAAGTCAAGAATTTAAATAAATATTTAAAAAAAGGGTGGGCGTGTATAGCTGCAGATATAAAACGAATGAATGAATGAATGAATGAATAGTTA
Source organism: Carpatolechia fugitivella (assembly GCA_951230895.1). Lineage (NCBI taxonomy): Eukaryota > Metazoa > Arthropoda > Insecta > Lepidoptera > Gelechiidae > Carpatolechia > Carpatolechia fugitivella. The sequence goes on along the minus strand of OX579653.1, from coordinate 9,362,721 downwards.
TTATTACTTCGCATTTTTATAGTTCTGCATGTTTTAACTGCGTCTTTCTTCCGTGGGCCTGTTGGGCGTTTTTCTTTATGTAATTATTTTCTTATTAATAAAATAAAATAATTTTTTTATTATGTAAAAGGCGAAGGGTTGCGTATTACGGACATATACCTACCTATATAATTATATGACGTGTATGGAGGGCGATCGTCATTGTTGGCGTCGTCGGCCATATTTCCAAGATTATTATTGTTACAGATTACGTCTGTTAACGAAATATCTAATAAATTATAAAGCAAAAAATGAAAAATATTTGTCGGTCTTGGACATGACTCAAACCTGCATCTCTGTGGCTATCCGGGACAGAAACGGGAGATGCAGGTTCGAGTCCTGTCCAAGATCGACAACATTTTTCAATTTCTGCTTTATAATTATTAGATATTCCCAAGAGTTCCCCAAGCATGGAAGCGATTCGATCAGGGTTGGATTTCGTAGTATAACTATACTATTTGTACCATAGTTTCATGTTGCGTAGTATATAGTATGGTAATGCTTGGATTGTACGCGAAAATACCATAATTTTAATACCCAATTATCCAAATGTTTTTTAATTGACACTAACCCTAATGCACGGACTTCTTTGCCGTATGGCAAAATCAAATGTAAACAAGAAGCATTGTGGGTAATCCCGTGCAATGTTTTGCTGCTTATGTCATTTTGAGGGAAAGAGATAGATATTTTTTCTGCAGGCATACACTGAGATGAATGTATAGCAACAAATTTCGCGCGATCGATGAAGTTTCCATTGAAAAATTTGCTGAATTAGAGATTCTCATTTTATTAAGTGATTTTATAAACTAATTTACCTAGATTTATGTGATAATATTAAAATAACGTTTCAATAACAAATGATTTTTATTTAATCTAAAATGTTTTCAACACAAAAACAAAACGTAGTATAATTTTTTGGTAAAAAGTATCTTTTTAATATCCATAGACAATAATTTTATGGGAGCCTGATTCCAACCCTGGACTCGATAATCCAATGCACAGAATTGATTTAAATGTACAAACGACTTGACAATAGTGCACGAAAACAGTCAAGTCTTTTGGCTATCAACCGATCCGTACCACTTCTCCAAGATAACTGTTCGGGAAATGCATATGGAATTCTCCATGTGGTCTTTTTCCCGCCCAAAGCCTTGTCCAAGCGCGAGAAAAGAGAAACTGTAACGCTGGGTGACTATAATAGGTATTCCAACCATATTCCAACCGCACAATCCGACTAGCTGTCAGATGTGTCGAAGAAACTAAATCTATGATTGACGAGCTAAACGTGTGGCGCCATCCACCAACATGATTGGTATCGCGAATATGACAGTTGGTTCAGCTTGGCCCACAGCGCTTGGCTGGTGGCACCAATGTCCATCACCGATATATAGAAATTATAAAAACAATATTCTGCGGGAGATAGTCTGTAGAGGGGAAGATAAGGGGGAAAGGAAGAAAAAAATATCATGGTACGATAATCAAAAGAGCTGAACGGGCACTGGAAGAGCAGTGGAGTTGAGAAGATTGACGGAGCGGAGAAAAGAGTTCGGAGAGATGGTCAACGACGAAGAAAAGAAATCATGTCATCGATTTTAATGACAAGAAAAAATTAGAAAAAAAAAACTCATAGATTAGAAAATAAACCCGGTTGTATAAATGATTGTCTATATCTATTGAAAAATAAATTTTTCAACACACTTGCGAGGAAACAGAATAAGAAATCATGAAAAAAATACTTATAAAGAAAAGATTTGAGAAAAATGGCACGCGGATTATTTTTTGCCTTAGCTGCGTGAAAATGTTGGCAAAGACGCTAAAGCTACATACAGGCTACAGCCAAGTTTTTAAAATACCAAATAAACTGAATTTAATAAACTAAATTAAATAAGACAAATCATTGTTAATTTGTAGACAAAACTAAATAATTTTATAAAAATAAACGTTTATTTTAAGTAATAGAGTTTATTTATTGAAACATATTTACATAGGTACTGTTTCTATGACAAACCTTTGCCGATTAAAAAAATAGCAAACCGTGAGCTATAGAATAAACCCGTGAGTTATATTCTATAACTTACGGGTTTATTCTATAGCTCAATATGACAGTTATATGTGAGTTATATGTGCGTTATATTCTATAACTCACGGGTAACTTTGCGTTTATAACACACGCGTGTTTTATGAACTGTTTTATGTATCAAAAACCGGTGAAATAAGATCCACTTTATGAGCAAGTGTGTTGAAATAGTACATTAGATACAAGGATCGTAGGTGGCAAATTACAAACCTAAGATTCGTGTGTTGTACGACGTTTTTCAATACACTTGTGAGAAAACTGATAGTAAATAATTAAATTGAAATGGTTAATAAAGGTACATATAGGTACTCGTAGTAGTACCCTGCAAAAGCTATGATACTACACACAGGTAAAATTGATCATGTAGAAGTTGTAAAAACTAACCTTTACTATATCGCGCGTAGTTTGTGTAGCATTATTATTCACATTTATCATTAAATATCAACACTTAATCACTCATAAAACAACATTCAACATTCAGCGTCACTTTTTGTTGTGCTGGTTAGATGAAGTCTTAATGTTATAATTTTATATATTTTATTAAGTTTCTATCTGTGAGAACCTATGGTTAATAAATTTTTAATTTGTAATCTGTTCCACTTTATTAACTGTTGGTTTTCTTGTAAATAAAAAATAAAATAAAATAAAACAAATAAAAATTTTACAAACTTGGCGCCAACCACAAAACGATTACTATCTATGTTTCTTTTTTATAAGCTTAATTACGGAGAAAAGGCTCTAGCGAACATTCAGCCTCTACGAATTGATTCTTTGTTAAATCGAGATAATTTTATTTTTATAATTAAAATATAATATTCCGATAATATTTTTGATACAATTTGTTGAAATAAAAAAATATAAAATACTTTTCTCTTTGTTTGAATCGATTTAAATATTTTTTACTGTCAAAATGATCCTGGCTGAATAATAGTTTTGAAGACCGTAGGAATTAATAGGTCATAAGCAGTAAAACTAAGAAATGTTTACACCTAAAATAATTAAAACGCTTTGAATTGCACATTTTTATTTATTTTTTCTTTAATTCGACCGGTTTTGATTCCTAACCAGAGTACGAGTTCCATGAATGCAGTTTTTCTTGCCACTAAAATCGATGTCATTGTTCCTTGGATCAGATCTTTCTGTTTCAAAGTTACCCATGCTGGCTGACCCATCTGGGCCTCCTCTATAATACAATACAATATAATACAAGTCTCGTCAATGTTTATCATGGACTAATTTTATATTACTCCTAGAGTTTTAAACAAAATAATTTTAGCTTTTTATAACTTGTTTATTGATTTACTAATTGATTACATTTTTTCAATTATAAATATCATCACCACAGTAATTCTATGAACACTTTTATTGCACAATTAAACATACACAGGATTAGAAATGAATTACAAAGGCGAGCTTATCTCATATCGACTATACTAAAATCAGTAAGCATCATAAAAATATCCCTGTGTTTAGCGCTGCCTTTAGTGTGGCTATATCTGCTGTATCTACCAAAGTAACCATAAGAAAATGAAAACATGAGAGACGTGGCCTTGAAATTCTATCTCACCAATCAGTGAGGAAGCCAGTAGATGTCTCGCGGCCTGCGCACGGGCACGCCGCGACGCAAGCTTAACAACACCCTAATCTGATAATGCGTGGTTATGGCGGCGGCGTGCGTGCCGCTGCCAACTAATTCAATTTGCACCGAGCAGTGAACACCGCCCGCCCTACCGCACAACTGTGTTAGAATTGTTTAGATAAGTGAAAAACTTTACGTTACAAAGTTTTGATCAATTTCCGATAAGAGGTGTCTTCTCACTGAAAAGAAAAAAAAAGGCAAAGATAAAGAAAAAGGACAAATCACGCCGTGGACTGCTGCTGCTGTTGCAAGACTAACTTCTGCTAAAAAGCAACCAAACCAAATTAAGAATTCAAAACCACAAGTTTTACGGTCCTTAATTTGATTGAACCACAATCCGACTTCCTGTCGTTTTCTTTGTTTCATACTCATCACCGTGTGGTGTGGGGATTGCACGGGACGATCTCATAAACCTGGCTGTTTTATATTCTATACAGAGTGTAGGAATAGGACGGGCTCTTAGCTAACTTCATGCAAATCTAGTAGGTATATACAGTGTATTTTTTATTGATCTGACAGGATAACTTCACTTTGCGACGCCTAGTTTTATTCTCAAGCATTGTATGCGACTGCTCTCCACTAGTTCATGAATTATATTCTTTTTCATCTTTATTTTAGTTATTTGAATGCCGTTGTAATTGTTAGGGAGTGACGTTCATAACAAGTGGAGTTACGCGGTATCTTCAGGTCGCTGGGGCTGCTGTGCCCACAACGCCACATGCCGCGCTGCACCGCCCCGCGTCCCCAACGTCTTGCTGTTTTTAATTAACAAACAACTTATAACTGCTGAGATGCTTGCTCGGATACAAGTCATTAGTTATTTTGTTTTGTACAAGTTGAAATTGTTATGATTCCTTGCAAATTAAAGTGTAAACGCAATGGGGAAAACCTCAGGATTCTAAATATGCGCAAATATTGCAGTTTCTCGTTGATATGACTCATCATAAATGATTGTGAAGAGGGAAATGGATTTTACGTAGGTAATTAATACCAAAACTGAATAAGCGGAATAATACCTACGACACTCTTTGCTACGTCCACAAGTTTAGGTTTAAAAAGCTTTTTCACAAACTATTCCATCCAATACATTTGTATTAGACATCACGATCTGTTTCTAACCGGGTATTGATACCACATATTAATACGAGTATTTAAAATTAAATAATAAGTATAATCGAACGGTTCTGTCTCAAACTGTGTTACAAACTAAGTAAGTAAGGATTTCGGGATATAGAAAAATATATTTCATCATCATTCTTAAGGGGGCCTAGCCCCCTGTCGTTGTCGTTGTCGTCGTTGTCTGTTGTTATTAATATATTTAATTAATTAAAAAGTATTTAATTTTTAGGTAAATTATGGATAAGGCCGTTTATTCCTTCAGACGTATTTTTGAAAACAGAACTACTCTATATCTAGATTACACTCATACTCTTATCAGGTTTTAATTTTTCAGACGAACTAAACCACGCAAGCCTTTCGAGTTTTTCAAGCCGGCCCCTGCAGCGGGGCGGGGCGCGCGGGACGCGGCAGTGGAAGCGGCACCTGAGCCCGTGATTGATGAGAAGCTTCCGCCATGATTGCTCGCTGACGGCAGCAGCCATTAGCAGACGACGCACACGCCGACCCGACAGCATCAACACCAGGTGGGCGCTGTCATTTGTTCAACTTGAACATAAAAGTTTACCGTGATTGGATTGTTAATCGAAGATATAATAATAGGCCAGTCAATATCAACACAAAAAAGGACAAACATCACGAACGCGCATGTAACTACGATTTTTTTATATGTTGTTGGGTCCCTTAAGAGTAGTTAACACCCAAGTTTGCAACCCTGAAAACCCTGTGCTACCCAAAAACCTCGAAAAACCGCGAAAAACGCTGACCCAGGACAAGATGAAGACCATGGCATCAGTCACCACCTCTGTGAAAGTGTTCATCAAGAGGGTTGATGTTGATCCCCTAACCATATTCCAAAGAGTCTGCGTCACAAAACAATCAGATGAAAAATTGAAGCAGTTCCAGGACCATTAGTTTAGCCAGTACGTGTCTTTGAATAGGACCCAAACACAAAATATACACTTTTTTAAAAAGAATGTCTACCTTTGACAAGCTGTATCTCTGCAACTAATGGACCTAGAGTGCTGGGGTTAAACTCAAATTGTAGAAAATCTAGTTAGCTTTATTAAATTATACGGCAAACATACTTGAAAAACGCTTCCTTAAAGTAGTTTAAAAAAAATTAAAACTTGGGGTAGCACAGGGTTTTCAGGGTTGCAAACTTGGGTGTAAACTACTCTCAAGAAACCTAACAACATATAAAAAAATCGTAGATACATGCGCATTTGCGATGTTTGATGTCGATTTTGACTGGCCTATAATTTATAATAAAATTTATTGATACAAAATGTAAGAATTTTATCAAACTCATAATCCAAACCATACATCTTTTGTCTGTAATTGAAACTAAACACCTACCTAGAGAAATATTTAAATTGTAAAATAAGGTATAAGAATCACATGGGTAGGCCCCCCCTACAAGGTGGACCGACGATCTGGTGTAGGCTTGGGTGGTTTATTCGTTCAAGGGTGCAAGTCGCGGGAAGCAAGTGCGGACAGCGCAGGACCGATCGTTGTGGAGATCCATGGGGGAGGCCTTTGTCGGCTGTGATGATGATGATGATAATGATGAATCTTCTTCTTATTCTTCATCATCGTATAGTAGTAAGGTAGTAAGATCGACAACCAACCTCATAAACCCTAGTAAATATAGTGCTATTGTTCCGCCAAAAGCCACTGACATAGCTCGTGTAACGACTACGACCGAATCAGCCGAGATCCACGGCTTAACGTGCCTTCCGAAGCATAGGATCATTATTATTTTCGGACAATCAGGTGAATCAGATAATGTTCTAACCACACTGGGATAAGTCTAATAAAGAGATTTATGTTCGACATTGTCTCACCGGGATTTGAACCTAAAACCTCTTTAATGAGAGTCGAATGCTTGGCTATACGGAGGCTGTTATCACTTGTTATATTTCGAATCATAATAGGTTGTTATATAATATTGGTAACCGATCTCACAAACTCTAGACTCAAAGATAACGGAGTCCCATCGGAATCCAAGACAGTCTTACTGGCTAACTTTCGTACGTATAAAAAAATTGCTCAAAAATTGCTAGGAATAAAATCATACTTTCTTTAATAAATTTAGTTCAATACTCGTATGTACCTAACTAAGTTCCTGTAAGAGTAGGTATATCGGTTTGTTTACGATACCTCTACACAGAGCAGACGATCGCATGGCATCGCCGTGTCGAGTAAATACCCGAGACCGCCGTATTTACTATCTGCAGTCCTGGCTCTTTATAGTTAGCGTTAGATCAGTGAAGGGGAAGATCGGGATCTCGAGCGGACGGCGGCGGGAGGACAGCTCCTGGCTTGTCAAAGTGGCCGCCGGCTGTTTGAACAACTAATGAGCGGGTCCCCGGAGACGGCATGTTTGCCCCCGACGCCGACGCCCCGAGCTCACTCCTAGCATTTTCGTCCACGGTTTGCGAACCTCCCTGCTCTGTTTGCCCACCACTCGGTGACTCGGTATCGTATCGGACTTCGAGTTTAAAGAGGAATCGTGAACGCACCTCACTGTGGTCGTGCCTTATGAATGAAACAAAATTACTGATTATTTATACTTTTAAATTCGATTTAACTTTTTTTATATACCTAATAAAAATTGAGTATTTTCTCTTATAACGTTATAACACACTTAGTTAAGTATTTAATTTCATGGATCCTATCAGCTGCGCCATTAAAGTAATATGTCAAAAAAACAAGATATTTCTAAAAAAAAATAATGAAATACGATACTGTATGTTATTTTTGTATCGTATCTGTATCTTTCAGACCGGTTAAAAGTCAAAATACACGTGTTTATAATAAAACTCCGCACACTCATTCTTATTGCAAAACGAATTCTAAATCTGTCTTCACGTATTTCTCAAGTTTAAATTTAGAAGTTCGCAAACAAGTGACGGCGCGTATTCAATGTGCCACCTAGTGTAAGTCTTGCCAATATAATATTATTCGAACCATGTCTCCACAAAACTCGCAAAAGTCCGACTCTCACGCCATCTGTATCTACAACATACAAGCGTCAAGCAACAAAACCCACTCGCTCGTCCCTTCGCCGAAACTGGTGCGAGTGCTTTGAGCTGAAGCTCTCTGTTTGAAAAAGCTTCGCCGGTCGACAGAGAGTTTTAATAGAGGGCGCCCTATACAACAATCAAAATATATGGTGTATGATATACTGACCGCTTCCGTCTAATGGACCGTCATGATATATTTAGAGCGCATTTAGAGTGAAGTGGTGACAATCGCACTAAAAGTGGCCTTAGTGCTACGTCAATACGCCCTTAGAGTAGGTATATGTATTTATGACCGTATACGTACAAAAAAAATGCTCTTTTATGGCCAAAAAGGTAAGCAGTGCTTTAGCTGTAATTAAATTTTGATGTCATATTTCAATAAAAACTTAATACTCGTAGTTAGGTAATTTGTTTTAGGGTTATATCATAATAGTAAAAAGCATAGATATTTTGTGGTAAAAAGGAACCAAGTCCATGTGTCTGTCTGTCCGGTTATCACAGCTGCTATACTAGTAGCATATCGCTATATTTACTACTGTTAGTATCTATCTTTTTTTTATCTTCTCATAGCTACTGTCTACCCATTTTTGAGGATATTTTGCCAGCTTCGGGTAATATAATTTATTGTACAATATATACAGATAATGTACAAAGAAATATTATGGTGTTTTATATATATAAAAGTGGTTATCGGCCATTTGATGACACTAATTTAAGGTATTTATTGCTAACTATTCTTATACAACACTTACTTACATAGGGGGGTACTTTGCAATATCTTAGTAATATTATGATCTTTTATTGCACAGCATAAGACAGTCTGTTGTCTATATGCTGAAAATAATTTATATTATATAATAATCTCGTAATTTCTGTATCCAGCTTTTAGATGGCTGTTATAGTAATAATAATTTAAAACCTCCTCCTCCTCTTATTTTCCTTATAATAAAATAAAATTTTATGACGCTATTAATTAAAAATGTTATGTTAAGAACGAAACAAATATAACGAAACGTAAAACTTTCGATAAACTGCCCGGTTGGCACTTCAAAAAAGCTTTGGGATATTGTAATACGCCAATTTTTTTTAAAAACCTTAGGGGTGTTGTTTTGCAGTATACCCGATAAGTAAGTACCCTAACAGTTATGAACTGGGAATTAAGACCTGCTTTTCGTATTCTGCATAGTTATTGCCGAATGCCGACTAACTAAGTTGACTATTTAAGTTTTTATTGAAATAAATTTTATCTTGTCTTATCTTTATCTTAACTTGTTATTTCGAAGATAATTTGAAATGGGTTGATTTTAAATGCGAATGTGACTGAGTCGATTTCGGATCTCGGGCCTCAGTCACCTTAAAATCAGGTAGCCAGGTGTTGTGAGCGAATACAAAAAATACTACAACTCGTCCTTTTATACTTTTTTATTTACTTTTATTTTACAACGTACTTATAATACAGTTACTACAAACTTTTTAAACTTTGTACAGACTTATCATCTATTTAAGGTACATACAACGTATAATAAACAATCTAATCCTGAAATTAATTGATTTAATCAAAACAAATTCTAGTGTTATATTTGTCTTTAAAAGTATGCAGCCTGTATGTATTAATAACAACAATTTTGAATTCCTGATATTATTCATACTCGTAAGTACAGAAAACTTTCGCAGATACAGTAACATATTAGAAATTAGATAGTTTTTTACATTAATAGCATTAACAACTCTGTAATAAAATCGTAAAAAATACTTAAACCGATGCGATGATGAGCATTATCGAGGCCAAATTAAAAGTTACGTTAGTGCGCGGTGGAGTTAAGAGGGACTGGCAGTGGAAGGCTCGCAGCGAGGTATGTTCTAATGAGCCTAATTAACATCGTGTAAAGGGCTTCACACACGCCAGCTATAATGTAAAGATGTACATTATAGCACGATTCTCATTAAATCTTTCCGTAGAAATCGTCAGGACACACACGACAGATAATGTATATTTTTACAGACATATGATTACGAAAGCTGTAATGTATATTAATATATATTATAGCTGCCACGTTCCTCGGGAACTGCATATTCTGAACGAATTTAATTTTGATTTTTGAATCAAGATCGAAAATCTTGAAAAAATGTAAAGACAAGGTATTTTGTGCAGTTAGTTCGAGAAAATAATTTCAAGTTGGCTTTGAAACATTGCACAGTATTTCTTTTCTACAACTTATAATTATTATTTTTCACAAACTGGATAGATGAAGTCGATCAATTTGTATTAAGAAAAATAATAAAATTATGCAAAGTTTTATGAGCTGAAGACGGCTAGTTCACTTTTTACTTTAAACGCTGTATATTTATAGGTGGGTGTACAAATAATTGAATAAAGAAATGGATTGCACTAAGGAAATCAAGACGAAAAACGAGCCGAAAAGTCGTTAAAAATCTAGAATATGAAGGTGCGCACGCGCATACGGTTGCGCAAAGTTTACTATGAATGAACATTCTCCCTTACTTCCACGCGCCGCACACAACATGAATACTTAAAGTAAAGAATACCACAATTACTTATGTGTGCCTTTTGTTTACCTGCTTCACATTCTCCGCACATTCTTCCGGTAAATAGCCGCATCTTACATTACAGTCTTAACCAGGGAATACAAAGTAAGCGCTAACCTAACTTACATTTACTTAAGAACATCTTTAAATAATCTTAACATATAAAGTTTGGTCGAAAACAGGAATGTGTAAAACATGTGACTAGAATTTACTAAAACTTAACGTCGGCCTAAAATAAATAATTACATACTTCAACATTTCCACTGTAAAGTTAATAAGTACTAAACACACCTTTGTACAGGCAATACATTTTGAATTTAACTACATAGATACTGAGATCTTATAAATAAACCGTGACGATGACACACAAAAACGTATTTCAAAAACAACATTGTACTATCGGGGACATTTGCGCCTGACCACCACGAAGCACATTATTTGCTTGTGTTCGAAAAATGAACGCGCTCTCTAGCCCCGCCCACTTGACGCCAAGATCAAATAGTTCATCCGTAAAATTCACAAAAGGAGTACACAGGATACGTCACGAAACTGCAAAGTGCAGATTGCAACTAATGAGTTATCGCTTTCTTCTAATACCCAGCGCTTCCGCACGAGCCAGGCAAAAAAAAATTTAAGTGGTCAGGCGGAAAAGTCCCCGATAGTACACATATTATTATACAAATACTGTGTAGAATAAATTATTAAAGTATAGAATCGGACAAAACATTAAAAAAACTGTAAGAACTTGCAAAAACTTGATCTTTTTTCTGAACACTTTAAATTATGGCCCCTCTAAATTTATGATTTTGAAAACTCGTTTTTGCTTCGATTTTAATCAGTCTTATAAAAATAAAAACCTATGTTTTTGGAATTAACGGAGATCAAATCTGTAAAAAACTTTATGTACTGTTAAGTACTCCAAACTATGTTACAAAGTTAACAACACTACACACCATAAATAACTTAAAATCTATTCTAGAGCACATAAATAATTTGAGATCAATGAACAAAATTTTCCTACGTTGGCAAGGAATATTGACAAAAGCATCGTACAAAAAATAAGTTCAAAAAGTTTACTCCCAAATATTTCCTCTTACCACACCCAGGTGTGCAACGAAAAAAATGTCTGGCTCAACAGCGAAATCCATTTCGATTCATAGCATTTCATCTGAATTGAGATCTATTGACTCCGTCTATTTACTAATTCACTTTATAATATGCACACTGACAGCGCATAACTATAACACGTGATTAATAACACTATGTTACTTCTCAGCCTATGAAATTCTAAAAAAAATACTACGAATCTTCCAAATTTGCAGAGAAATGTATTTCTCATAACCAGTTGATTAACAAAATTTGTATGAAAGCAAAAAAAATATTTTACGAATTTTTATAAATCGCATAACTATCGTTGTTTACTTTCATAGACCGAGTAGTAACTCAAACAAGTATAGTAAACATATGGTTAACATCGTGTACAGCTTGGATTAGCGTACGTCTCTCTAACCACCAAAACTAAATATTCTGTATCGTAAAACTGTGGGAGTGTTCAATTAGTGTACTAAAACAGTTCAGACATCAGGTTATTATCAGAAGTGTACGTCCTGCACATCGGTGGGCGTGTTGGGCAGTTGCGTCTGCGCGTCGGCGTTGAGCTTGGTGGGCTGCGCGAGCCTTGGGCGGGGCTCCTGCGGCTGCGTCTCCCGCGCCAGCACGCGCTCCACGTGGCGCGCCACCAGCTCGGCCGCGGCCGCCGGCGTCTGCGTCAGCGCGCACAGCTCGCCCACCGACATGCGCACCCGCAGCCCGCGCGCCGCCGCCGTGATGCAAGCCACCGCGACCAGAGACGGAGGCACCAGGAGGAACTCCGTTTCTGTTGACAATTAACATTACAAGCTAAAATTTTGGGCGGTAGGTTTTTTGAGGTCGGTTGTCGATCTTACATACACGATGAAGGAGAGGGGGATTTTATGAGAATAAAAAGCCGAGGTCTGGAAAACAACAAAAATATGCAAAACTATTACTTTTTAACTTTGGATGTTTCATTACGAACATTCGTATCGTAAAACGAGTTTTAATGTTTATTTGTATTTTTTAAGTTGCGTAGTAAGGACTCAGGGTGACTCAGGTAGGTGAGGTAGGACATCTGTTGCGAGATAATTGCCGCGAACAGGTGGCTCGGACACACCTTGCATCTCCGCGTCCTTCGATGCCTCCTCCGCGAACCGAGAACCTTATGTTATGAGGTTGTGAAATAGGGCTTTGTTTTTGTTATGAATACACTACACAGGCAGTCTATAAAAATCAAAGTTTATTTTAGAGATCGAAAAATGTCAATAACAAGATTATTCTTAGCTGACGAGAAGGGTCTCGGCAAAAAACGTCGCGTTACATTTTGCACAATACAATATCGCTCATTGTGTTTAGGAGAATAAGGAAGGAGAGTCGAGCAGCTGCCAGATTTGTGCATTCCGTCCCTGCATCTTTGTGTACGGTTGAGGACAATAGAAGCGAAATAATGGTAATTTACATCTTAAGTCGTCTAGTTAAGGACGCAGCTGCGATTTCGCTATGGTCGAAGGAGGGACCTATTGTTTATAAAAGTTGTAGAATCGATCGAGTCGCCCAATCAATAACCCTTGAACTATTTTTTTGTAACGGAATTTTGCACATTATAACCTCTAGTGGATCAAGAAAGATATGTTCTGATTGACAGTATCATGCACGAAAGTACTAACAATTCTATAATATTCGTACTGGAACTTCCGCAAGTCCCGTAGTCAGTATTTAATAAATAAAGTGCACTCCTTCGATACTTCTAACGGTGCAGTTGTTGATGCGAAACAAGTTAATGCCATGCGAGTTAAAGTCGCTGGGTGTGCAGTCCTTACGGCAGCCAAGACGGCAGATGTGACGACACCTGGCGCGACCCTTCCGCTCGCTGCTCTGCACCGCAGGGTCACTGCCCACCTACACCCTACCACGCGACGCCTTCGCTGACTTCTTCACGCTAAGCACCTAACAATGTTTTTCTTCTACTATATCAACACGCGAACGCTTCATAATTTTCAATCAGAAAAAGCGTAACATTAACCTAACGTATGCTCATGCTTAACTCGTTTTACTGGAGGTCAATGAAACTCAAGATAGGGGGAGCTTTAGATTCATAAAGTATGAAGCTTAACTGCTTGTTAATTAAGGATTTTTACTTAACTCCAGAGTGAAAGCTACTCGTTTGTTGGTACTAAAATGCAATAGTGTTGGGTCATGAGCTTATTATGAAATCAAAAACGATAGCGGGTGGCGTATCAGTGATCTCCACATGGGCAGCGGACCGGGGCGATCCGTTGTGCGACAGGTTGGCTGTCAGTTGGAGCAACAATCACCATCTGCTTGCCACGAGCCACCAAGGGGCCGCCAAGACACCCCCGCGTCTTACCCTTACTAATTGTTACAAACTATAAAGTAATGATGCTCCACCAAACAGACATCGAAAACCGTTAATTTCCGTTTGTCAAACCTGTCCCGCCCTAACTTCAAATCTAGTCAAATATCATCATGATGCGAAAATGCAAGGGTTGCAAATAGTCAATACCTAATTGCGTAAGACTGGTTTCGATAGAATACTTTATGAATTTTATGTCTTATTTATCACGTTCATGAATAGAGGGATGGTTGATAGTTGATTCGACCTTTTAAGTTTATAACCCAATAGACAGTTTTATAATGATAATAAAAACGACCATTTTTTAGCATCCTGCTTGCATAAACTCAGAGGCAGTACTCCATGATATTCATACTTTCAATGAGCTTCACAATAGACGGCAAAAAAGATAATGACAGTTTGCAGCGTCTGCCGATCGGAAGGGCTTGAGCGGAAACACGACGATCGGGTCGGAACTTCTTTGGTTGGGATTGGAGACGGCGAATACGGAGTTTCGTGCACGTAGTAGATAGGGTGGCGAGCTCGCCAGGTGCGCGCCGAGACGGCCGCCTTTTGTCGCGGGGCTTTGGGACAGGCCGGGAGAAACACAAAGGCCGCGGGACGTCTTCGTGCATTGTCGCCGCTCAGCTGTCGCGGCCACTCCCCTGCTCACGGCGCAACTCGCCATAGCCACCCAGTCTCGCAACTTTGGTTTCAACCACTGCGACCGTGACACGGTTACTGAAGCTCTGATAAAATCGCAAGATTATTGTCATAATGTGTCTTGATTCATGCTCATGTCACGATCATAGCGAACCGTAAGAAAAACTGCTAATTGTACAAAATTATATCACACAGGTAAATGTGGGGTTTGTACGCAACATAGCTGTAAATATAGTACAGCTATAAAGCTGCGATTACTGGTAGCTGAAAAAGAATACCTTAACTAAACGTTCAGTGCATCTCATTCAAATCCACGGCAAATATCAATAGCACTTTGAACCAAATAAACGGTTAATTGCATTGGATCAAAGACATGAAATAAAAGCTCAAGCAATCATTGTTATTACGCGATTGACTAAAGGAAGGTTAAGATTAAGGAAGTTTAGGGTCAAGTAGTGTTATTAACCCTTTCACACCTCGCGTGGTGCCCGATCAGTTACCGGCAATTATGCTGCTTCCGGCCTGACAGAACTTGACACCACATATTCCAACACACCTTTTATAATATTGTAAGCCGGACTATGATAAATGCCAAAAGTAAATAGAATGTTTGATCCGTTATTTTTATGCAGGATAGAAATAACGGATCGAGATTTCTTGAACTTCTTAAACATAGTATGTACTTACGTAAGTTACTAACCTTTCATACTGGCTTTCTTAAAATGAAGAAAAAAATGGTTTAATTAACTAATTGATAACTGTTCGGTTAACGAACTGAGAGCGATAAATAACCCTTATCGGTATCAGATGGTCCATAGGGGTACAGAACAAGCAGAGTTAAGCTACTTACATCTTGTTCCTTCGATTTTGTAGTTATTATTAATCTAAAAAATACAAGATTTTGCTAATAAGTGACCGAACTGAGGAATAAGCATGAATAAACACAATACTTGCGATCAAAAATGTCAGGGACAACGCCAGCTAGCATATTTATAGACTGTGTATGTACTTTTTCTATATATTTTTTTTATGCTCACTGATCGTGCAAGCCCTTAGGGCTATATATCAAGGGTCATTCTTGGTCATTGGCAATAAATAGGCGTTACGGTACATGCTTGTAGCACATTTACTTATTGTATGTACTTTCAGTGTTAATATTTATAAAATCAATTAACCAAATGACAGTCTAATTTACTTTTGTATCGTTATTTTTATCAAAATATTCACGTGGCACATAGGAGCCATATCCGCACACATGGCGCGCGTGGTGCTCGCCCGGACATTGCCGTAAATCAGATCGAGCGAGATAATTCGACCATGGCCATTGCCAGCCATTGCAACTGACCCGAAAAGTCAACACTATAAAAAATACCAATGGATAATAGAACTGGCCAGAATTTTTACGATCTTTTATACAATTTTATTTTTATGATGTCGTTTAATAAGCACGCGCTGATCATTTGGCGACTACGCACGTGCTTTCATTGTATTGTCCGAGCTAAACAAAGATTTACATACTGGCACATAATAGCAACTAGTTCTATCAACTGAATTAAATTTGAATCTCCAATTAAGGTCTGGCGCTTGAAATAGAATCCTCACCTGCCTTCTTGCCTGTATGGGTTAACGTAGAGTTTTATTTTTTGGTATCACCAACATACGTTTTTAAATTCGTAGAAAATGTAGATATAAGTGCGTTCTTTTTTTGTCTAATACATTATCATTAAGTACTTGTGTGTAATTGGACAAAGGGAGGGTTTGGGGTCAGTGGCTGAGGGGTGCGCAAGCGCAAGGTGTGCGCGCTATCAGTGCGAGAGGGCATGTGCGCGTTCCGATACACGCGCCCAGTTCACTACCCCACACCAAATGCCCATACACGTCACTCGCAATCGCTTACCAAACAAAGGGAAGCTTCAACACTCTCATTACTATAAAACTGTATTGTTATTTCAGCGCAGACTCTACCATTAAACCAATGGGTAAGAAATTAATTGAAGCTTACGTTACAATTTATCGATTAAAAATTAACATAGAGTACGAGGAAGTCTGTGCAGCCCGCATGTTTAAAGTCTGTTTGTAGACAATTTATGAGCTGGTTAACAGGACTGTATTACGAATATTGGTTGAGAAATTTAACATTACGTAGACGTAAATTTTATAGAATATTATACAGATAAAACGTAAAATACATTAATCTACCAAATGTACCGATTATATACCTCAATATCCAAATTTATTATGTTATATCATCATACATAACACGGGTTACATACATAGATGAATATTAAATTAGTTGCTGTACTACCACAGAAGAAATAATAGTAGCAAGTACTACTCACCAGTGTAACAAACGGAGGTGAGTGTGAGTGCATGCGTCTTCACTAGAGGGTTGGAGCGGCCCCAAGGCACCCGCGCCAGGAAAGGCTCCACGAAATCGAAAGCTGTGGCTATCGACAACTGCCAATTTAACCGCTGCAGAACCATCAGCTCCCATTGCTGCAAAAAACACACCCTTAAAATTCCAACTTCAAAAGAAAAATGTCTTTTTAATTTGCAAGTATAGTATTTGAATAAGGCGACCCCGTGTGAATCCAACTATCTTTCAATGACCTTTGCTTGCCCCAATTTATGCGCCACGCAATTACATGCACTTTTATTCAAGAAGGGACAAACATATTCTTAGCAGTTGACTCGTAACCGTCATACTCGGTGGCCCAGGCGGAAACCGCAAAAAGTAGCGAATCACTTACTAATGAAAATAGAAATGCAAGACAAGGGGCAAATTCTGGGGACCGGGAATCTAAATTTTGCATAGGGGAACACAGTCTAAAAAAACAAGGGCTGCATTTCTATTCTATCATACGTTTACAAAACTTACAGAAGTTTTATATTACAATCAAACTAACCCGTATTTTTTTTCCGGTAGATAACACTCATAGTTAAACTATAACTTATTATACGATAAAATGATAAGCCTTAGTGACTGTCATCATTTAAAACTTTATATTAATCAGTGTCTGAACCAGCGTTCATTCAACTCTAATACGTTCTAAGATATACGAACTGTTTATCTTTCACGAATAAGGATGAAAGCATCATGTATTTATGATGGAATAGAAGACCATCTGGAACTTGAGATCTGATACGGACAGGAACCCTAATCAAAATTGGTATGGAAGTTCTCACGCTAACTCAATGAATTCAAAATGACACGACATAAGTTTAAAAAATTTAAGTTATGGGAAAGTGGAGACGAACCCACGCCATATGACCTCATCAGGTATGCGTAGTGCGGACTTATCAGGATCATCGCACCAATTAATTTCAAGGAAGTACGTACGATACACCATACGGCACCTCGAGCTACCACGATGAGTTTCCCACGCTCTACTTGAATACATTCTAAGTACAGATGCCATTTCTACCTGATACCTATTTATGACAAAAGCATCTTGGGAAACGCACATTGAAGGTAAGAGATACATGCGTTGCGTTCTTTAAGTGAAACACAATAAATAAACATTTGTGACGGAAATGTCATATGGGGTTGGGAGAGGCGTGTGAATCAGGTGACAAAGTCAAATTCATGCCAGCAGCGTACTAATTATTCAATCGCACCTGCACATACGCACACAATATTACGATTAGGACAGTTTTGGTGTCATTATAACCACATTGTGGGAATATTTTTCGTGGTGTTAAAAACGCCTTTCGATTAAAACATTTTAACCAAAAACAAGTAACAAAATTCGGAAGTGTCTTATCTTGATTACATGAATGTCTTACCCACATTTCCGTCGGAAGCAAGTACCTATCTAAGTCATCCAGTGCTATACTTCGTCACAGGCTGTGGTTTGCTTGAGGGCGACATTAAGTGCCTTGGCTACCCTCCTGAACAAGTTTGTCACGGAAGAAGTAATTACAGGAAATTTAAGCGCCTTGAGGATACGGGCAATACAAACGCTTTAGGGTGAAGGAGTGACATTTGACTCGACTAATCGAGTTCATTCACAGCGGAATCAAAACAATGCGTAACAAGTTGCGGTCGACGCAGGATGTAAGGTGTGTGGATGTGTCAGAAAAACTTAACCTTTGACAAAGAAAAGAGGGATGGTCATCATAAATAAACAGATAATTATCGTTGAAAGAAACTCAAACTGATGATTTTGCTGGGCTTTGAGTGGAAAACTTACTCGAACTTCATCAGGGTGAACAGAATTGTCTGTGTAGGCGCAGAGGAGGTCGACGGAGAGCGGATGACACTGGCGGAACTTGGAGGCTAGGAGCATGGCTGTGACGGCCAACAGCTGCAGTTGCTGGCGCGAGATGGCGCGCGCAGCCAGGAACCTGTCCATGTAGCTCACCGCCAGCGGGAACACCTGCTCCTCGCACTGCTGCTCCTCGCATACCTGTTATATTACATAAAATTAAAAAGATATCAATAAATCAAATTAAGTAAAATTATAAGCATGTGATTAATTTAATTTTAGGCCTTTGTACTGGAAGACGTCTCACCTAAGTAGATTTGGGTGTTCTTAAAATTAACTGAGCGCATATATCCCAAATCTCAATCAAATGCAAATAAACGAACTAGGAGTACCTAGTCCTCTAGTACCTATTATCACGTTTCTATAATTTGGTGCCTATTTTAATAGATGCAATACGTATATTACATCAATAATTATACCGACGTATAAAACAATTACTACACAAAAATTATTGTTGTGCAATGTGCAGCCGTTGAAAGTAGGGAACTTTTTTCTCCGTAAGACCTTCCAGTTTTTATACCAGCTTCTGCTTTCAGTTGCCTGCCCATTAGAGATTCCCGTGTGCATTGAAGGGTTTAGAACTTTGCAAGAAACTGATAAAAAAGTTTCCGTTGACGAGCATTTCTTAGGTCTCGCTTTAACAGCGGGTTTCGTAATTTTAGGTGAACTTTATTTATTAATTATTTTACTTTCTTTGCTTTATTGTTTATTTTACACAATAAATTGTACAGAAAATAAACACATAAAAATGACACAACATCATGGCACTGCTTATTTCCAATGATAATAATATTATGTCTTACAGCAGACCTTGGAAGTGAGAATTTGGAATAGAAGAATAAGTGCACAACAAATTCACATAATTATGTTATGCGAGTAATAGTAGTTTAAGTGAGTAATACCTAGATAACTACACATACATAACTGAGTATCTGTTTATAGGTTATGGCTGGCTTAATTTTTATTTATTTAATTTATAATTAAGGGTGTATCATAATATAATACAAAATTCCAAACCCACTGTTTAGGTTTTATCTGCGGTTTTAAGATCCTGATCTAAATATCTACGTAATCACAATAATGCTTTGCATTGCAGGGTAGGTTGGTAAGCAAACATAATTTATGAACCAACGCAATTAAGTAAGTATTATTATTAAAATACAATATAGTAAAATAATAAAGTCCTAACAAAGTCATTTATCAATGCAATTAAATTTATAATACTAAATCCAGACAAACAAGAAATATTTTGCTGCAGGTAGGACGATAAGTGGTAGGTAAGCTAAACACAAAATAAGCAAAAACAAGCAAGTGCCAGGTCATCGACTCCAAACAGCTGATAGCGGAAGTTCTAAACATATGTGATGATGACGATAAACTTTGCAGTAAGTTCACAGTGCAAGCAATCTAATAAAACTATAGAATAAAAAAATACTGACCTCTAACATCCAAGTAGTGACGACTTTGCGCATGAAAGGCTGTATGTCGATCTGGACATGTTGGAAGTAGTCCGTGTGCAACGCATGAGCTCGCTCCAGGGTGAGCAGGTTCATCAGCAGCCGAGGGTCTCGGTCCAGCGCGCGGTCTGGCCCAGCCATGCACATATCCATAGCCTTCCCACCGCTGCTGTTCCCAGAGTTCTGCAGATTCTCTCCACAAGACAAATCCATTGTGTTCACTTCACTTTTGTCTTTATAGCACTTGAGTCCGAAACTCCCAATTGTTCGAACAGTGTTCAAAAAGTTCAAGAAAATGTCAAAATTCGCGCACTGGCGTAGCACATTTGTTTACGTAGCAAGTGAGCTGTGAGTCGTAGCAAGTCGAATCGACCGCACAGCCGCTCGCTGGGCGGCCAAGAGACAAGTGACGAGCTCGCGGAGCCCGAGTGTGTCGGAACGTGCCTGGCTGCAGCTGCACCCCGCGTCTCTGTCTTTCTCCTTCATACACCCTGGTGCCTCGTTGCCTTCGCCCTATCAGTCATCCATTAATCTTGTGTTTGTAACAAAATATGTAGGTAATGTTATCGAAAAGTAATGAATTGCTCAGCTATATACATATTTGATAGGCAAAAAACTTTGCAATAAAATCATTTATTCAGTATAAAATTACTGGCTAGCAAAGCTCATCATCATCATCATGAAAAATATAAATCTTCGCTCAGTTCAGTATCGTATACGCTTTTCATAATTACTTTTCGCTCGGCAGAAAATCCGATCTATAAGCTTTTTTACGTAGCAAGTGAGCTGTGAGTCGTAGCAAGTCGAATCGACTGCATCGGTCAAAAATAGGCCATCAAATGGTTTTTTTATAAATTTGATGTACCCAGTATCACTCTCACCAGTAAGACAAATCTAACGATACCTCTTTAGCTAAAATCCATCAAGCCGTTTAGGCTGTAGAGCGTGCCAAAGAAATATACAAACATACATACATATATACACTCGAAAAACATAACCCTCCTTCTAAAGCAGTCGGGTAAAAACAACTCGAATGGCACAGCAATCAAAAAGAGCTGTGGACAATCCTGGAGGTATTAAAAATAAAAGGTTGGCAACTTCGCGGGCAAATAGTTATGATACAGACAGATAAAAAGACCGTCGTATCGTACATAACGAAAGAAGGAGGAACCAAATCCGTGAGACTCTTACAAACGACGTTCAAAATTTTCCAGCTTGCGGAGAGATGGCGAATACACCTCATAGCTCGTTACCTTCCGGGTCGATACAATCTTATCGCCGACAGCCTTTCAAGGGACAAGGACTTGCCAGAATGGACGTTATCAGAAGATATTCTGAAAGTGATATTCCAAAATGTCGGCACACCAACAATAGATCTATTCGCAAGCGAACGATCTGCCGTAGTAGCGAGTTATGTCAGCGAAAACGCGAAAAACCTACACTGTGTGTTTGTAGATGCTTTCAGTCGACCGTGGGATTTCAGGCTCGGCTGGGTCTTCCCTCCACTGGCCTTAATGCCTCGCGTTCTGCGTCACCTCGGGAAGAGCAATGGAGTCTACCTGCTTGTAGTACCTAAGCGGGAGAAGACCTTTTGGAAAGCCGAGCTGCGACAGCGAGCCCTATGCCCACCAATGACGATCTGGAATGTCAAGAAACACTTGATAGATCTGACGACCGGCCGGGCACCAGTTGCAGTAAACCGTCTGTCTTTGCAGGTCTGGAAAATTCTGGCTGGTCCAATATAATTTCTTCATGGCCCGATAAAGATAAAAAGCTTTTAGAGTCATCTTGGCGTAAGTCAACATTAAAAACATACAAACCCGCGTGGGAAAGATGGCGACAATGGTCTACGAAACATTGTGATACCAACAACCCAGAGGCGAGTGATCTTGCAAAATTCATTTGTTACCTACACACAGATGTGAAACTCGCCCCCAGTACCATAGCGGTTCACAAATCCGTTGTTGCAATGTTCGCAAATCCTAGAAGAACTGAGGAGCTCAGTAACCATCAGCTAGTTCGTCAAGCTTTAAAAGCCGTCGCCCTCAGCAAACCTCCAGAAAATCCTGTACTTGGGAAGTTACTGACCTTATTAATTACCTTCGCAGTTACACTATTGACAGAGAATTGTAGTAGTTTATTTCAAGTGTCACGACACGTAGCTGTTCTTCTTCTTCTCGCCACCGGGAGAAGAATCCATGATCTCACTCTTCTCGACGTCAGCTCAGAAGGCCTCGAAACAGTAGACAATCACTTAATTCTATGGCCCAGGTTCGGTTCAAAGACTGACTGTGCAACCTTTCGTCAGTCTGGCTGGAGATTATCGCCTAATGAAAATCAAAGATTCGATTTAGTACATTGGATACGAGTCTTGATATCCGTGTCGGAACCTCGTAGATCAAGTCGTGATAATTTGTGCTGCCTTTTTATTACGACACGGGGAAAAGTTGGACCTGCCTCTCGCACAGTCATTGCAGGCTGGATTCGAACAATTTTAAAGGACGCCCATATTAACGATTCACCTGGCAGTTTTCGATCTGCAGTAAATAGTGCAAACTGGAGAAACTACAGCTTAGATTTGGACGAAGTACTAAAACGAGCTAACTGGAAAAGCAAAGATACTTTCTTAAAGCACTACATTAAGGAAACGGAAAGTCGCCGAAGTACACAGAACAGTGCTGATAATATTATTGCTAATTGTTTTTCGCCATTGTGATTAAATAGAAGATCTCTTGAAGGTTCCTATGTTATGTAATTAGTATAGGTACTTAATTCTTTATGGATGTTCTCCATTGTAAGTTATACTAATTTTGTTTAAGATAAAACATTGAGTTACTAATTTTGGTTTAAGTTGAAACATTGAGTTACCTAAGTTGAAATGTTGATTTATTTAATTTGTTTGTTAGTTCAAAAACTTCTGTTGCTCACTCAAAATATAACATTCCATAATTTAAGCTAACTAGTCTTTTTGTTTCATTGGAATGTTAGTCTCAGCATTAGGCGCCCCCTGTACAATCGCAGCGCCAGCAGAAAATAAACACCTCTCACAATAACGTAGTGGGTCAAGCGAAGGCTCGGACAGAAAACGTATATTTAGGTTCCAGCCGAAGCTTGACCCACTAAGAATTATTAACGTTCTTGCTGGCTTGTGGTACTGAAGAAGCGCAAGCGCCTGCCATGCTACTGCGATTGACCGCGTGGCTAGGAAGTGACGTCACACGCTAGTATAGTGGGGCGGCCAATTGTAATCCAGTGCTGCCACACGTAAAATCCAAAAGGTTATCTCACAATAACGTAGTGGGTCAAGCTTCGGCTGGAACCTAAATATACGTTTTCTACCCTTCGGGGAGAAAACGTTGCTATTTTTGCCGAAAGAAAATATATTTCTGTTGAATAAAATCGTACTAATCAGCTGAGCGTTTCATTCATAGCCAATGTTATCTCTCATAATCAGCTGGCCTTTATATAACGATACTGAAAATATTTAAATGTTTGCTTAAATAAACATTGAAATCATTGCGACATTGCTCTGAAACCCTTTCATAAAAAAAAGATTAAACAAAGATTTTTATTATTATTATCCTGCACTCAAGGACTAGATAAGCTTGTGTATAAACATTTCAAGGACTACTAAGGATGTGTCCATTACGCCACCAGCAGGGAAATGTGTCCTGGGCTGAATTTAATATAGTTATTAGAGCGCATTATGCTTGCGTCAAATAAAAAATTGTGCGCTTCCAAAACGATAAGTTTTGGAAGAAAACAGGAAAAATAATTCCTACTGGAGAAACGCTCTTCCAGCAGGAAAATTCTGAATTCAAATCTGCAATACGTTACGCCCAGTAGAAAACGATATATCTCTAAAACAATACAAACATACTTTATTGACACCAAACGGAAACAAAAGACGCACTAATTGCATTTTCGGCGCACCATTACGGATTTGGTCAACTTTGCCACCCTAAAGCGCCACCCTAGTGAGGCAGAATCGAATTGTTGAAATTTCGATGTCTACTTTGCCCCACCAAACGGACCAACTTATACTTACATAAAATTTTGATTAATTTTAGTCCCTCTTTATGTTGGTGATGTTTTTTTAACTATATATTTAGACTGAGTAAAGTTCTAATATTTAATATCCAAATCGTATATCGTCTAAATATTTAGCTCAAAAAAACATTATCAACATATGTGGGACTAAAATTTATCAACATTTTATAAGAGTGTAATAGTCCGTTTAAACACTAATTAGTGGGGCAAAGAACTTGGATATTAAATGTTAAAAGTTTACTCAGTCTAAATATAAAGTTAAAAAAAAACATTAACAACATAATGTGGGACTAAAATAAACCAAAATTTTAAGTAAGTAAGAAATGGTCCGTTTGGTGGTGCAAAGTAGATATCGAAATTTTAACATGTTGATTCTGCCCCACTAGGGTGGCGCTTTAGCAAAGTTGATCAATTCCAATTACGCACTAATAAAAGCTATCTGCCCATATACTTTATTTCTGTCTCCGATCATGTGTTTAGAATATTCCTGCTGGAAGAGCGTTTCTCCAGCAGGAATTATTTTTCCTGTTTTCTTCCAAAACTATAAAGCGCACTATTTTTTTATTTGGCGCACATTTACAGCATAATGCGCTCTAACTAGTTGTACTAAATTCAAGTACCAAGGACACATTTTCCTGCTGGCGTAATGGACACACTGGATTGGTATAAATTACATACTCATGCTTTTCTCTATTAGGATGCATAAATTAAATAAACCTAAGTTTTATTTTCTTATGTGTAGTCTAGTTTTAGTATCAGAAGCCTTTGTTTTTTGAAGAAAGTTGGTCTGTTAATGGACTTCTCTTTTCGCTCACGGGTATTTTTGTAATACCCTAATCTCATTCTATTTTTACCCAAAGGTTGTCTAGAAAAGATTACTACTTTAATAAGACTATTGACTCAACTTTTGTACTATCGTTGATCAAAAAATAATATTTTATTTATATTGTATTGTTATTCCAATTGATGTGGACGATATAAGTTGACCGTAAATATAAAACATGTAGGTAGGTAGTACCTACCTAATGCGACATCGAAAATAAGAACAATTCCGACAAAAACTAATTTTACTTTTATTTCTAACAATCACTTAGTTGGACATTAAAAAGCATAGTTGTTTTGTTTAACACAAAGAGGTCTTGTATATTCGGAGGGCGCGTGGCTCGCGGAGGCGCACGGAGGGCGAGGGCAGCTGCGCACGCGCCGGCTGCGCCCGAACCCGTTGACATTGTTACAAATCCGAGCACACCTGATCCTCGAGACCAGTCTAGTAATTCCACTCTCTGCCGGGCTCCCAAATTTCTTATTCGTAAAACATGGTTCAT
This sequence comes from Carpatolechia fugitivella, assembly GCA_951230895.1. NCBI lineage: Eukaryota > Metazoa > Arthropoda > Insecta > Lepidoptera > Gelechiidae > Carpatolechia > Carpatolechia fugitivella. Next base: position 9,337,084 of record OX579653.1, on the reverse strand, counting down.
GCTTTCATACCCTTTGAACTGAATAATTAAAATAACTAGCTCTGCGACGATTTTATTACTTACTAGTTTTTCTCTTTTTATAACAACATCTGCATTAACAGTGAATCTCTTTACTTTTTTCATCTTTAAACTTTCCACTGTAAAATGGTATGTAGTTTGCGACTACTTTCCAATCCGTAAAATAAACCATAGTACAAAACCATCCAGCGCCGTAAGCTATCGCAGTTCTACCAAAACCACTCATTTGTTCTGCTAATTTCTTACCGATCATCTTGTAATATTTGCAAATTCCTCTTATTGATATAGCGTTATTTTTAAATTTTTATTCAATAGGCAAACTGTTATGAATTTTAAAACTCAATTCAATTTTTTGAAGAAATACTACGCTATATAGTTTGAAATTTACTGTTTTGTCAATAAAATGTCATCGACTTGTCAAATAATAAACACAAAGAGTTTATGTAATAGTATAAAAAAGATAAACAATCTGCGAGGAAGTTTGAACTTTTGATAATGCACTGAAATATAAATTCTCAAAGACTGAAATCGTTGACTGAAATGAAAACATTTTATTTCTACGGTAAAATTCGGAAATCACGTGGTAGACGCGAAAAATTAAAACTTTGGGCATATAAATACCTAGTTCAAGTCTAAGAGGACTGTTCAAGTCTTTTTCTAGAGAGGTTTGGATTGAACCCGTATGTGAGCATTTAAAAAAATTCTTGTACCCCCCCTTTTTGACGTGTACCTTGAATTCAAAGTGTAATAAAAATGAACATTCTGGCAGGTTCTTGCTTTTTTATAGTTTCGAGGTGTATTTTGTTCTTACTGTTATATTTTTTATAATTTATAAAACGCTTTCTACTATTTTTCGATAGCAAGATGAGTAATTTTTGCCTGTCACTTCTCCATCTTGTTGAATAAAATGTGCATTTTCCACGTCATGCTCTGTGGCAGGACACATATCGCTTTTAGTTGTTTTTAAAATCAAAATAAAATGTACCTGGCAAGGTGACCATTTTCGAGTATAACCTAAACTTGTAGTACTTATACAAACTTGGGCTCCTTGGGTTAAAATACAAAGTCCTACAAAATCGGGTTAGTTACACATGCCTATAATATCTATATAATAAGTAAAACCATCATAGGTTAGGTACTATTTATATTTCAACAATATTTATTAGTGGATCTGTGAGCTGTAGACCTCGCGAGTTATTTTTTTTTTCTTTCAAAATGGCTAAAATATCATTATTTTTAAGTTTTCAACCCCCTTACATATGTATTATTATTATTTTCTTCTTCCTAACTAATGGCGACACATCTTATGTAGACATATTTCGACAGTGTCGAGTGATATTTGTAAGTTTAAGATATATATCCTTGGATGATTGTTCGGTAAATTGGGCTCAGTAATGTGATAGTACAATTACTGAAGCCACCACAAGGCCTCTTGGCATCATCTAAAAATGTCAGCAAAGTGTAAGCGATTCAATTGTTCTATTAAAGTTTATAGTCCCGAAACATTCACTGGATAATAATACACTATCGAAATTATATACTAAACACTTCAATAAAGTAAAATAAAAAAATTAAAACGAAGACACGTCCGCCATTGTCAGATGCTGACCTATATATTATTTCCTCCAAGACCCACCATATCTGCGCCATTGTGAAAAAAGAATTAAAGCGTCCACTACACTACTCGCGAAGTTGATCGAAGTAAGCCGAGGACGAGAGTGTAGAGAGGCACTTCGTGCAACTTCGCTTCGCTTTGGGCAACTTCCGTTCTGTGTCGGTTTTTTGCGTCCGAGTCAAAGGGCCCGAAGTTCGAACACGAAGTGTCACACTACATTACTCGACTTCAGCTTAATAAAAGTTTTTGTCAGCGCATGTCGTCTATGTCGTGGCCAGGATAAGTTTGTGGTTTCACAAAGGGAATCTGTTATATGAGACGCTAAACATGCGGGACATAAAGATAAAAAAAAAACATTAACCTTATTAATTTTTTTTGTAGTATGTATTCGTATAAAGTTGAAATAAGCAAGAGAGCACAAAGCAGCGGCAGCTGCAATTGCACGTCATCCATCTTTAAGGCCTGCCTAGCGACTGAGTTTTTTCGAAGTCCTACGAGTGTGTAGTGTGTCTCCTCGCCTCGGCTAACTTCGCTCTGGCACTTCGTCGAAGAACTTCGGACGAGAGTGTAGTGGGCGCTTAAAAGTGTAACTTGTAATGGGCCCCGTAAACGGTCAAACGGTTTGATTCAAACATGTAAAGTTTGGTTTGACTCAAACCATTTACAAAGGTGGTTTGAACGGTTTGTCAAACATTTACGTGTTTGAAGCATGTTTGATGCAATTTCATATTTGGCGTCATTGTATTGGGAGCAATCCTGTAATGATGACGTCTTTTGTAATTATTAGTATTTAATAAATAAATAAATTTTGTTGTGTTTGACGCGTCAGAAGTGTAATTACGACAGCGTACAGAATCAGCCGTTTGACAAACCGTTCAAACCGATCTCAAACGGTTTGATCAAACACGTAAGGTTTGAGTCAAACCGTTTGACCGTTTACGGGGCCCATAAGCTGGCAACCCCCATAAATTACTAATTAATCAATTGATTTGAATTGAAATCATTTAGCTTTTTTACAGGTAGAAATTAGGTAGTAAATGAATACACGTCAAATAATTAGAAATTGTTAACGTACGTTCCAGCCAATATCTCTGATTCTGCTGCAAATAATCACAATCAGATAAAAGTTTTATTAGGTAGTATTTAGGTAGTAAAAATGTATATAAGTATTTATCTACTGTGATTTGATGTTTCGTGTGGTTCCGCCACTTTGACGTCATTTTGGCGGAACCGATGTTTTATTTGAATATCTTTTAAACGAAAGAGGTATTATAAGGTATCAAATAGTAGTATTTAGGTAGTGTATCTGCTCATATGAAATTTCAAAATTCAGGATTTGGTCCCGCCATTTTGACGCTAATGCTCTTTTATAATCATAGGCGATACGACGTTCGCCGGGTGAGCTAGTTATCCCTGCGACTTCGTCTGCACCAGAACTGTGTTCAGCCAGCCACACAACACCTAAACAAGAGCCTATATTTGTATCCCTAACTTAATTTCTTTTTTATTCCGAAATAAGGTATTATTTTGACACAAAAATTTTCGAAGCCACTGGTAACCGAACTAGGCCGAGCCTGTGTCTCGGAAACCAGTCCCTTCCATGTGAACATTTTCATATATTAACCTATTATAGTATAAGGTAATTATGTAATATAAAATAGTCAAACTTAATGATAGTACACATTCGCGTACGTATGTGCCACCAACAAAACAAGCGCCAAGCGGTCAGTTAACTTCTAACAATATACATACCCACCCCCATTATTTATTTTCCTTAAAGTAAAATTTTGCAGGATTTGGTCCCGCCATTTTGACGCTAATGTTTTTTTATAATCATAGGCGATACGACGTTCGCCGGGTCAGCTAGTTATCCCTGCGACTTCGTCTGCTCCAGAACTGTGTTCAGCCAGCCACACAACACCTAAACAAGAGCCCATATTTGTATCCCTAACTTAAAAAATAAGTATATATTCCCTATAGTAACTTTTGCCCCTTCAAGTGTTATTTTCGCAATAAAAGGTAGCCTATGTTCATCTCCATCTTATTTATTCTATTCTAAATTTAATCAAAATAGGTTCAGTCGTTTTGACGTGAAAATGGAACATACAAATTATTTTATTTATTTTTTTAGTTTATTTTTTCTTATAGGGATAGATTTCAAAAAATAATATTTAATTCAAAAAATGGTGGCTTATTTTGTGGGCTGTTAATCAATGATCGTGATATTAGTATTTCACGATACAAAACGAATTACGATATCAATCAACTAATTATGCTAATCCAAGTCCCGTCTGTGCACATCGCGGAACTAAAACATTTGGTAATTCGTCTGGGACACTTGAAATGGTCAGTTCCCGCGGTACGACACATATACTCCCCGCGACCACATGCCGCATGCCATGCTCAAATTATGCGCCGACCTAACCACTAATTATAATTTTATCAATTTGTCAACCCGTTCCCATCTTGCAACTAATCTAAACGAGCGAATCATGTGGTCCGCAAGGGGTTAATTTTCCCATAGTATATTATAACCAGCTCACATCGTCCCCACAGAGGGGCTCGAGGCTACCCTGAACAAGGGCGATCATCAGGCCTGAGCTTAGTCGAACAGTCGACTTCGCTCACACGCAATCTTTAAATTCCTTCGCAGAAGTGTGCTGGTATCACGATGATTTCCTTCACCGGCGTCGAATAAACGTATATGAAATCGAAAATTGAAAACACATTGGTACTTTGATTGGTACGAGATCGGGCCCGGACAAAGTATAAGTCTCTTACCCACCAACCAGAAACCTACGAGCAAAGATTTTTGTTTTTTTGCTTGTTTTTTGTATCTGTAAAATGGGAAAAATTTGAACTACGGCCGCTACTTGGAACAATAAAACTAAGTACAAGGACTAAAAACAAACGCCGCTGTAGATCGCGCCAAACTTCTAGATCGCTCTGAACACGGCACGATTCGATTTGCTACTGCCAAATATAGGTAAAAGCAACAACGCGCAATGCGCGAAGCAACTGCAGAGCGATCTAGAAGTTTGGCGCGATCTGTACCAACCAGCACAAAATTTAATTTCAGCCAATCGTAACTCATCTGATAATGTTGAGATTTACCACAGATTCTGCGGTAGGTCCAAACTCATTGTTTCTCTGAGGGTAGGTCTGTACATTCGTAGCTGTACACCGAAAAATTACAACTAGATAGGTTGAAATACTAAACACATTGCTATGACAAAGTTCAGAAAGGCTCATTGCGAAAGTGACGCGTTTTCGAACTATTTGGCTACTAGCGGCCGGCCTTCGCCTTCCAATATCTTTGAGCACCGCCATCAGAAGCGCATTCCGGCGTGACATGTCGTTTGAGGAACATATTTGCTTGGAATTGTAGGTAAGTAAATACTTACTTTAGCACAATAACTTATGCACTTATTGAAGCACAACAGTTAGATTACATAGGGATTTCTTAAATAATTATTATAGATACCTAATCTTGTAGACATAATACTGTAAACTCTAAACTCTAAGGCCACCATCACATGGATAAAAAAAATTAAGAATGTTTTCATTTTGATGTCTCATCAACATAGCTCATCATAGCTAATTTTTACTAACACTAAAAAACACACACTCACTGTCGCAACATAATACAGAAAAGATTTTGTGTAAGTAAAGCGCGAGCTCGAGCGCCCCTACAAAATGGCACAATAAACAAAAACAAACTTTTAAATTCCCGCTTCGCAGTTTTTATTTTATTTATTTTTTTATTCATTTCACTCCTTTCTGGAGCAGGCAAAGGCATATGCCATGCAGCCGGTTTTTTTTTAAGCCCAGCTATCCGATCCATTTAAAGCTGCCTTTTTAGACCAGTGTATACCTTTTAATATGTTTGTATGCTGCTTACTTGTTGTTGGTTAATATAATGGTTAATATAAGAGTTACGTAAACACTGAACAAACAGCTAACAGCACTGATAAAATAAAATAAAATATTATACTGTGTAAACTTCTTACATTAGAGTTAAATTATTAGGTAAATTAAAATAAACCAGCCTTTGTGTCCGAAATCCTAAATGGCTTGCACATACTGGCAACACATATTTAAAAACATACCCTGCGTCCCGAGACGCGCTGAAATCGATTAAAATACCCGTAATCGCTTTCCAAATCACTGTCAGCCTACATTTTTTTGCTTTTCTGATCGCTGACAGCGCTGAAAGTCTGATTCAGAATGCGCCCCTCATTGTCAGTCCTGTCAAGTGTCAGGGGAGCCGATAATGTACGACCATGATAAAGGCCGGCCCGATCTTTCAAAGCCAATATTGTACAGCCCAATAATTCGAGTACATTGTACTTGAATTATTGTCCGTGCTTTCCTGGATGTGCAATATCGACTGAACAAAATCTGTACGGGCTGATATTTCACAGCCGATAATTTACAGCCAATAATTCGAATCTATGTACACGAATTATCGCCTGTACCGATAATGTACAGCCCGATAAAACGAAGCCAATCCACAGTGCATGCCAAGTCATAGGCGGGTGCGAGCGAAGTGAGCACGGGAGTTCAGGGCACCCCGACTCGGTTAGATTAGGTTAGAGCGAGCACGGCTCCCTCCACCATACCCTTCGGAGTTAGGTTATCTTATAACCCGCTATGCCTGCTTGCAGGCATGCCAAGAGCTTGTATCTTAATGAACTTACAGACTTAAAAAAAATGGGCATTCTCGTTACAGGTGATAATGCACAGCCAATATTGTACAACCAGATAATTCGCGTACGTGGATTCGAATTATTGGCTATACATTACTGGTTGTACAATCCTGGGCGGACAAAGTCGGACCGCATTGATAAAGACCGGCCAATAAAGTACGGGCAGGAATGTACAGTACAGCCCGATATTTGATATTTATGACTCAAATTATCAGGTTGTGCAATATTAGCCGTACATTATTGGATGTACATTATATGGACTCAAGTCAGTCCCTCACAACTTCATACAAAACAAAAAATGTATTAACAGAGATACTTTCTGATGCCAATATATAACCTGTTGCCATTTTAAACTCAAACTGCAAAAGGTTTAAAATAATTACAATTGAAAAAAAGCATCTTATAAATATTTTGTAACTGAAATAAATAAAATATATTATTTTGTTGATAACAAAACTAAAATAAACTCAACAATACACTTCAAAACTTATTTATGATAAACTTTTGTATTTATGCAAATAAACTTTTTTTTAGTGGCAACACAACAAGAAAATGTCTGCCGACGCTTGGTTATTGTTTGGGTGAATTTCTTTGTTTTGTTTGTTGTTTTGTTATAACTTTTATCCAACAGTTACGTTGCGTTAAGACTACTCCGCCTTATTGTTGTTGATATATTGTGCTGTTATATCGAGATAGGACTCTTTAGAGATATGTACTATTCGAGAAAGTGACTCTTAAACAGTGTAAAGTGTTTATAAATGATAAAACTATGAGTGCTGTGCAAAAAAGACACCGCATTTGTGAAATTTGTGGTGTAAGGGAAAGACCACTGAGCGAGTAATCACTACGTTTTGAAAGACAAAGTGGATAAACTGTTTTTTAGCGAGATTTCCCTTAGATGAATATCGGTAAGTAAACATAACCTAAACCTAATAGTTACCCAGCCGAATCTGGCGATTATTTATATTAGTACAAAGGGCACATGACGTGAAAGGACCACTAGCGTGGGGGCTTTAGAATGCCGAATTGTGCATATAAATTAATATTCTTCAGCTTTCATTCACATTTGGCTTTCTAAAAAGGGGCGGAAAACTATGCCTGCATGGTCAAAGACGACCCTATGTATAAGTGATAAGAATGTGTTTGGATATCCATCTCAATGTTGTTGTGTCCATTCATTCTCACTATTGATTTAGATGGTTATGTCATGTTAATAGATAAATAAGCACAATATTGTATTTGAAAAAAAAAAAACAATGATTTCAGGTGTAAGGAGTGGTTAAGAGTTGTTGGTAACCAGGATCTTGTACACCTCCCCATTGAAAAACTGCATGACATGAAATATGTTTGCGGAAGACACTTTGCTCGGAAGGACTTCACAAAGACAGGAACACGTCTTAAAAAGCGAGCTATTCCCAAACTTTACCTCACAGCACCTAGCCTTGCTGATGACTGTTTTGCAGAGTTTCCTCTGCATATTTCAATGTGTAGTGAGTATTAATTTAATTATTTTTTAAGCTATTTATGTGTTAGGTATACTATTTTGATATCGGAGAGAATCCTAAAAACACTATTTCTAAAATTTATATTTCAGATCCCATTCCTTCTACATCTACACAGCAAGTAGATAATGCTAATCCTGCACTGGCATCTTCATCACAACAAGAAAATTATGGTAATTAATAAATTTTTTTTTTCTTATATGAGTGAGAACCTTCCTTCCATGCTTTCCACATAACTTCCATGCTGGTCTAGGACAGAAATAAAAACAAAGAATGTACCAGCTGCTTTTCTTCCGGTCAAGTCGTAAAATCCGACTGAGGGAAAGGGCTGTGTAGTACATCTCAGCTTTGACGTCGAAAAATGATTTGTAAAAATCTTAATTCGAATAAAAAAAATTGACTTTGACTTTGACTTTGATCTGTTTTAGGTGAAGAGCTGGCCACTTGTCACTATTCGTGCAACATTTTGATTTTTTCTTGCCACCTGAGGCTCTGCTCACCCCGTGCGGGTTATGAGCATGATCTTATGTTAGTATGAATGAGAACTCATTCATAACATAAAATTGATGTAGGTATTTAGTTGTTTATATTATAAAGTTCATGATAAAATTGAAACAATAAAATAGAGTTATTAAAAGTTTTTAATAAGAAAAATATCCTATTGTAAAATACCTATATATTTCAGATCCTGTCCCCTCTACATCTACACAGCAAGTAGATGCCAACCCTACCCTGCAATCTTCAGCTACAATTTCATCACCTAGATCAAAACGAAGAAAGATTTTGGAAGTAGTTGAAACACCGAGTGAGTAACAAAATAATACTTGTATCTCAATGTTAAAACTGGTTCTTACTGCAGTATTTATTAAACTTCATAGAGGGTTAGAGTGTGGTTAAAATAAACAATCATAAGTGAAGAAGGCGAAAAGATTTGCAATAACGGTAAAGTAATAAAATTTGAATTATCAGAATCCCATGGAGTTGCATTTTACTTGGATAATTATTTATGCTTTAATATTTATTAATGTGACCCTAATTGCTACCCATTTTATATTACAGATACTATTGTACCTTCTAACTCTGTGAGTACAAGACAAGCAGATACTACAAATCTGGCATCCTCAATATGCACACAGACAATTTCCGTTAATGAAGCAAAACAAAGGATAAATTCACAAGCATTTAAAACACAAGGTTAGAGAGAACACAAGAAATGAAATCAGTCCCGACTTGCCCCTGGGGTGCTCATATAAAGGGTTTTGTGAAACAACATAAAATGTTAAGGGTCTACTAAGCACATGTTGCACATTTAAAGTTTTTGTTTAGTTACTATGCTAACTAACATATAATTAATAATAACTATAGATAAATAAATATTAGAATTTCTCTTTTTTACAGTTGTCAAAATAGATATTAAGCCGATGTTGATGTTTAATGGGTGCGTTCAGAACCAAATATTTTTTTTAAGTCAAAGTCAAAGTTTTTTATTCGAATTAAGATTTTTACAAATCATTTTTCGACGTCAAAGCTATCATGGATGGCACGTTTATTTATGAAATGTTGAATATGTAAATACTCATCTTATTTTAAAGAGCAAATATATAATATTTATGTTTTGTTTAAGTTTATTGAAGTGATAACAATTATTTATTGGTGTATTTATTTTTATAGCACTAGAATTGTATTTTTTTTTTATTATTATATCATTACATAATCATTATTTTATCATAAAATAATTATTATTATTATCTTTGTTTGAATATTCTAAATTAATAATTACAATTTATTTTTTTAATTTATGAAATGTCGAATATAATAGATACATGTCATTACTCATCTTACTTTAAAGAGCAAATATATAATATTTATGTTTTGTTTAAGTTTATTGAAGTGATAACAATTATTTATTGGTGTATTTATTTTTTATAGCACTAGAAATGTATTTAAAGGAATTTTTAATTATTATTTTATCATAAAATGATAATTGTTATTACCTTTGACTATTCTAAACTAATAATTACAATTTATTTTCAGACCTTGGACCTCGAGAAACTGTACAGAAAATGCTGAAGCTAAAAAAGAAAATACGTATGACAAGGAATACATCGAAACTTACCCTGTATTGAGCATACAGGATACTATAGATGCTGTAGAAGAAGAATTGAAAAAGATTTGATCAATGTTGATATGCAACCAGTTGTATATTTAAGTGGGTATCTCGTACACTGCATTTAAAAAAACATTAATGTGCTGCATGCTCTGAAGCATTATTAACTAAAGATCCTACAGACTCAATCTATGAATATATTCAACTGAGAGAGTGGTGGCAAGATAAAAGGTGCCTAACTTATCCTTCTTTGAATGTGTCACTATGTTCAAGAAAATGTAAATGCGTTTGAAAACAACATAATGACTTCATTGCATTTGTTTGGTAAGCTGATAGTCTTAATTTTTCGATAAAAGCTGTTTCGGCTGAAGTAACCTTACCCCAGCCAGATCTTTTTTTGTCTAATGGGTATATTGAAATAAAGGTCAATTAGATATCAATTTGAAATAAATGTTAAAACTTAATTTGTGTTTGCTATGATTGCGAAGATATTTAAAATCCTGCTGTGGTAACATTCCTTTGTAACATAATATATGATAATAAAATTGACAAAGTATGTGTGTGGTTTTATTTCACTTATTAGAATAAACTAATTCGACTAAGGGGTAGAATAAAGTGTCGATATCAAGGTCCCTCCCTAGTAGTAATATCGACAAGAAATTGTCGATACTGGTACATCACTAATAAGCTGTCAAGCGTGAGGATGGCTCAAAAGAGTATCCGAGTTCACACTATTTTTGATTTATTTCATTTGTAAGGAAGTTGGGTCTCTGAACCCCCTTATATCCTCTTTGGACTCAAGTGTCAGTTAGTTTTATCATGTTTGTTTGAGTGCTTTTTATCCACTATTTTTGTTTGATTCCTGTTAAATTTATATTCAAAATGTCTTCTGATAAAGATCCGCTTGTGAGTGAGAGATCCGGGACAGTGCGGGAAGTTGGGAATCATGCTATTTGGAGCTTGTCTTCTTGTAAACCAGGTTTGCCGATTGTAATGTATTTTTAATTCGCTTCACTAAATTGTTCACTTGACAATATGGTTTTATTTACCATTTTACTGTTGTAGGTTTCGGCATAGACCAACTCAGAGATGACTGCATGGATACATATTGGCAGTCAGATGGCCAGTTGCCACACCTTGTAAATATACAGTTTCAGCGGAAGACAATGGTATCGCACATCTACATTTACACTGACTATAAACTAGACGAGAGCTACACGCCTAGCAGAATATCAATTCGAGCTGGAACACACTTTAATGATTTGCAAGAAATTGAAGTTATTGAATTGATTGAACCTAATGGTAAGAAAATTTGTTAAAAGTTCAAATTAGTAAAAATAACTTTTGTAGAACCCAATAATGGTACCTAATATATTATGATAAATCATCTATAGACAAGTACCTATTTATTTATTTTAGGATGGGAGGTGATACCAATAAAAGACATACATGACAGGCCCATAAGGACTTACATGATCCAGATAGCTGTGCTGAGTAACCACCAAAATGGAAGAGACACCCATATGAGGCAGATCAAAGTGCACTCTCCATGTGAACCCACTTCATTTGATATGAATAAGTTTAGAAACTTTTCTACCATACAGTTTCAACAATATGCAACCATCCGATGAAGTATAATTAGTTTTGCCCACAGAAACATGACAAAGTTATAAATTTTATGCATGTATTAATTAAAAATAAGTAAAGGATAACATATTGCAATATAACACAAATAATTCTGTGTAAAAACTTAAGTCTTATTATTCTTCAACTATTCAGAATCTTCACTTTCTTCACTTGCTTGCTGCAGCCAGTTAAAGAATTTCACAAGTGGAACCTCATTCAAAACTGTACTCTCATTTTCTTTTAAGTCATTGTACCATTCCAACAATGAATCTTCATCAACTACATCAGCCTCATAAAGCAGATGTATAATTTGACCAGTCTTCCCTTCTAACCATTCACATTTCAAGCAGCTGTCCTAGAAATAAAACAATTTATTGAAAAGATATGTAGGTTGTCAAAAACTTATCATATGGGAAAGTCTGCACTCAAGTCTGCACCTGCATAATAGAAGCACACAAATGACGATTATAGTCGGGCCACTTTATGAACCGACTTTTGAAGTTTCATGTACTTACCAAACAACAATAACCTTGTACCAGCGTACAAATAAAAAACAAGAAAAGAAGCGCTTTTGAAGCATACTTATTAGACATAATCAAAGAACTTTAAATTTTACACTACTTCTATGATAAATTACAGCTGCTATGTGAGTGCAACAATTTAAAAAAGCTATAACAAAAATATTAGGCCGACACGTAAAAGTTACATCGGCCGTAATATATATTTTTTTAATTCCCAGTGTTGTCACTATCAGTACCAGCCTGATAAGTTTTTTTTTTATTATTTATTTATTCACATTACCAATCGTTGTTATAAGTATAAACTAAGACACCCTTCTAGAAACCCCTAGGGTTTATACGAAGAGCGAATGATATGCATATGCTCACTGCTAATTTCTATTTCGTCCAACTGGAAGAAATAATTTATAGTATCAAACTATGTCAGCTGTTGGCCAGATTTGACAGATTTGAAGCAATTTCATTATTATAGTAATTAATTGTAAGGTCGGCCAAGAAAGTGGTTTACCATTTTTAATTCAATTTCCTCGTTATCGAAAATTTCAATATTGTTTATACTCGGTATCTGACAGCAAATGAAAAAAATAATATTTTTTGTTCTATAATTTGCAACTGATGATAAACCAATTTATTGGTCGATCCCACTTTGTTTTCATGTCAGTACGTGTAGTTATAACGTGAGTACGCTCAAGAGTTACTTTTGAGTACAGGTATTTTGTTATCTATCATTTTTGCGATTGTGTAGGGTGCATCGGCGTCCTTGTACTTAAAATTCTGAGAAAAGATAATTAGTTATTCCATGTAGTCTTGTTAATGTTTCGGTACAGTCAGTCAGTCTTTCGTTTTCGTGCGCAGTGGCTACATGTGTTTTTTTTTCGGTTTCTCAAAGTATTATTTTACGGTTCGGCTCTCTTTTGGACTCTGATCCTGCTTTTTTTTTAAATACCTGTATTTTTTACTTATCTGTTTTTTTCTGTTAATAGCATATTTTGCAATTTTTTTCCAATTATAATTCTAAACAGTCGATCTGTTAATTTTAATATGACATCTGCATGTTTTCATATAATATTATAATCTGTACATTGATAGTATCAAATAAATATTTTTATTCTGTGATACTTCACAGAATGTATATGTTGATTATTTCCAATAACAAAATATCATCAACACCGATTGTAATACAAAATTTAACAAAGTACTAAATCATTTTTTTTTTCGTAACTAATTAAGAAAATAATAAATTTCAAATAGGTAGGCATCTTTGTAAGTAAATATAAGAAATGAAAAGGTCTGACTGAAATACTAGATACTAGGCAAAGTCAACCATTACACTATGGGACATCACTATTTACGTTACAATGACATCCTTCAAAAGTCGCTTCATAACGTGGCCCGACTTTAGGTACATAAAAACAAGACTACTTAAAAAGAAATACAAACATCAAGGAACTTACTTCAACTGCTCTCAAACAGTCCATTGTAGAAGACTTAGTTTTTATATAATTGGACACAACAGGCCTGAAGTATTTAAAAATGTCTTTGACAGTAACAAGTACATTCTTAGTATCAGCTAGAACTGGCATACTAAGCAGTGCTCTAATAACAAAGAAGTTCACTTCATGCAGTTGTATGTTGTATGCATATCTTGAAGAATTTATTTCCAAAATTAGATAGTCACATTTTAACTTCTCTTTGTATCCTCTTTCTAGACTGTCAATAACTTCTTGAAGGAAGACTGAAAAAAAAAACATATTTTTACTTATAATCAAAATTCGAATATAACCTATATACAATGTTACAAACGCGGAAGTAACTCTGACTAAACTACTGAACCCATTTTGGCGAACCCAGCAAACCCAGGACAGACATAGGCTGCTTTTTACCGCGGGAAAATGGCCTTATTTCCATGGTGTAAGTAACGCTTACCTCAGTAAAATTAGAAAAACTAACAGCGCCATCTGTCGTCATCGCTTGGAATGATAAGTGTTTTGCTCTCCAAGTTCATAGATAGCGCCGATAATTCTAGAAACTGGGAAGTCCAGCAACAAAGTAGATGGACAGCTAGTAGTCATTAAAAAAAAACTCACTGTTTGTATCTTCAGGAACAGGGGAATTGGGTAATGAGGACTCATCACTACTGTCAGAAGAGTAATAGTCCTCACTGTCTGTCCAAGTTTTCTCAAATCCAATGAAATCATCACCTCCGCTACCAGATGATTCATTCTCCCATTCTGTACCACTCTCAGATGTAGATTTTGTTAATGGTTTCTCTGAAAATATAATAATTATTAATAGGTTATTAGATCTAAAAATATTGTGCGATAAAAATACTACATTTATTTAAATGAATCTGAGAATATGAAACCCAAAACCTGCTGCTGTCAGCATGGAATTTTCTATGGTTTACATGGTGCTGTTGTTAGTAAATAAAATAATGTTTTAATTAAAATAAACACACCATTTTCCTTTTCGGTTGATTCTATGATATTTCCATTCAAGTGGCTACCAGCTTTTACAATGACATTTTTAGCTATAATGGCTCCCTCCAGAATACACTTTTCTTCTACATTACAATTATCATCTATATAACTGTTTATAATTTCACAATTGTCATTTATGATTACATTGTTCATAATGTGACTGTCAGAGATAACAACATTGTTGCCAATTATACAGTTGTGTCCAATTATTGACTTTGTGACTGTGGTTTGGTCATTAATGTGTGTTTTGTCACCTACCAACACATCTTCTACTATTGTACAGGACCTGAAAATTGGAAATAACATTTAAAAACAAATAACAGGTTGCAATATAAATTGTGAACCAAAATAAATCATATTTACCTGCTCAATGTGGATGTTTTGTTTCGGAAATTGTGATATCCTGATAGCACATAATTATCTTTATAAAATGAGCCAGTTTCAATGGTCATGGGATATGCCCAGTTATGTAAAATATCTCGGCTATAAATATACATAAATGTTATTAGTACAAATGCAGGGACCTAAATTTAAAGTACCTAAGTAAATAATATTATGATGATACCGCTTCACACACCTTACTGTTTGATAAGTTTTCCAATTAGTGACAGCTGCGGCATACTGATTATCTTTCAATAATATATAGTACAGTGAGCTAGCTAATATTTCTTCATTGATCAAAATACCATGTATAAAGTCATCCCTAGTTTGAAAATCAAAATTGTCTGAGAATAGTGGTGGTACAGAGGGAGAACACAATGCAATATTGGCATCTGCTAGATTATGATGCAACTTCACTTCAGAATGATGCAATACACTCTCCTGGAAAAATATATTGAACACTTAATTTTCATGAATTTAACAAACTTCACTGATTATGACTTTCCATACATACCAAAGGTAAATTCAAAGTTTTTGAAGCAGATTTTGGTTTAAACTTTCGGTGAATTAAAACTTTTTTAGTATTGGCATCAGCAGCCAAAAATATGGGTTTATCATAGCTTATCAAAGGGTGTCCCCAAGCTACTTTTTTGTACACCAATGTCATTGCTGCACCTTTATCTTTCTTACAGGTTTGCCTGAAATAGTCATAATTTATACCTACATATTATATACAATTAAATAAACATTGATAGCGATTCACACAGTCACGCTCTAATCCTTAATTTAAGTTCGTCCTTCCTTTTCACCATTTAAAGATTGAAAAGGGACAGGAGATGGCCAATCTAATATTAGAGCTGTCAAACAGCGAATTTGAACCTTATGGATGCGTCGATTGCACAATTTTAGAGAGCACGTAAAACATCCGACTTAAAAATATCTTAATATGACAGCTATGCCCTTATTTTAGGTTATCATTTATTCAAAATAATATCATTCGTTGGTCTAAATTCATCACCTCTCTTTCATTAGTCATAAATACGAAAAGGATACATACCTAGCTGGATTTAAAAATTACCTTTGGTTTAGGATTAGAGTATGACTTCCCGAATTAGGGCCATTATGCAATCAATATGGAGAAAGAGCACGCAAAGTGTAGAATTCCGTAGTTGTCCAATAATACATAGGTAGGTACCTATTTAAGACTGTTAACATTCATCAAAAATTTTTCTATGATATTTGTAGTATCCTTACTTGTACAAGTACATTTTATAAGTTGGTCTATTGTTCGATAACCTGTAAAGCCTATTAGTTTTCCTTTTAAATTCATCATATCGACAGTCAAGTGGAAAAGCAAATTCGCTTACCGCCACTTTTGTAATTTTACAAAAACGAGGCATACCTACAGTTTTTTTTATCACAAAAAAAATCATATCTCTTTTTATATAGAGAGTACCTAGTGCTATGAAAAATAAAACATATTCTTAAAAATACGTTTTCTACATATTTTTCTATCAAAAATATTTATAATGCCTCTATTTTGCGAGTTAAGTGTCGCTTAAGCAAAAATTACTCCTACTGTTAAAATTTTTTGGTCAAACAAAAATCGCTTATCGACCAATAAATCATAAAGCATAGACATTTTAATGACCAACAGGCAATATTGCTAGCAAACGTTAAATTTTAAAATGACTGATAAGCTATATTAAAAAAAGAAACGGTGATTTCTTTATTGGTATTCTCTGTAAACATAAATCGCTAATGGAAAAATTTACTTCAAACCTATGCGACGTATTATGACGTAAGCAGCGTTGGTTCAAAAAACACCAAAATTAACGTCGCTTCAGCGTTATTTCATATAAAAAATATCAAGAAATTGAGTAGCATAAGCGCCAAAAAAGTGCTCTGATTTGCATGAAACCAAGATCGACGCAGAAAAAATCGCTGATTCCAGTGATATACATTATATATGTCATTTTTTCGGCCAAAGTGGCGGTTAAGCGAATTTGCTTTTTCAATGTCGATAAACACTACTACCGTAAATTTTTTCACATTTCCAAAAACAACGGTTTCGCTGGTAGGGGGGGGAGAAACTTCACCCCCATTGTTTTTAAACACTATAAGGTAACCTGAATTTTTAATTTCATGCCAAAGTTTAAACAAAGAAACTTCACTGTCAAAATGACATTCCAGTTATCAAAAACATTTTTTGTTGTATTTTTTTTTTAGAAATAAGACAAGTCTCTTCATATCACACAAATGTTTGCCCGTAGCGGGGTTTGAACCCTGCCTATAGAGCTGACAACATCAGCGTCATCGACATATCGACGGGACTTTTCATACAAAAGTCGCTAACACCATTGGAAGGTCCAAAAATTGACTTTCGACCTATTTTCCTTGGGAAAAGTTGTTGTAAATGGCGGTCTAATCTAAATACTACATTTAAATATGCCAAATGGTTTCAAAATAACCTGTATAGTGTATTGATGAGGATGAAAAATAAAAACAACAATTTTATTCTGAATCTGATAAACTTTCTTCAGATTCGTCTGTTACATTTATTATAAATTGCTCTACTACGTCATCAATCAGGTGATCGAGTTTGCACATTTTATCCTCCTCCAAAAATGTTGTGAACTTCTTTGGTGTTGCAAGTTAATTTTTTATTTTGCACGAGAAAAACTAATTTCCTTTAAACAAAATGTATGTTGCAGCTTTTTACAAATTTATCTGAGTCATTATGTTTGGTTGTTAATGAAGTTTTATAACAAAGATGAAAATAAATTTTAACAATCTTTTTTCGCAATAATCGTAATCTTTAAAATTGCACTAATTTTTCTACATCGGCCATACCTTTGTTTACAACTTTGGCATGAAATTAAAAATTCAGTTTAGTCGTAAATAAAAAAATAACCCCCCACTTCGTGTACCAGAGGAACCCTAAAAAAAAAATTTCTTAATGATTTTATTCTTCAGCTTTGTCGGCATGATTAATATGTATATTCATGCCAAATTACAGCCTTCTAGTACTAAGAGCCGCGGACGGATAGACAGACCGACGGACATGGCGAAACTATATATTGACTACGGAACCCTAAAAACATTGAATTATGTAATTAATTCAAAGTTACTTTAAAAGTTTTTAAATCCTAAAATAGGAATAGCTGAAGTTCATACTTATGAAGTTCCAACATGGATGCAAAGTTGATATTAGTGATGCTGTTTACTCCAGTCAGCACAAAATATCCTCGGATCAGGGCTGCAGCATCTATCTCCCGCATGACATCCCCCATAGTCTGGCAGGTATCTGAAGTAAGTATTTGCACCTCCATAGTAGAAGTCCATGATGCTTTACATTTCAATTGTTTTCTGAAATATGTATATGGAGTTTATGTACTTTAATTTGAGGGCTACAGTAAAGTGGAGCACTACATTGGGTGGGTCTTACTTACTTGATATATTCCTTTATTTTGGCACCATCTTGACAGCAGAATAATATTGTTTCACCAACTCCGCCTAAAGCAAGAGATTCAAGCGTGTAATCCAGAAGTGGAACTCCTGCTACTGGGAATAAGCCCTAGAAAAACAATAGGTATATATATTATTAAAATATAATAATAACGCAATTAATAATAATAAAATCATAGATAAAATAAACCCATTCCTTTAAAAACCTAAAAAAACATTTTTTTTCTTAATTAATGGCATCACAACTCACATCTTATGTACTTAGACGTATTTCGCCAATGTAGGTTTAAGTAAGATAATTGCTATACCTACACAAGAGACCCTTAAACTATGGATCTGTGTAAAAATCAAGGACGATTATTCAGTGAATCGGGCTCAGTAATGTGATAGTAAAATTATTGAAGCCACCATGAGGCTTCTTGGCATAATCTAAAAATGTCAGCAAAATGTAAGCGTTTCAATTCGTCGCTGACGTCGCCAACTGTCGTATCTCATTTTTTTTTATGAAAATGAGTTAAGCATACACAAAATTCTCGTAAAACGTAGTACGTAACCGTAAACCCTAACAAGTCACAGGCTATTGTCATAGGAGGACCGAAGCAACTGGCACGTTGTAAGTGACCTGCCTCGTGCCGTTTTTGATAATACTGCGCTTGATTATAGCAGTGGTAAAAAATTTGGGCGTTTTCTTTGATAACACTTTGTCTTGGTCACATCACGTTTCTGAGACAAGTCGTAAAATCTTTGCTGCTGCCGGTGCGTTAAGGCGTTGGAAGAACTTATTACCTATTAAAACTAAAAAAGAGCTTGCGCAGACCTTGCTCCTCCCAATTTTGGACTACGCGGACTCATGTTATCTGGACCTCAATGAGGATCTCCTTAACAAACTCCAGCGTCTCCAGAACCTTTGCATACGGTTTACAAGTTCGATCATGTTTCTGCTTTTCGTTATCGGCTTGGTTGGCTACCTATTAGACTGCGAAGAGAGGCGCATGCACTAACGATCACTTACAATGCTCTGCATAACCCTCAAGCTCCAACCTATTTATCTGAGCAATTACGATTCCTCGGTTCTGAACATAATCGAACGCTTCGGTCTAAGTCCGACATTGTACTCAAGGCGCCCTTATCTCGCTCGGGTTATTTTAAGGAGTCGTTTACTGTAAAAGCTACCCACCTATGGAATGCTCTACCGAAAGAAATACGTCATTGTAAGTCGTTAGCTTCTTTCAAATTGAAGGTTCACAAACATCTCCTGGCACAATCTGTTTGTAATCATTAGTATTTCCGTTATGGCTTTGATATATTTATGTATGTATGTATGTATGCATGTATGTATGCATGTATTATGTTTGTATATTTATATATGTTTATTGTATGTATGTATTTGTGTATTTATTGTACTTTTAACTTATATGTTTTACTGTATTATTTTATTTTTACACTCCTATTTTATCTTTTTTTTGCTCTTGCACTACCGCAGTCTTCTTTTCGAATGTCCTCTTCCCAAAGGTTGTCTGGAAGAGATCGCTACAAGCGATAAGGCCGCCTTTGCGGACTAAAGCTATATGTTTTTGTTTTATTGTTTTATATTCCTTTTGTGTGCAATAAAGTGTTTTTACTTACTTACTTACGTAACGTCTCGGGAAACGTAGTGTGGGACGCCCCCCTGCCAGGTGGACTGATGACCTGAAGAAGGTCGCTGGTGGTGGCTGGATGAGGAAAGCGGGTAATCGTGCGTTTTGCGTGCCCTTGGGTAGGCCTACGTCAGCAGTGGACTGCAATAGGCTGATTGATTGAGGTGATCAGACTGTAAGTGATTTAAGGCGACAAAAATATCACCCGGGTGATATCACCTAGGTGATCATAGTGGAATAAACCATATTTACAACATATATGGATATTTTTTACATATATTTATTATGAAACAGGCCCTTGGGTATGTAGACAGTAGTTGCTAGTTACAACTGAACCATATTTTGTACAAAACGACTTTGGAGCAGTCTTTAACCTAGTTACTTAGTTTATATTTCATGATAAAATAAAAAGTATTTTTTTCTCAGTCACCCGGACCAATTTTGATGCCCTTCTGTCACTTTGAAGTAAGCATATGGGCCTTTACTTTGGCACATGTTTCAATCGTGGAGCTTCTTGGACCAAGCTCCATACATTTTTGCCCATTGTCCTTTACTTGCTAGTAATTTAATAGCCCTAACTCGAGATTCGCCTTTTTGGAACGACTTTTTAAATTATTTTTGTTTATTTACGCCAGCTGTGTGGTACTTACTGACTTGGTTCTTTTTGAATGGACCTAGTGCTTGTGTCGCAAAATCGATGTATCAAGCGTAACCGGACTTTAGGGGGAGCGGAAGGCTCTTAACCCTAGAATTTATATCAAGGAACAAACAGCACCACCCTTTCTCTTCCCGTGGAGATCATTACAGGCTACCAAGTATTGCCCAGGGGACGGTCAGCAGCGACCATACGGCGATCGCCAAACCGCTTGCCGAGCGTGGCGATTATGTACATGGATAGTACACTGAAAAAACGGACCCCTTATCCCTATCAGCTCTGCTGTTCCCAGTCTTGGTAACAACCATAGGTAGGGCAGGGACGCATACCTTCTAAACATTTATAATGCTTCATGGGATTCAAAACTTTGGTTAAAACATCAGCTGGCATAGTAGTTGTTGGCAAATATTGTAACTCAATTATTTTATTGCTAACTGCATCCTTAAGAAAATGATATCTAATATCTATATTATGTTTACTTTTTCTGTGACACACAATTTCAATTTTATTTTCTAACAAAACGTCTTTCAAAATCTATTTAATTCTGTGAAACAAGTGGGTCCAAAATAATGACAAACGCCCATTATATAAGTACCTAGGTAAGTATTGTAAAGTAATGAGTATATTTGATAAAGTCAAACTTTCTATTGTGTCTGAGTATTCCAATCAAATTCCTGATCTATGTAAAAAAACAAGACCCAACAACATGCGAAAGCTACAGTACCTAGCTATGTACAAACTACCAAAGTGTGCTAATGAATATGGGAGAAGGGACTGGAGGTATATCCTACCTAGCTACATGAACTTGCTACCTAAAGAAATAGTCCACAGAATAACTGATAAAAGTGGTAAACAAATTAAAAATATATTAAAGTTTATCATTCTAAATTTTATATTATATATTTTGTCATTCAAATAGATGTAAATGACTCAGGTGCTTTTTAAGCAATCTAAGAGTTTTCATGAATTTTGTATTTACCAGTTATAGAGCTAATATACTGGGTCGGGTAGGCAGTAGGCACTCGTCAGTTTCTTCAATTCGCCAGTTTCTTTAATTCGTCATTTTCATAGTTTGTCAGTTTTAATTAGATATGACTTTCATATCTGTATTGTATGTGCTTTAGTTTTGATGGCATATCTTTATAACCATCAGAATCAGGGGAACATTTTAGTTTTTTAGCTCTCCTTTAAAATAGACAAATATGAGATATGCCAGTTGGCGTTGTCAGCGACGGATTGTCCTATTAAAGTTTACAGTCCCAATACATTCACATTATTCACTATCGAAATTATACACTTAACACTTTAATAAACTTAAATAGCGGCTGCTGACAAAATATCCTGGAAAACTATAGAAATTAGTGAGAACACAACATACCATAGGTTTAGTCTTGTTTACTGGCGAAAAGTTATCATTAAATGTGTCCATAATCACCACGGCTTGAACCACGTTTTCCTTTTCGAGTTCCATGGTCACTTAATTAGTAACCTGATTCTTTAGTTAGTAACAATAACTATTTATTATAAAATCTTTAGGTTATATTCAGGCCGTCCATCAATCAAGCACCTGTATTAACTATTATTAAAAGGTTCTCTGTGTCAAGCACTCACGTCACGTTCACGGGTTCACGTCAAGCAAGCACGAACCCCCTTTTTTTTTTTTTTTTTTTTTCGTTTTGGCATAATGCTATTTGCACATTGCCACATACAAAGTGAGGAAACGTAACGCGATTTAAAGTATTAGGAAAAACGGAATTCGGAAAAGGAATAGGATTGGTTTAATGAACAGGAATTTATTAGGAAGGAAAATAGAAGGTATAGATATAAAATTAATTAGATACGGATATTATTAGAAATAATGAAAGAAGATAAGGTTTTATAAATAGAGTGATTATTATATGACAGAAGGATAGGGATGGATGTGGGTAAAGGTACTTTTAGGTAAATTAAATCACTATATATGGAATCATTGCTGAAAAGAGGACAAGAAAGAAAAATGTGATTCATATCACCAGGCTCACCACATTCACACAAGTCATTGTTAACTATGTTGAGCCTAGCAAGATGCTTTGGTGTGCAAACATGACCCAGTCTCATTCGAATTAACACACTGGTAGATCTCTTACCAAGCCCAAGTTTGAAAAACCAAGGCTTAGAAGTGATTACAGGCTGAATCATGGAATAAAATCTGCCCTTTCTCTGAGAACTCTCTAACCACATCTGGTCCCAAGAGTCCCTGAGATATGACATGGGCAAAGCGGCCAAATCATGGTTGTAGTTTTTATATGGGAACATGTCTCCACACACAATGGCTTCGTTAGCTAAATGATCAGCTTTCACATTACCGACAATGTCACTGTGTCCCGGCACCCACGCAAATGAAATCAAAAGCCCCTCTCTAGAACATTTGTATAATAAAATTCGGATATCAATAATAACGGGAAAAACAAGTTTACAGTTAAATGGATACTTAGATAGGGCTTGTAAGGCACTCATTGAGTCAGTAAATATTATCGATTTCCTAAGTTTCATAATACGAATATATTCAACCGCTTTATAAAGTCCAAAACACTCTCCAGTAAACACAGATGATTCTGGAGGTAGCTTAACTTGTTGATAGGTTTTATACTGTGCATGGTATACACCTACGCCCACGTTACCAGTAGGAGAGTGTTTCGACGCATCCGTAAATATACTATGGTGATTTTTCCAATTTGTATCCTTAATAAAATTAAATAATACGTTATTATTTAAATCACCTTTATCAAGACCTATATTAAGGGCAATGTCAGGAGTATAAGTGAGAGTTTCAAAGGGACTGCAAAACAAAGGAAATGAAAGTGAACTATGAATAGGAGCATGTATGGAAGAGTATTTTCGAAAACTCTTTACAAGACAGGGAACAGTTTTATGAGACCAATAGCTAGATGAGCTTATGTAATCTAAAAGTAATCGAAGTTTAGAATGAAGAGGGTGATGAGAAAGATGTAAAGATCGATATAGAAATTTATCAGCAAGGTACTGTCGACGAAGTTGCAAGGGAGGCTCGCAACATTCGACCTGCATGGCATTGATTGGACTTGACTTCATAGCACCTGTTATCAATCTCAGAGCTTTCGACTGAATGCTATCCAATTTTTTAAAAGCAACTACACTACCAGGCTCTAGTAAAAATGTGCCATAGTCCAATATGCTTCGTATTAGTGCATTATAAATAAGTCTCATATTGAATGGATGCGCCCCCCACCATACGCCAGAGAGGCACCTTAGTATATTAATCAGACGCTCACATTTAGCATAGATATATTCACAATGCGGAACACCTGTCAATTTTGAGTCTAAAATAATACCTAAAAATTTTTTTTTGTCTGTAATTGGAATTTCTCTATTATGGTAATAAACCGAAAACGGTGGAGGAAGTCTCATTCTAGAAAATAAAACAACAGAGCTTTTAGATGGTGACAGGTCAAGGCCGTTTTTGTCGAGCCAAGTTTTCAAACATCTCAGAGAAACAGTCAAAGAGGCACACGCCTTTTCAATTGAACTATGAGTATAGTACAATAATAAATCGTCAGCATATTGAAGAACACTTACATTATCTCCCAAAGATGATTCCAAATCATACGTATAAATATTGTACAAAATTGGACTCAGAACAGAGCCTTGAGGGAGCCCTTTCCACACAACTCTGGTTACTTCACTAGCGTCATGTAAACATAAATGAATACGCCTCTCAGAAAGCACATTCATCACAAAGTTAACCAAAAGTGTAGGGACATTCAGCAATAGCAGTTTTTCCTTTAAAATGCTTAATACAACATTATCATAAGCAGAATTAATATCAAGAAATGCAGAAATTACAGATTTATTACAAGAGAATGCTAACCTAATATCGGTTATAAAAATACTAAGGCTATCTATGGTACTTCTCCCTCGCCTAAATCCATATTGAGAGCTACTCAATAAACAACGGGACTCAATAAACCACTCCAATCTATTTTTAACCAAGAGTTCAGCAATTTTCATTAGAACAGTTGAAAGCGCAACAGGTCTAAACGACGAAGCATCTGCTGAACTTTTGTTGGGCTTAAGAATTGGAATAACTTCCTGAGATTTCCATGCATGAGGGATATTACCCGACATCATTAAAGAATTGATAAGGTCCAAAAAATATAAAAGAGAATTTTCACCAAGATGAGCGACAAAAGAGTATGGTATCCCATCCAATCCAGGGGCAGAGTCCTTTACATTAGATAAAACACCTTTGAGCTCTGTAAGAGAGAAAGGGCGATTTAGACCATCAGGATCTTCTGATAAAAAGGATGGAAGTGAACAGGGCAATAATATGTCCTCTGGAACCGATGGGGGGGCCAGTTTATTTAGAAAACCATTCATCAAAGAAGACGGTAAAATATTTGAGGATGTTTCGCGAAATGCAGATCGAAACCTACGAATATTCCTCCATACTACAGATGGAGGGACATCGGGAGACAGCGATAAACAAAAATTCCTCCAGCTATCAAACTTTTTCTTTTTAAATAATTTAGTCGTTTTTTTCATAATATCTGACAAAATTGAAAAATTTTCATTAGATCCACACTCGTTATATACCAACTCCATTTGTTTTCTATTTTTTACTGCTTCAGTACACTCACTGTCCCACCAAGGAGGTGAGGGAATACAATTCGCACTTTTTCCTTTTATAGGGAAAACTTCATCCGCCACTTCCACCAAGACCTTGGCCAGAAGTGATGCACAAAGTGGTTCCGTTCCCCTACTGACCCCAGGAAGAGAAGCTATTTTACATTCTAAACGTTTACTGAATAAGTCCCAATCTGCATCTATCAATTTGTGTTTTAAACGAGGAGGACGTTTTTGTATTGGGCTGGTTGTGAAAGGGAATTTAATAACTATAGGCCAGTGATCACTTCCATAGGTTGAAGGAAGAGTTTCCCAAATTAACGTAGAAGCTAGGGCAGGAGAACAAATGGATAGATCAGGTACGCTAATACCCTCGTTGGGCCCAGTACGGCGAGTTGGAGATCCAGTATTAAGAATACAAATGTTATGCGAGTCAACTATATCTAGCACATAAGAAGCATAATGGTTAGGTGAAGAACTGCCCCATGACGGATGCTGAGCATTAAAATCTCCAAGAATAATAAAGGGCTTAGGGAGAGCAGAAATCATACTATCAATTTCATTAAATATAGCAGGACTTGGATGAGGAATATACAAAGAGACAAAACAAATATCTTTAACTATGGCTGCTATGAACGAAAAGTCTTTATTAACATGAGAAGTGGGGAAATACGAAAAAGGAAAAGAATGTTTGATGAGTAAGGCAGTACCTGCATACCCATCAGATCTATCTTCTCTAAGACAAGCATAGCCAGGATCCCTGGCTATGCTAAAGGAGAATCCTGGTTTAAGCCATGTCTCTTGTATCGAAATAAGAAATGGCTTATGTAAATTAATCAAATAAATTAAATCACTTTTTTTCGACACCACGCTCCGACAATTCCATTGTAGTATCTTTGCGGAGTTGTCCATTATTAGAGATTTTAGAGATAGCATCAATCAAAGGGGCAGCGTTGGACGGTGTTAATAAATTAGACTGGGATAATGATTTTATTAGTGTTATTATAACTTCTGCTACAGAAATATTTAAAGGGTCGTCATTGTTATTATTTTTAAGTGCACAGCCATTGGAAGGTTCAGGAATATTAAACTCCTGAATAAGAGAATTATGTGCGACCTGATCATATCCTTTATCTAGTCTAGGTTGAGATCTTGATTTAGTAAAGACAGTTTTTTTGTAAGATACAGTTGGTGCCTGTCTAGGCAGCGAATGAAAAGAACTTGGTGTAGCAGTAGTGGTATTTTGAGATGTTAATAAAGCATCAGCATAGGACTTTCTGGATATAGGAGGATGAAGTTTTGAAGCGTCTGCATATGACACGCAGCTCTTTGCCATAGACTCTTTAATAGCTTTTTGTCTAATAAACTCTAAGCATTTTTTATTTGTAGCAAAATGCGCCCCATTGCATAAGCAGCACACCACACTATCATCATCAACTGAACAAGTATCACCACGGTGACCCTGTCCACACTTGTAACATCTTGGTGTGGAAGCTCGACATTCAGCCAGCACGTGGCCAAAACGACAGCATTTGTAACACTGAATAGTTGGGAAGATGTATATATCCACTGGCAGGGCACTATAGCACATAAAAATGCGCTTAGGTAATACCTGTCCATCAAAAGTCAAAACAACTGATTCTGTAGCTTTAAGTTGTGGGCCACTTTCAGATATTATTTTTTTATTCAACCTACGCACTTTCAAAATCTGACCACAGCCTACTGGGACAGAGATATTATCCTTAATTTCATCCTCAGACCAGTCAGCTGGGATTCCTCTAACAATACCCATTCGAGTAACCGAAAAAGTGGGGATAAATACTTTATAATTTTCTTTTTTAAGGTTTTCATTATCTAAAAACATATTTGCGTCTTGATAGTTAGAAAATGACAGTGAAATTTTATTTCGACCGATGCGTTTTAAACTTCCATTCACAATACCATTAATTGAATTTCTTTTTAGGAATCTTCCAAAAGTAATAGGGTGTAATGTTACACCATCGTTTGCAGTTAACATTTGTTTCTGAATGTGCACTAAATAGGGTGCAGCATCAGAGGGCTGATAAGTTGGTCTGGCCACAGAAGGCCTCTGAAAAGTAGAATTAACAGTTATATTAACATTCTCTGTTAACTTGTTGCCGTTAGACCCTGAAGTACTACTAAGGGCAGTTGTATTACTCTGAGAATATGTTTTGTTACTCGTTTTTGTTTGGCTAAACTTAACCTGAGATTTTGGAGGGAGCATAGGGCTGTAACCTTGCGAGAGGTCACTGCCTTCTGGGAGTATGGGAGTATTATATTGAGAAGTAGAAGCCTGTGAAAACATCAGCTCAGACTCCACGACACAGTGACATTCATGGCCTTTAGGCACGTTTGCGGAACTATCCTTATTACGATGTCTTCTTCTCTTATTGCAATGTTTACAAATCCGAACAGCAGAAGCATGTTTACGTTTGTTAGCAGATAGCGATTGCGACGACTGTGACAACGATCCATCCGTATCCATACTAGAAAACTCTTTATTTAAAGAAATTGTTACTTCTTGGGCAACATCTAAGGAAAAATCTGGGGGATCCTTACCAGACCCCCCCGGGTCAGGGGGCTCTGCCATTGGCGCCAAAAAAGAAAAGAGAACTTACCAAATTTTACTGTACAGAAATCACACTATTACATACAAATAAATATACACTATTATCATTTACATAAAATAATACACAAAACCAATCCTATTAGTTAATTAATTAGTGAAAAATCGAATTTTTGAAATTTAAAGCCAAAGATCACGTCCGACAGCTACGACGTTTCCCGCGCTTCCCACGAACCCCCTTATATCCTCTTTGGCAAGCACAGACCAAGCAAGTAGGGAGGGATGTAAAAAAAAAATCGATTATCAATAAAATCGATTATTTTAAAATTGAAATAGATTTTTTTTTTTATAATCGAGTCACGAAATAGCTAAAATCAATTATTGAAAAATATTAATACAGCTTGGCAAAAAAGAGTTAGGAAAAAATGAGGGCGCTTCTATCGCACTTGTGTTGTGGCCACCTCGTAGTCGAATAGGAAAGGAAAAATTACTTTATTTATAAAATATTGTAAAATTAACGAATAAGAATCAACATGGCATACCAATGGGATAATAAAAAGCAAGCCAGCATGAATGGCAGCAAACTAGATATTTAGTTCCACCTGTCACCGCTCCAAACTCTTTTTTGCCAAGCTGTACATGCACTCTTTCGATTTTGGGAAATACCTAAGAAGTAAGAAGAATGTTTTTGAATGCTTTTGGTGAAGCTTTTTATGATAGTATGTTTATTGGCGAATTTCCTCCAAGATTGGCGATATTCTCGGAAGAAAAAGCGATATTACTAACAAAAGATCGATTTCTTTTCTTTATGAAATCGATTAACCTTGGAGAAAAACAATCGATTATTAAAAAATAGATTTTTGTAGGTCAATGTCACACAAGCAAAAGCAAGTCCACAGACAGTAAATATTTCTTTTTATATAGTGCTGTGCAGGTGGACCATGGGGTTGTTCCAGCGATTTTCGGCTGGGTGGGTACAACATTATCCTCTTTGGGTACAAAACTGGTATTGCCAGCCATGGAAAAAGTATCATAGGCATTCATAAATAATTCCACAAGGCCCACTCACCATCACCGATTTATTGAACTACGTGCGATGCGCTCGGCTCGTCCTCTTTCTTTTGTTAGCTAATAGGTACACGATAAGAAAACCGCCTTCACTGTAATGTTCTCGGCATCCGAACTTTTTGGCGGATAAAGAAGGCGAAAATTCATTTTACCGCAATCACCACATACTTACGATGGCCCGGCTAGAATTTTATTTTGGAGACGTAAGTGATGGTCTGCACTGAACCTGCTTATTAATTATTAACTACCCAGGACCTAGGTATATCGTGTGGGTCGTAACGTAAGGTAAGTACATATACGTATGTACATATAATCACAGGAACCTGCCGCCCCCGCTCAGTGTTGACAACGTGTTACCAAGGTGTTATCGATTGAAGGAAATACAATGCACAATAAACTATTCATGGGAACTTTTGGACATACATGGGAATATGGATTACGATTTATCACGAATTGACTACACGATTTGTGGGATCACTTATCCCGACACGCTGAAGATTTTTCCTGCACCTGCTCCAAAACATCAGCAAAAGGTAAAAAAATCCTAGGTTAGATACACAAATAAGTATTGAATTTGTTACGGTCTAAAATATTCCGGATGTTATAGTTACTACAGTACCTACCTAAGTACCGTAAATAGTATGACGGTTTAACGTACCTTTCGAAGCACTGAATTATCTTACATTCCGGATAATCAAGTGTGAATATCCCTATAACTGGGGTCTCAATGATTTTTGATTGACAGTCAGCACTGTCAGCACTGTGGTCAGCACCAGGATTCGAACCAAGAACCTTCGTAATAATGTAAAAAAACGTTCAACTACAGGACTACCTATCTTATTGACTGTAATAGCACTTTATACTTAATTATTGTCAGTTCGCTATTGGAGATAAAAATGGGGTCCTTCAATGTCTAAGCATTAAAGATGAAGAACCAGTGGTTCAATTTAAAACACTACCTGGGAAGCCTATTACTTCAGTGCAACTCACATCGACTACAGGCAAGTTAACTTAACTCACCCTCCGTTCCATATAATGAGCATATTGTTAAGTTTTAGTCACCTCTCACAAGACGTTTGTTTTTTGTCTGTAAGATCAACAACCGACATCAGAATCACAAACCCTGGTGTCCGTGTTAATGAGCCGCTCAGGTGATTCTGCCTGCAATGTCCTTACAAACTAGGAGAAGCACGGGAAGCCTGTTAAAGATAATATCTTTATTATTTTTGTTCGACAGTACGGGGGATACGAACCCGGAACCTCCGGAAAGAAAGCCGAACGTTGAACGTTCTACTACTCAGTCATAGAAACCGCGGCTCCCCGTGCTGTTGCTGCTGCTGTCTTAATTATTCGTAACACTTTCAAAAACAACGGTGGTTTACAGAGCTGCATGCATTAGTTTACATTTCAAAATATACCTACACGCAGGTCCATATTTGGTTTTTGTACTGCAGGGCCATAAAATCAGTTATCAATGTACAAAATACGTTACTCGCATTTTGTTTTATAGGTACGCAGGCAGATAAAATATTCGCAGCTTCAGGAAATGAAGTAAAGGGTTACACAAAAAAAGGAAAAGTGTTTCTTACTATTGAAACATCGTTATCAGAGACCATAACTTCAATGTAAGTTTTATTAAAATGTATTTATATGTTCATCATCTTCATCTCGGCTAAAAGACGTAGCATTAATTTAATTGCCTTAAATTAAGGATTTATCATCACAGGTGTGTGTTGGGAGCAGACCTGATTCTGTGCAGCGGACGAACAGTTACTTACTATAGAGACCTTAGGGAGTTTAATTCTTACGTTTGTGAGGATAGAGTCCTTGACATCGCTGCATTTGCCACTCCGAATGTTAGTAAGCACTATTTTTTAATTTTACCTTTTAAGGAAGCTAATAGCAACTAAAGTTACATAAGATAGAACAATATATCAATCAAAGAAGCGAAGCTTATTATTAGCCATACCATAATGTAGAAAGATTACTTAATTGCCGATATGATTTTTTGATTATTTTGTTCAGAGCACTAGAGTGCGCCTGCTTGTGCTAGTTGCTAACAAGGGTGCTGTAATCTTGGACGGCGGGCAGCTAGTGACCCAAACTACCATCTCTTCGGGACCTTGTCGCCTCGCTGTTCCCCTAGCACTCCACAATGCCAACATCAACGCCTATTACGGCGCTGCAGACGGCTCCATTGGGATTATAATTTATGAAGAGTAAGAGTAATTATCTATACTTAATTTCAAATAACTTGTAAAAATATGTATGGCAGAAAAAAGGTTATTCGTGATTCAAACTTGTCAGCTTATCGATATTGATGTGTACCTTAGACTGTGCCTTTCATTTTTCTAAGATGTGTATCTATAGAAAAGTATCCTATAAAAGATTTTTCCAATGTTATCTGAAACAGGGTAGGTATATTATCTACCTATTCGTATCAAAAATAACGATAAGTAAAAAAAAACAAATTGATTCGATTACAGATCAGTACTATCAAGCCACTGCCTAGTAGAAGGCGGTGGCCTAGGCGCAGTGGTGTGTCTCGGCTGGTTCTTGAATAACGGAGAAACACACATAGCAGTGGGTCGCCATGACGGTTCTATTCAACTTTATTTTATCGACGCAGAGAAATTTTCAAACAAACCACGGTTAAAATTTACATACGTATGTATACGTATACTACATCCTGTCTTACTAATAAAATGGATCAATTTACTTGAAAATTTGTTTTTTCAGTTCTGCGGAGAGCCTGTAACTTCAGTTGCGGGAGGGTGCGTTGGAACGAATGAAAGCGAATTGGTAGCAGCAACTTTTTCAGGCCGAATCTTTGCTCTCAGATCTAGGAGATTAATGACAGGAGCTGCAGTTTTAGCCAACATTCCGCACGACGCATTAGCTGCACGACGGTCAAAACTTGAGTGAGATAACTTAATACTCATAGGTATTTATTTGGTAATTAGTAGTATGGTACATTTAAGAAACTATTTGAAATTTTAGGGCCGAAGTTGCACGTTTAGAAAAACAAGTGGCGAACGAGCGTGACAAATATCAACGGAGTACGCGCTCTTTTCACGCCGGGCTGTCTACTCCACCTCTTTTAGACATTCAATATGAGGTACTTTACTTGTTTACTTGGAGAATATAGAGTTCTTCAGGAGAAGAAAAAACTATTACTGAAAGATATTAATTTAGTAATAATCCTATGTTTGCATTTATGCCCATGACGATAATCAGCTAAATGTATCTCTCGATATCAGGATCTTCACAACGACGAAAAGATCTTCATGCAAAATAGTAACTCGCCGTTGTTTTGTTTAATATTACAGTTAACAGGTGCAACGCGCGAAGGATGGCAAGAAGTCAACATAATTTCAGCAGTTCCTTTAGATATGCTATTTGTATATTGCACCAGAAAACTGGAAATCTTAACAGACAGTGCTGCTGTACTTAGCATTTGTCCTCCGCAAGTAAGCATTTCGTAAACTTGTTTACACATTTATCAGATGTTTAATTAGTAAACAATGTAAATAAGGCGCACGTTCTTCATAGGGAAAAGAGTCAGATTTGCTAGCGACAGTACGATGTCAAGCTGGTACCAGACGTCTATGGCTGCGGTTAAGATATCTGCAGAATGCCTCACCTGGACCGAGTATTGAATGTGGAAAAGTCCTTATTTACGCTCTGCCAGCTGGAGCACCCAGGGTAGCTCGACTTATTACTTTGCAATTGCCGGCTTTACCGTACTATTCTGCGCACGAAGATGTGAACTTCGAAAATGACAGGTAAAACAAGTATCAAGGTGTTCTTATCATGCTGATATTTTTAAACTCGTATATAGCCTTGAATGGGAAAAAGCGAAAACCACCATCAGCTAAGTAAATTAATACGATAGTTGAATTGTTTTAATTCCCAGGATTTGGAGCCAAGTTAGAGTATCAGGAAGTTTTTCTGTGGCAGAAATTACTGCATGGTTAACAAAAGCTTTGCCTGGAGAATTACCAAGACCATCCAGTAATGTTATTTTTGCTCGCCGTCATTCATTATTGGGCACTTTACTGATTTGCCAATATCAGTAAGTATATAAAAACGGGCATTATAGGTCCTACCGCTTTGTAACTTTCGATGTCTCCGTCCATCAAGCAGCCTCACCATCGATTTTGAAGGTTTTAACCATGTCAAAAAATTTATAGAAATTTTATTAAATTTGTTTATAAATCTCAGAAAAAGTTTAATTGTATTTTGGAAGATATTTGAGTATCTTACTGAGGCTTCTAGATCGACGTCTAGCTAGCAGCCTCACCAAGATAGACTGGCTCTATCATTATGATTTATATGTCAAAATTTTTATTGGAAATTGATTATCTCGTACGGGAATCGTCTTCACGTCAAGCGTCAAGCTGGAATGGAAGCCTCACCAAGGGGGTGTAATATCTCGGCTCCTAATGGACCAATTTCGTTGAAACTTTGTTTACGAGATAATCAATTTCCAATCAAATTTTTGACATATAAATCATACTGCTAGCTAGACGTCGATCTAGAAGCCTCAGTAAGATACTCAAATATCTTCCAAGATACAATTAAAAACTTTTTCTGAGATTTATTAACAAAATTAATCAAATTCCAATAAATTTTTTGACATGGTTAAAAGTTTAAACCATCAAAATCGATGGTGAGGCTGCTAGATGGACGGAGACCTTTCGATAAAGATTTGATTGATAGGTATAACTTTTTCACAGACGAGGATTGGCAGTATTTAAAACTGACAATGTTTCAACAGCAGCTGTCCTAAGAGATGTAATATCTAATTGCTCTGTCGAAAAAAGTATTCGCGTAGAAATTACATGTGGTTTGTACTTTGTATCGTCTGTTTCTTTTCACTTTAAAAAAACCTTAAAGTAAAAATTAAACATGGTGCGTTTATTATTTTGCAGATATTCCAGATTATTGTTGTTTGCAATCATTTAAAAGGACACAGCAAGATTTTAAAGAACAATATCAGAAAAACAAAGACATTACATTGAGAGAAGCCATTAGGTACGTGTTATATTACTTATATTGATTCATTTTGGCACCTTGTTTAATGTTATACGTACCTACTTACTTTGTAAGTTATTTGTAAGGCGGGTATTTTGATAAATATAATATTATGTCTCACTTCATCCCCACCCCTCATCCCTTCCTTCTTCACCTAGCACAAAAGCTAATGCTAAAGCTAGTGCTGAATATTTCAGTTGTTTCTTTATTATTGCGCAACGGCTTTAGGTAAGTAAATACATATTAGTCGCAGAAACTACTAATAACGATTTTATAGTGACCTAGATTTGGATGCTAACTCATTAATGGATGACGGATCTACCATATTGTGCAAAGAATATCTACGTGTTTTGAAATCTACATCTGATGATGACACGACAGTTATATACTTTGGTGAACTTGTTGGTAAGTTTACGTATTACTCGGGATTGCAACGAGTGTATTGGAGGGTGCACACTGCCACGTCTTGTACGCCCTGCTTTACGTTGCAGTCACCGCCAAAAATATATTTTATGGTACTAGGTAATATGTCACAAATACAATTAGTACAAATACAGACGTCCCAGGAGCAAAGGCATCCGTCACACTTGCAGCGTTACTACGTTGAATAGCAATGAACAACACCTTTTTTGCACCAGGAACAAATCAGCGCGGGGTACATATTGGGGCTGGTACAGCTAGCGGCACGTATCTCTGGCTCTGAGCGAGCGGTACCTCTCGCTCTGTCACCCCACCCTTACCATATGCGAGAAAGAGAGTCACCGCTCGCTCAGAGCCAGAGATACGTGCCGCTAGCTGTAATGGTAATGAAATATGTTTTATGTACCTATAGTTCTAAAATGGCGCCCAACGATTTTTTTTTTGCAGAAGCTGTCGTTCAATGGTATATCGATTGGCGCGCCTTTTCTTTACCTGCTAACGAAAATAGCAATGAGATGAACCAACTCCGCAAAGCTCTGCAAGATTGCAGATTAGACCACATACTAAAAATAGCAGCAAATGAGCCAATTTCTCCGGAAGAATACTATTAATTTTAGTGAACTAGTTAGATGGTCCGACGCCATACGACGCAAGCCACTCGCGCGCATTTTTTCCAGTTTTTCAACTTCTGAATAAACTTAAATAATCACATACAAGTTTTGTTATCACAATGAATGCTGTATTAGTGTTCAAATCACTAAAAATGAAATAAAATTTTCACCCAGGAGCCTTTGATTTGTATGTATATGGATAAGTTTTACCAAGTTCTAAATCATAATGATATATGGCATGTTCATCACAAAGTCTTGACAATTTAGTTACATGGTGCGACATCTCATTCAACGATCGCATTTGGTCTGTTAAAAATACTGATGTCACGAAATCAGCACACTGATAGTCTTTTACAGTTTCTGCTGTACGTACAAGGTTTTCTAAAAGCTGTAATAAAATTTTGGGTTTAAGAAAAACCTATATACTACTGTTTGTATGAGCTGCTAATATCCAGGCTATAGTCAAAAACGTATTTGATTTTTTACAGTAAATAATTTAATGTAGGTTATTCAATAGGACTTACCTCAGTTACAGATTTTTCCATTTCAAGTCCTTTCTTAAAAGCATCATACAAAGTGAGTTTGGGCATTTGTTTAGGAACATCCAAACCATCTATTGACACTGTTCCTCCTCTTAATAACTGGTATTGAACAAAGTCTTGCATGTGCCCTATTTCCTCTTCATACATCCTCATAAAAAAACCACCTGCGCCAGATCTTGAGACACAGGGATGTAAAAAAAATACGGCCATACTTAAATAGTCTTGACCGGCTTGCTGTTCTGCTCTGATCTGTTTGTTAACTGCAGCTTCTATCTCAGGAGAGTACCTATGCTTACAATATGAGTTTCTCCTTTTTACTGTATAATGTGGTCCCGTAAGTCTAACAATATCTTTATAATTATTCATGTACACAAGGTTATTAGAAAAAAAAAAATCTGCTGTCTTCTTACAAAATGCAAATAGCCTGAAGCCAGGAAATCTATATAGGGCCATAACTTAAAATTTTGAGTAACATAATTTTATACAGGAATTTGGCTTATATTTACTTTTAATTTATAAATAAATAGATAACAAAGGGATAAAGACCAACAAATTACTGACAACTTGAAAATGACATTGACTTTTTCTAATCAAGGTGGTCTGAATACAGGTTATTATTAGGTAGGTACCTACCAAAAAACTTGTCTAGCAGATAGATAAATCAAACATAAAATATTAACAATTTACTAACAGTTTTATTTACTAAGAACCTAAAGCTAAGACTACAACTTAATTACTTTTGGAAGGGATAATAGTCAAGGCCAGAGTTGTATTTGAATTTGTAAGTGAACTTGTTTACTTGCGTCTTGCCAATTTCAATCATCTTCTGGACTTCATCACGGTAGGCCGGCGGCAGGAGTTCTTCTTCCAGCGTACAGTTGTGTGGCGATTCGGTCGTAAGTTTATAAACACGCTGTCTAACTATATCAACATCTCTGCTGTATTCTTCTCTTAAATCTGCTACAGTTTGAGTCGTTGTATCTATTTTAAACACAAAGTAATTAGCTTCCCGGTGAACCAAACCATGAGCACTGGTTTTATAGGGCATAGCTCTGAATCCCAAATTATCAATGTTTCTTATTATTCCCCCACGGTCAAAGATGGCTTGTGATACACGTTTCAGCGTTGTTTTAAGCTCCGGCTTTGGCATAGCACGTAACATTAATGCTAATTCGTAAGCCGGCATTGTAATTTGAACTTTAATAAATTTATTTTTCCACTGAAATAAAATATATTTGAGGTTAGCTGTCAATTTGACATATATTGCATGTTTTTACGTTCTGATTTTCTGATGTTTATTAACTAAAACAAAGACCATGTGTATAATTTTATATTTGACTATCTCTTTTTACACTACCTATAGATAGAAATTCCGGTACGAAACGCATCTGATATTTTTTTTTGCGCTAGAGCTGTACTAACCTTACATCTTTGGGCGCATTCCAAATCAGACTTTCAGCGCTGTCAGCGATCACAAAAGCAAAAAAATGTATGGCTGACAGTGATTCGGAACGCGATTATGGGTACTTTAATCGATTTTAGCGCGTCTCAGAACGCAGGATTTGATTGAAGGGTATCGATTCTATTAAAATCGATTATGGTGTATTGTTGGTATCTAGCATCATGCATGCAATTTCTGACTTGTCTGTTCTGTGATGCATTGTTAATCATGGCTGCGGCATCGTAGGTGTTTGTTTGCTGATTATTTTCTGTACAAATAATTCAATCCTAATCGTCATGGGATCGTTTGGTAAATTTGTGTCCGATTACTGTAAATCTTGGGATAAGTCCGGAAAAGAACAATTGTAAGTGTTTTCATCAACTAACCTTTCAACAACATCAACCTTTACCTTTTATCAATGTGGATTGTTACACCACATGTTATGTTCTTTTTTGTTTAACTGCATTTTGCTCTCGTCGTTCTCCAACCTACCTTTACTCTTTTGATTTATTTGTACATAGAAATGGTAAATAACTTTACTGAAAATAATTTTGTCCTTGAGCTTTATCAAGATGATTGGTTTGCTCTGTAATTATATTAAAAACAGTAATTACCTACCCACATCTGGCATTCGGTATTTAAAGTAAATTATAATATAATAAATAACTCATTCAGTGTCGTCATTCGATTTTCTCTAAATGCCTTTCAGTCATGTACTGTATCAGGATGGTTTTCATAACTATGCAGTATTCATAGATGTTTACTAAAATGTTATGATTTTCAGTTTAAAATCTTTGACACAATACATAAAAGATGATGACAAGACTCCCCTGTTTACCAAATCCGGTAAGCTCTCAGGGGTGTCCCAGAGCATATATGACTTGTTGCTTAGCGGACTTAGAGGAGTGCTGAAGAGAGAAGCAGTACTCTCTGCCCTTCGAGAGATTACTGTAAGTATCACTAGCTCAGTTTCAATGTTTCACTTGAGCAATGGCTCTAAAACAACTATGATTTAAATCCTATCAATCTCTAACATTGGCTGTTTTATGTTTAAGGCACTGCATGCTGATATTCCATCTATATTGTTAGATGTAGTGTGTATACTTGATGCAGAAACATGCACAGACATACAGAGTGAAGAGCGCTCAAACTTCTGCTACATAGTTCGAGAACTAGAGTCCTTTGTATCTGATAAACTACTGAAAGAGAGACTTGAAATAGACACTCTCCAAGATGTAGGCACACTGAAAAACAAAAACTTTTATACCAAATTTATAAAAATCAAGACTAAGTTGTAGTGAGTATTAATCTGAATTTTAATGTAGCTGAATATTTGTTGTTATTCCTAAATAATACAGTTATAAATTATTTCAGTTATAAACAACGGAAGTTTAATCTATTCCGCGAGGAAAGTGAAGGATATGCTAAGTTAATAGTGGAATTAAATCAGGAGATAAGTGAAGACATAGAATGGAAAGCCATTTTGGAGATTATTCAGTCCCTTATAGGTATGAATTAAAATATGTATTTTAAGTTATTTATCTTAGTGTTTTATTTTGCTTGTGTTTATAATGGATATAGATATGGAAGTATACACTCACTAAAAATGGTTTGATTTTTCAGGTTGTTTTAATTTAGATCCCAACCGAGTACTAGATATAATACTAGAATCCTTTGAAGCTCGTCCACACTTAGACCAACTATTCATTCCATTAATAAAAAACTACATGGGTGATCCCCAAGTGATTTCAGAAGTTTTGGGTTTTAAGCTGGGGAACATGGAAGTGTTAGAGAGCTACAAAGATCCCCCACCATTGATGACTGTCATAGCTTTATTGTTGCAGTATCAAGTTATATCTTTAGATGATATTTACCCCTGGGTAAGTGTACCTCATAGCATGAATGAAAAAAGTTATTTTTGATTTTTTTTCTTACATTACTTAGCTAAGTTGATTTTTATGATGAAGATAACTTTTAAAATTTATGTTTTTAGTTACGTCCTGATGACTCTATAATGGCTAAGGAAGCAGATAAAGAGATCAGGGCTGCACAAGATTACATTCGGAAATTGAATATTGTGTCCACTAAAGGGCCTCAAGCGAATGCACCCACCGAGTTTATTGAAGAAAAGGCTGACCCACAAGTAGTTATTTTTATGAAAATCTCTTTTATTTGTTTTGTTATTTTGTGCTGTGATTTATACAGTGCTATGCACTGTAGAGGTACTATTTGTATCATAGGATTTTTGTGAGATTCGGCGATTACTAACATTATATTGTTTGTCTAGGAATACTGGAGCAACCAAAAGTTGGTACTGAGTGAGGCATTATTGAAGGTGACAGCTTGGCGTGAGTTCGCAGCCCTTTTTGCGCGACTCCCAACTTCCGTGATGCCGCAACGCCCCGCCTTAGCTCTTTGTTCTATGCTACATGCCATTGTGGAACCACTTTATAGAAAGTAAGTGTTTTAGTATAGTGAGACGCAATACAACTATATAGCAACAGAAAATTTCCTTCCTTATTAAAATATTTTCTACTTTGCAGTCATTGCAAGATAGCTCCGAAGATAATTGGCAAACCCGTCCCGCTTCTCAAATCAGACCTAGCACCTCGAGCCTGTGAAACTTTTGAGGATATGAAAGAAACTGTCATTCCAGCCCTTGTTCTGCTGGGGCCATCTCTACATTATGACCCTATTTTGATGTATAAGGTATGTTCTAATTTCAATTTTACAGTGCTCTTTCAATGAAAATGAAATTTCATTACTCATTTTGTTTTTTTTTTAAATCCTCTATTGTTACTATGTGGAATTTAAATTGAATCTTAAGTTCTTGTTTTCAAACAAACATGCGTTCAAGTTGATAACAACTTTCCGAGTTTCTATTGTTTCATGGTGGTTGGTCTCAGACTCAGTTGAGACTGGATTGATGCAATCCATTCTGTTATAACCCAAGCAGATAAAGAATAGATCTGAAAATGGCATCCGCTCGCATGCTAACTCGCTCACAATCTATCGCAGTCTATACCCACACAGTAAAGTATGCGCTGCAAAAAAAGAATGATAATAATTTGGGTTGGATATCGATCGGATGAAACTGAGCATGTGGGGAGGTTCAGAAGGCTTAACTGAATCCCGCTACATCGATTTAACCTTCAGGAGACTTCGAAAATAAATTAATGAAAATATCAATTTCCTATCACACAAGCGGTTTATAAAACCATTTCTCTCCTCCTGCAGCAATTTAAACACACATAAATAATATAGACAAATTAAATAATCCAGTGTTATATTTACCCTTGCTCCTTATTTATTTTATTAATATTTTTTTCATTATTATTAGTATCATTAATTAATAATAATAATACACCCATCCTGTTTTAAATCATAATAATAAAAAAGAATAATTAATAACAAAAAAAGTCAGTAGGAAAAATAAAAATCATTTTTTGAGAATTTGTTTTGTCAACTGTACCTTAAGTACCCGCCGCCGTTTTCAGATCTATTCTTTATCTGCTCGGCTCATACAACCAATAAAACAAAATGACAGAAAATACATCTTTGTGTATTTTGTAGATAATCCGTATACTGCGGACATCGCGCTCGCTGTCGGAAGACCCCTTGCACCACGAAGCGCTGACAGTGCTGGACGCTGCCATCTTGCCGGCGCTCACGCTCATGGAAGGGAACTGCTGCATGGCTGAGGAAGTTTACACATTGCTCAAGCTCTATCCGTATCAATGCAGGTAAGCTGCTTTCTGCTGTTATTCTTCTTTGCGTTTCGATGACAAATTAAATCATTCCGGCCCAGAACTTAGCCACTTCGACTGCACTATTTGTGGCGTCCATTAAGTCCTGCTGCGAACAGGTAACAGGGCAGGCAGGACAGGAAACTAGATGAGTCATGGACTGCACCGCTGCTCCACACACACAGACAAATTTGGGTTTTTCTAGAGTACCCACCTGAACATATTCTCCTAGTGGGTGCATGAAAGGAGCCTCCCCGAGTGGTGTACAATAAAGCCCGTACGTCCAGCGCACCCTGGGCAGTCAGCGAGTTTTCACGCTGACTGGCTAATCCTTTCACCACAATGACAAATCCCAATCTGCTGTTATTGGTAGCAGGATTCGAGGTGATAATAATTATCATTGATTATATAAAGTAGTAAATAAAATAAGGATACCAGGAGAATTATCTGATAATTTATCTATTCTGATTCCTTACTTTTGGTCTTTTAATTGCTAGAATAATGTGTAAAGAAAAAAAAAATAAGTATGTAGTTTTCCATTTAACTGTTTTATTGCTAGAACTTAGAAAAACAAGTTAATTTAGAGTTCTTTATTTAGATTTTTAATATTAATTTATGTATGTAAAGTTATGTTCATGTTATTTTAAAATTTGGCGAAATTTATACCTTTGCATTGTTTCAATTTCTAGATAAGTTATTTGTAGAGTGAAATTACATCCTATTAATCTTCCGTACCTCTAGATTTTTTTTTATTAATTTATCAATGAAAATTGCCAAGGTATTTTTATTAAGATAATTATCGTGGGTATCACTTCAAGTTCGAACCCTGAGTAACACTTCCAAATGTACTATGTGGCTATTGTGGGGGTGGCCTTATTCTCCAAAGATTTGAAAAAAAACTTATTAAACTATCTACATACTATCTCAATTTTGTAGGTAGCGTTTTTGCTTTGGCTCTTGAAACAACTATTTTTCGTAGATATTAGCCG
Source organism: Carpatolechia fugitivella (assembly GCA_951230895.1). Lineage (NCBI taxonomy): Eukaryota > Metazoa > Arthropoda > Insecta > Lepidoptera > Gelechiidae > Carpatolechia > Carpatolechia fugitivella. The sequence continues at coordinate 9,295,286 of OX579653.1, read as the reverse complement.
GGAATAAAGGCTTGAATTAAAATTGAATAGCCGGGACCGACGACTTAACATGCCTTCCTAACCCATTGGTTAGGAAGGCATGTTAAGGCATTCCCTAATCGAACTAGGGACACCCAGTGGCTGTAGACCTCGAAGGATATATTTTTTTAAATCGCTGATAATAGTTGAAATGGTTGATTTGTTTACGATTTCAACCCTCATAACTCCGTCATTTTTTTAAATTTCCAAAAACTGACTTGACAAAAAAAAACGATTAATTTATCGAAAAAGGGATTTGCCCATTTCCCATAGCGATTTTGGCCGACAATGTACAGAAGTAATAAAACTAACATGTGATACAATACCACCAGAAAAAAAGTTAGAAGTATTGAGATATAAACATTTTTATTTGTCATAAAAAAAAATCAATTTTGGCCAAGCTGGAACGGAGACGCTTCGGTCGCGCTTCGCGCTTGCTCGGTCAGTGAGTGCTGAACGTTCTATCGCTTGACTACAGTAACATGAGTTTGAATCGTGTCGATTTTGAGTCTTATGGTTTTTAACGTTTCACACATGTGGTAGGTACTGCCTGTACTCTCGCTGGAAGAACGAGTCGGGCGAGCGTTCGCCGGCGCTTCTGCGCGTGCGCGGGAACTCGCTGCAGCGCATCAAGCACATCATGAAGCGCGTCAGCAAGGAAAACGTGAAGCCCCAGGGCCGCCTCATCGGAAAACTGTCGCACGCCGCGCCCGCCTTCCTCTTCGACTACATGCTTCTGCAGGTAAAGTGCAACAAGAACTAAAGTGAGCACGACATAAATACATTTTTTTGTTTAATGAACCGATTTTAGTATCAAGTGCATTCACTTGTATAATGTTAGCTTTTTTTTACGTAGCTTGTAGTGTGTCCCACTGCAGGGCAACCCCTCTATTTTTCCAGCGTTCATGATCTTGAGCTTCCAGTCAAAAATGTGAAAATTGATTGATTAGGAGAGAAAAATGAATGAAACATCGGCAATATTTTTGGGTTATAAGATATACGCACCGAAGGTCCACCAATCTTACGTTTCTTATTTTAGTATATCTTTTTTCAGGCTGCCGGCCTAACTGGCACTAAATTCAAATCCCTTAATCGCCTTGTGTACGTCACCCACGGGAATATATCGGTTGATCCTATTCTAATAGGAACCACACGGTAGTAAAGTCCCTGAAGTACTTGAGTCGCCTTTAAAAGTTACTTTACCAATCTTCTAATCAGTTAATTAATTAATTTATTTCTATTTATTTATTTATATTAGGAAGATTTACAGACAAATAATCAGATAAAATAACAGAAATAGAAGAGTAAGATCCTTATCACTACAAATATTTGTATTTCCAGATCCAAACATACGACAACTTGATCGGCCCCGTAGTGGAATCCCTCAAATACCTGACGTGTCTATCCTTGGACGTGCTGGGCTACTGCCTGCTGGAGGCGCTGTGCGGGCGCGGGGCGGGCGCGGGCGCGGGAGGCGGCGCGGCGCACCCGCCCTGGCTGCAGGCGCTCGCGGCCTTCGCCGGCGCCGCCTTCAAGAAACACAACATCGAGCTCACCGCGCTCTTGCAGTTCGTCGCCAACAGGCTCAAGGCGCAGCAGAGGTGGGTGGGGGTTGGGGGTAATAGCGTAGTGAAGGCTGTGTTATGAAGGTTTTAGAGGTGAGTCATCATGGATTAATGTGTCATGAAGGCTCAAGAGGTGAGTTTTGAATGAATGAGTTAAGAATTAATGAATAAGTCATAAAAGCATAATAGGGTGACTTGTGCCAGCTCAAGCCTCTATAGGCTCGTCTGGTCCTAAGTCCCCCCTCGTCCCTGTGCCTGGCCGCTGCGCCGCCTACAAGACACAACATCGAACTCACCTGGGGGGATTGAGGCTCACTAGAGAGGCTCAACAAATATTAAAATATAATATATGACACATTGCTGCCGACAAATGCAGAAATTTTGAATTTGAAATTTTTGGGGTATTTAATGAAAAGGATAAGAAAATAAACATAATTTAGGATGAACAAAAAAGAAAACTAGATTTTTTCGTCCCAGCACTCTGCCACGGTTATGGCGTTTTGCGAAGTATAACTGAAACAATGCTATTAATGTATCCATAAAGATTAGCTACCCAATGATCTAATGATGATTGTCCCGCGAAATGATTATTGGGGAGCTGCACATTTCGAAATAAACCTACAAAAAGTTCTGCTATGCTTGAAAACGACCAAATTCGATCCTTGACAGCACTTACCTATTTAAAAAAAAATCGTCATCTTTGTCTTATTAATAGTATTTCTTATTTCAGCCAAGATCTACTCATACTCAAGGAGATAGTACAAAAAATGGCTGGCATCGAAGCGGCTGAAGAGATGACGCCTGAACAGTTAGAAGCAATGGCTGGAGGAGAGTTGCTGAAGGGAGAGGTATGTGTGATGAAACATGTAATAAAAAACTTAAATCATTATTTATTTATCGTACACCAATATTAAAACTAAAGTATTTCCGAGTCTGTCCACACACACAGTAACTGATCAACGAAATAAGGCCACACAGTTACTTGAGCTAATTTTAGAAAATATTACTTGTACCTATGTCTAATTTAGACGAGAAAATTGAAAAACGTGGGCATAGCCGTGAGCGGACAAGTATTACATAAAATTTAAAGCTTTCATAATATACTTGAAATGCTTTTCCTAAATATGAGCCGATGAGTTGTCAACATATTATGTATATTGTGGTTTTACAACTTATGGATCAATGGTGTCCGAAATAAACAGTTTCATTTTAATATTTTTTTACCTATTATCTTTTCTCGATAGGCTGGGTATTTTTCCCAAGTGAGGAACACCAGACGTTCGTCCGCAAGACTGAAGGAAGCAATCGTCGGAAACAACTTGGACATTGGCCTGTGCATACTGGCGGCGCAACAACGACACAGCTGCGTTTGGACGGGTGAGAAGCTAGATGTAGATTAGGTTTTTGATAGGTGAACGACTGAACAATATGCTAACATTTATGAGAAATTTTACGGGCTTACCGCGATATTATTTTTGTTGAGGAGACCCGATATTTCGGAGCTGTTGCAAGCACCATGGTCGCGGGTAGACTGACCTCTGACGAGAGTCTACCCGCGACCATGGTGCTTGCAACGATATTCCGGCGTCTCCTCAACAAAAATAATATCGTAGTCTCATAAATGTTATGATAATAACCGCGAAAGTTTAAAATTATATATGAACAATATGCAGCTCAATACATTTCCTTGTGAGTATATTGTAAGCAAATCAAGTGTCTCAGTTTGCATGCAGCTTACGGTATGTTTAATAAGCTTAGACATCCTTATAGCTTTAGAAAACAATGCTTGATGAATAATATTTATATTAAAAAAATGTCATTGACCGATAGAAAAAATGTGAGAACGCATCCCTGGTTTATTAGACAGGGTCCAGGCATACTGAAAAATGTCTTGATTTCTTTGAAAAGGATTAATCTGCCTTATTTAAATAGTTGAAAGATAATATCATTAGTTCTAGTATTATTATTAGTTCTAGTCGGTCCAAGTGCATTAGGACTGAATCACAAATATACAGCTAAAGTCCAGTTGCTAGAATTACTCTCACTTGGGTGCTGGAATGTAGTGCAAATGCTGACTTCGACCACAGAATTAATATAGTACCAGAATGGCCACTCACCTCCTCCCGCCAATCGGCGTTTCCTCGTCCCGCCCCGCAGTTTTGACATCCGAGAAGGCGAGCTTAGAGGTATTGGACGAAAAACCGTTCATCGCTTTCGCGCGCAGTCGCTTTGTACGTTTGTTTTGATTTGATAAGTATTCAAGTTTTTGAGTTGTATTACTCTTAGTAGATTGATAAGACCTAACTGTAAGTGCTATGAGATGTGATTGACCGTATTAATTACAATTACTAAACCTTGGTGAAACAATAATGTGTTTATGCAATAATAACTAGATAGCTGTTCAGCGACTAATTTACACAATATTTTAGGTCAGTGTTTACTGACACGTAATGCAATGTGCTAGACATCCCAGTAATATATTAATTCTTTCATGTGTTAACCCTACATCTTGGATGGGTTCACTCACACATACGCGTGTGTAGGCATTTAAAACACGACGGCGGCTGTATGAATTGTCCGGGGTGTGCTTGGTTGGACCCCAAGATTGACGAAATCCAAGATCGATCGTTTAGACATTGAGAGGCATTGTCAGTCTTGTGAAGCTGTTATAGGCGAGACTTGAACATTTGTGTATTATTTGTACAGAGATCGACGCGGAGAGCGTTGCAGGCGAGGCGGGCGGGTCTCAACTGAAGGTGGTGGGGCGTCTGGCTGACCAGTGCCAAGATGCACTGGTGCAGCTCGGCACCTTCCTCGCCTCCTCGCACGCGCCCGACGAGTACGCCGCGCGCCTGCCGCCGCTGCAAGTGAGACCCCACTCTAGAGTCTAGTTACTGGTTACCAGTTACCAGCGCTGTGAGACCCCACTCTAGAGACTAGTTACTGGCGGCCCGGGGCCAGGACGCGCTGGTGCACCGAGGCACATCCTCGCCTCCTCGCACGCGCCCGACGAGTACGCCGCGCGCCTGCCGCCGCTGCAGGTACCGGCGCTGTGAGAGCCCACTCTAGAGACTAGTTACTGGCGGCCCGGGGCCAGGACGCGCTGGTGCACCTTCCTCCCTCTAGCAACTAGTTCCGCTCAAGAGACTAGTAACACTTTTATTGATTATACTAATCATGAGACGCCGAACTGTCTCCGTGGCAGAGTACTGGTCTTCCATCATCTAGTCGCCGAATTTATTAATGCTAGTACTTTTTTGTTCTGTCTAGTTATTTTTTATTCTAATTTCTGATTTTGAGATGACTTGCGCTAGGCTTGAGGCTATTTTGGTATTGAGTCCTATTTTTCCTTCTAAAAAAAACTCTTAGAAATATAATATTAACGTATTGTAATTCCCAGGAACTACTGCGTGACTACCACGTGGATGCAGACGTGGCGTTCTTCCTGCACCGGCCAGTATTAGCTCAGAAGATCGCCGCCAAGACGGAAGCCTTGCGCAAAGCCGCTGACAGCAAGTCCGACAACGCAGAAAAGGCCACTCAGAGATACATCGCTGCCTCCAAAGAAGTTTTCGAACCGCTTCTGGTGTCAATTCACCCCTTATTACCCTCCAGAGTATGGGAAGACATTTCGCCGGAGTTCTATATGACTTTCTGGTAAGTAACTTGTGAAATTGTTTCCAGCTTTGGCGGCTCTCTAACACTGACAGTAGGGTTTTTGAGGTCGGTAGTCGACCTTACACCCACACGATGAAGAAGAAGCTAATATACGTCCGCTTGTCTTAAGCGACTTGGGCAAATCTGTTATTACTTAGACGTGACATGTTTGATGTTGTTTGTTTGTACAAAGTTATTCATAACTTAGTTGATGCTCCTACTCTGCAATCCATCTCTTTTGCGGTACCTCGTGGTTGTGTAAGAGGAGTGCGAAAGTAGCCACTCTATTATGTTAGTTCTTGCGTTGCTTGTTTTGTACGTAACAGTTATCTGAGGCGTGCGCACAGGTTATACAATGAAATATTGAAAGACGTGGTTATGTTTAGTATGAAACTTGTTAGTCTTAACAATTTATTAAGTACCATAATTTTTCATGATTTGGGTGGCACGTTTTATCCTTGCATAACTCTATGTTTGGCACGTGAGTATTTCCGTAAAATAATAATTGTTGTTATAACAATTACTCTAAATTTAATATTTGTTTGTGCCATAAATAGTAAATTAAGGGAATTATTCTTATAGATAAAATTTATGATTGATTTTGAATTTGAAAAAATATTGTATTTGAATATTTTGTAATCTATTTACATGACATTTTATTGCTTAAAAAAAAACCTTACCAGGCATTATTGGTCACTGCTCTTGCAGTCCTAATTCTCTGACACAACTGCGATCCAAACACAGAACGTAACATATTACATATTTAATAGGTATCAGTAATAATCTAGCTTTACCTTTTTTTACAAGATACTGCCTAATTTTTAATATATCATTATAACATTGTTCTAGTTCCTTAGCCATAATCTGAAATTACGTAAAAAACAATCCATCATGAAAGCAAAATAGTAATTTTAAAAATACATACCAACAAGCAGCCCAACAGATACAGCACGTAACAAAACTCACTTACTTACATACACTGACTTATATTATTTTTATTATATTTTATTATTTAATATACGAGTACTGTTACGCGTTATTTATTTTTGGTTACACTACACGCGTTTTTTTTATATATTTTTATTTTTACTCCTTTTTTCGAACCGCACTCTTTTCTTTTAAAAACAAAATAAAACACAAAGAAACCCGCATTCACTGATCACTTCACTGGCCGGATATCGCTTTTGTTTCTTCCTCTTAAATGTTCAAACCGCTCAAACCTTTAGGCCTCGTCGTGTCAAACCTGGGACCTTGAAGTTCCTCTCTGCGTACTTGATCTCGCCATCCAAACGATCTACGGAAAAACGCTACTCTGCTGATCTCCTGTCTTATCATTTTCTTTTGGCATCGTCGATAAAAGTATACTACGCCAACTACTGCTGTTATGCCGATCGCCACGACTATGATGATCAATAAAATGTTAACATTGCCGATAGCACTACGCAGTTGCTCTACATTCGCTCCATTATTTCCGCCCGCTGCGTTTTGGCTTATAAAAACGTCTTCCTTTTCAACTCGTGATTGGCACATTTTTACTGCTTTTTAATGACAACCGGTGACAAAAATACGAGAAGATGTGTTCACACGAACAAATTTTACAAAGAAAAGAACCCATCATGATTTATCAACCGCGAACATATACACCGCGAACACTCTGTCTCTATAAGGAAACGCGCCGGGGCGTCGCCGACACCTGAAACGCGCGCTCCCTATATGGCAGGGTAGCCATGAGGAGGGGTTCGGAGACAAGGAAACAACCTAGTTGAGAGCCGATATATTACTGAACTGATTTGGTACAGTAGGTTAGATTATAGGTATATACTTAAGAGTACTATAATAGCATACACAGTTCAATCTAATTCGTAAATTAGACTTCTCTTATTTTTCATAATTTTAGGTCTTTATCGATGTACGATCTCAAGGTTCCTGAAGAGAGTTACGATAGGGAAATAGATCGGTTGAAGACTGCCGCCATCGCCGCCGCCAAGGACTCGTCTCAGGGCACCAAAGGGAAGAAAGAGCAAGAGCGCTTCAACACGCTTATTGAGAAGCTGCAGGTCAGTAACAGATGATACCATGCTTCGGAAGGCACTTACTTACTATATCAGCAACTATCTAGTATCTACTATTATATATTCTCGTGCTGTGCCGTCGTTGCTGCTACAATGTCGTGTTATTATTATTCTTAAAAGATTTGTCACTAATCCGATTCAGTAAACCTTAGCATGGTTCGACTTTTTGCGCGCCGTCGATTCGCGCCTGCTGCAATGTAAAAGCGCAGTCAAAGAATAAACATGTCGCATATTTTGCGTTTCCTTTTTTTTATAATATATTATCATTGACAAAATTCATGCTATTGAATATTGAAAAAACCTCGCAAAAGTACGCCTAATTCAAGTCCTACTAATCTATGGCACACACACGTTTGAAACATAATATGTTTCACAACTGATGTTTTTGCGGAATTCCAAACGCGGTAGAAATGGCTTGTTATCTTTAGGAGGAGCGTCGCCGTCAGCAGGAGCACGTGTCCCGCGTGGGCTCGCGCCTGGCGGCCATGTGCGCCGGCTGGTTCCCCGCGCGCGCCGCCAAGTCCGCCAAGAACGAGACCGTCACGCGCCTCATGCAGCTCTGCCTCTTCCCGCGCTGCGTCTTCACGCCCGCCGACGCGCTCTACTGCGCCCAGTTCGTCCACACCGTGCACAAACTCAAGACGCCCAACTTCTCCACGCTGCTGTGCTACGATCGGGTGAGTGAGACGGCACGATCGAGGCAGTAAGAGACCGTCACGCGCCTCATGCAGCTCTGCCTCTTCCCGCGCTGCGTCTTCACGCCCGCCGACGCGCTCTACTGCGCCCAGTTCGTCCACACCGTGCACAAACTCAAGACGCCCAACTTCTCCACGCTGCTGTGCTACGATCGGGTGAGTGAGACGGCACGATCGAGGCAGTAAGAGACCGTCACGCGCCTCATGCAGCTCTGCCTCTTCCCGCGCTGCGTCTTCACGCCCGCCGACGCGCTCTACTGCGCCCAGTTCGTCCACACCGTGCACAAACTCAAGACGCCCAACTTCTCCACGCTGCTGTGCTACGATCGGGTGAGTGAGACGGCACGATAAGGGCAGTATCAAGTATATAGTTTTATATTTCCTGAAACAGCAAACGGCCCCATCTAGAGACACGAACCTGCTCTGAATTAGAATAATCAAGCTCGTCCACGCTAGTTCTTTGCAAGTTACTTGTCTTCACACGCAATCTTTGAATTTCTTTGTAGGAAGGAGCAGGTTTCCTCGCGATGTTTCTCTTTACCGTAAAGCGTCGGATATAACGTCTAATTCTAAATTCAAGAACACATTGGTACGTGTATTGATTCTCAAACCGTATCTCCCGTAGGAGGCCGCAGCCTTAACCATACTAAATCTCAACATCAATATTGTGATATCTCTTGTCTCGCGCTTTAATGCATATTAATTTTGATGAAAGTTTTTACAGCATATATACTGCTATTTTGTTGCTAGAATGCAGTTTAAATGTAGCTGTTGCTGCAGTGCGTAATAATCGTTGAAAGAAAGAACACGCCATGTAAAGTGATTTTACTATAAATCAATAGCATGTTACCATTTGAAAGTAAAAATGTACAGAATATCAGATACAAAGAAAAATACACAATATAATTATACCAATTTTCCTTTGCAGTTGTTCTGCGACATAACGTACTCGGTGATGTCGTGCACGGAAGGCGAGGCCGCGCGCTACGGCACGTTCCTGTGCCGCGTGCTGGGCACGGCCATGCGCTGGCACGCCGACAAACAAGCGTTCCACAAGGAGTGCGCACACTACCCCGGCTTCGTCACCAAGTACCGCGTGTCCAACCAGTTCACTGAGGCCAACGACCACGTGGGCTACGAGAACTACAGGTAATGACGTAATAAACAAAAACACGCCACACGCCCGTCTCCTACGAGGATACTTATAAGATACGCAACTTCGATGCAACCCGTCAATCGCCGCCTTGTTTCTGAAGATAACAAAGACGAGGTCGCGCGTGTGTTTCTCTATCTGGCGTCCTTAATAACTGTATAGATAGAACATCAGTTTCAAGATCGAGCAGGCGCAAAGCGTCCTACATAATTTCAGTTCTACATTGACCCCGATTCGGAAGTGATGCTCTAATTCTAATCCTTTTTAAAATCCACCTGCACTTTTCATTTTTAATATTATTGAAAGAGAGAAGATAAACGAATGATATTATTTAAACTTACAATAAAGGATCAGCTGGTGAATAAAGGCGTGGCTGTCGACGCGTCTATAAAATCTAAGTTCAAAAGCTTGTCAGTTCTAAAAGTAAAACGATGGACGTTTATCTTATAAAGCTAAAAGGACGGACGAGGGTGAGAGCGCCCGAATTAGCCCCATTATATGGCAAAAATAAAATATAAGCGCACGTTATACATTTTATGGTGTGTATTTGTCACTTCGTTCGCGTTGCTCTCACAGACACGTGTGCCACAAGTGGCACTACAAGATCACAAAGGCGATGGTGGTGTGCCTGGACTCGGGCGACTACGTGCAGATCCGCAACGCGCTCATCGTGCTCATCCGCGTGCTGCCGCACTTCCCCGTGCTCGAGAAGCTCGCGCAGATCATCGAGCGGAAGGTCGACAAGGTGGGTTACCATATCACTAGATTCACTACGATGAAATGCCCGCCCTTCCGTCGGCAAGGTGGGTTACCATATCACTAGATTCACTACGATGAAATGCCCGCCCTTCCGTCGACAAGGTGGGTTACCATATCACTAGATTCACTACGATGAAATGCCCGCCCTTCCGTCGGCAAGGTGGGTTACCATATCACTAGATTCACTACGATGAAATGCCCGCCCTTCCGTCGACAAGGTGGGTTACCATATCACTAGATTCACTACGATGAAATGCCCGCCCTTCCAAATTACTAGGCAGGAGCTAGATCGACAAGTCACCATACTTTTTAATTTTTATTTAAAATTATTAGGAAAATCTTTCTATAATGACAAATAAACATTCGGATCTTAGGTTTTATAACAAATTCGTGACATTATGAGGTGGCTCGCACAGCAGCGCACGGTCACTCGCCACTTGTCTACGCGCGGTTGCTCTTGAACACTCTCCTTACCGAAGTACCAGATAGTGACTTATTTTCTGACAAAATGTTTAAGTTGCGTAACTTATTCTTAAGTTTTTGTGAGGATCAATTTTGAATTAGTTATACAGGATGTAAATAGTTCTTCAAACAGAGCAGGTCACCCGTCTGCGCTCTGTCGCAGGCGTCCCCCATCAGACATACATACATACAGGGTGTAAATAAATTAGCTGGCACTATTTTAAAGGAACAACCTACCCATGAAACTGAACAACTTTCCCCAAGAAACATAGGCTGTCGGACGACAAAAAAAAAGTTGTCCCTTTTATACAAAAACGCGTGGCCAGCTAAAAAACTTGTCTACCTACAAAATCTTGTACAATAGTTTTGTTCGTAGCCGATTGGAGTTCGCTTGTTCAGTCTGGTATCCTTTCTACAATAATCATATTGATAGACTTGAGCGGCTACAGAGAAAGTTTGTCAAGGCGCTTGACTACAGAACTGGGCATAATTATTGTAATTACACGTTATCTGCTCACAGACACAAAGTTCAGCATCTGTCTCATTGGCGTGTCTATATTGTTTCATGTATGCTTGATATTTTATTTTTTTATTTCATTTTATTTTACTTTCTTCGGAAAACTTATAGTTAATTATTTACAAAATAGTATAAGGGCCGAGTTCACAATCAAACTAATTGGATGTTTAAACATGATGCGATGTTTAATTGAGTGATCAGCAATATTTTGGTGTTCACCATGCACTAAACATTGATTAAGTTCTTTAATGACATGTTTAACTTAAATGAGGTATTCAACTTGGTTTAAACGTTGTTTACTGTGAGGGCGTACTCCGAATCAGACTTTCAGCGCCGTCAGCGATCAGAAAAGCTGGCTGACAGTGATTCAGAACGCGATTACGGGTGCTTTAAACCATTTCAGCGCGTCTTGGAACGCAAGGACATTATGCTGCTGTTGTCATTTGGCTGTCATCAAAGTTATAAATTGCAAAACAATAAAAAAAAATACAAGACGCTTTTAATTATATCTTTGAAGAGGACAACGTAGTAGACGGTTTAGAGGATTTTGAGACGCTTTTACGAGCACCCCGTATATTCCAAGCACGACGGAATTATTTCGAGGAATATGACCAGAAGGCCTTTACAAGGCCTTCATGACAAGTTCGGTTAGAACAGTCTTCTCATCATTTGTAAAGTTTTGCGTTCGTTTACGCTTGTCCTTGCCCATATTTTCCGAAAAATATTGGTTTACCGATGTAAAACAATAATAATGCCGTCGTATCACAGAACACTACTTACCCTGGCGGGCGTCGTATACAACAAAAAAATCCTCAAAAAGTTTGAATTCAAGAAGTTTTCGTCCAAATTTATCAACTCGAACGTCCACAGCATTATGCCAAAACGAGAAAAAAAACTATGGTTGCCAAACGAAACGTAAACAATTTATCATGATGCTTTTTAACAAAGTCATACAGGTAAAGGATGTGGCATTGACATAACAGTCAATGCATTTCGTAGTATAATAATATAACTCCAAACTCCACCATTTTATAACGTCTGCCGGGTAGGAGCAAAAGTGTGAAAACAGAATGTCAACTTCAAATGTAGTATTATACCATTCGATCATTTACGATACATTCGTTCAAAACCGCTCGCTTAGTTAATCTTTCTTCAGAAATAGATGGTGAACACAAAAAAAACGCGTTTCGTTTAAACAGAGATTAAATTTTGACGGTGGAATTAAGTAAATCACGTTTAAGTTGTAGTACTATTTAGACCCGAGTGGTGAACTATAAAAATTTCGAAATTAGAATTAAATAAAAAGCCATTTACAAGTTTTCGCCTATAGTTAGATAGATAGATATAACATTTATTTTGGGTGACAGTACAGACAGATTAGGCTTATAACTAAAAACAATAAAAATTGATTTAAATGTACCGCACCCATAAAAAGGCCCCAACTCAGCATAATGCTATGACCCGTTTAACGCGTCACAGCGCTGTTATTCTGTTGGTACCTATATGTGTGAGTACGCGCCTAAATGAAGATAACAATATTAAGAAAATACTACGAAAGATAACAATATTACACAGCTTTGATACAGTTACATTTCACTAACAATACAATACATTTTACAATACAACACAATACAAAAATACAATACATTTTAAAGACAAACGGCCAATGACAAACAATCGAAATCAACAACCATTATCAATAAGACTACTCTCTGAGTAAGTAATTTTGGTAACTTCTCAACTGTCTGTCCTAGAGCTAACAAGATTTAACAAGAGCGGGGGAAATTAGGTATGCCAAAAATATTTTAGGTATTTTTATATCTCGATTTTACAAAGAATTAATTCGTAGAGGCTGGATGTCCGCCAGAGCCTTTTCTCCGTAATTATGCTTATAAAAAAGAAACATTACTATCGTTTTGTAGTTGGCGCCAGGTTTGTAAAATTTTCATTTAATTGTTTTACATTGAATACTGTGTTATTAGTGATTAAGTGTTGATATTTAATGATAAATGTGAATAGTAAGGATATTCAAACTGTGCGCGATATAATAAAGGTTAGATTTTACAAGTTCTACATGATCAATTTTACCTGTAGTATCATACCTTCTGTAGGGTACTATGTACCTTTCTTAACCATTTCAATTATCAGTTTTTTCACAAGTGTATTGAAAAACGTCGTACAATACACGGATCTTAGGTTTTACAACAAATCCGTGACATTATAAACCCTCGCCTGCAGCTCGGGCTCATAAAAGCAAAAGTCACCTCATTTGCAATATGCCACCCACGATCCTTGTATCGTAATGTACTATTACGTTCATCATTATCAGTCTTTAAAAAAAAGTCGTGAAGACAATTTCTTGTACCGATTAGTTTTTTAGTTATTCACATTTTGCACTAGGGTCGTTCTTCTTTTTAGTGACAGTGAATTGGTGTTTCTCAGTTTTTCGAGTTTTTCAAGTAACAATATTTTGATTTCAGTGTTGGATATTTTTTTCAAATCTATTTAATTTTCATTTGGATCATTTAATCATTGTTTTCATGTCCATAATGTTGTTTGTTTTGTGGCGATTTTCGAGAAAACACTGTGTGTCACAAAGTGGTCCTTTTTAGGTAGGACATCATTATGAATTATGTCACGGTACTTAATGAAAAATAGACATATGCAAAAAAAAAATTGGCTACAGAAAGTTAAAGATTATTTAGTATTAAAAGGTATAAAGCGACGAGGATGTAAATTCAAACAACGGTGTCAATTCTATGCAGCGAAACTTAAACTTAATTTTATACCAGTTTTGTCACTTTCTGACCCACGACCATGAAAAAGGACGGGAGATTGTTGGCACTATTAAACGTCAAATTTTATGTCACAAACGTCAATTTTATGTTGCAAATGTCAATTTTAAGCAGGACCCTAAAACAAGCCGTTTAAAATTACACGGCACACGTCAAAACTTGACATTTGCGCTATAAAATTTGGTGCTTACGATGGTTGACAATCTCCTGTCCTTTTTCATCGTCGTGGGTCAGAAAGTGACAACACTGATATAAAATTAAGTTTAAGTTTCGCCCGTGGAATTGACACCAATGAATAAATAATAACCCATACTCTAATATGACACAAAATGAGGTGAGTGACAGACCATTGTCACTAAAAAAGAAGAACGACCCACTACTGTATATTCGCTATTTAGAGATATACAATTTGTTAAATATAGAAGAGTATAGGCTTTTAATCAGACAATGATAAATTAAGCAAATGTGGCTGTTTGTCTTTATAAATTAAATGAAAAAATATAAACCCGCCTCGCCTGCGGCTCGGGCTTACAAAAGTCACCTCGTCTGTAATTGGCCACCTACGATCCTCGTATCGTAATGTACTATTTTCTTTCTATTAGACGGAAGGTCGGGAAAGTCAGTATGCTTTTTGCGGCACTAGAAGATAAATTGCGAGAACATAGCCCACCCCTTCAAATACCAAAAATATCTCCTCGTCGCCAAAAAATACTGTTTTAGGATATTTATTTAATTAAAAATGCGAATTGACCAGCAAGGCTTTTAATGTTCGACCACAGACTGAATTACCCACATTACAAAATTATAAGATTATATCATAATACCCACAGATACCATAATTAGATAAGTAATACGTCGACCATGAAGCTTTTTGCTAGTCTAGACGTTATTTTCTTTTAATTGCGTTTTTCTTAAAACTGTACAGATAGTTGATATCAAACGCTTTGTAAATTTTTCTTAAGGGCATCACACACGGCAGCTATATTATAGCACGAGGCAGCCAGCTTTCTCATTACCATTCACTTTGTGTGCAAAGCGGGGGTCAAGCAGAATGGCCGGTCACTGATTGATTCGCCATTTTGTTTGACCCCCGCTTTGCGTGAAAGTGAATGGCGACGAGAGAGCTGGCTGCCTCGTGCTATTATATATAATACTATTATTGCTTCGTCTGTGACGGGCTTTAGATGTTTGAGTTTTATTTCTTAGCTTTAATTATAAAACTGCGGAGAGGCCTACATCCAGCTGTCGACTGCCACTGGCTGATGATGATGATGATGATGATTATAAAATTAACTTATTTTGTATTACATATTTTTCTTACCTAGGTCAAAGATGAAGAGAAGACCCAGAGGCAAGACCTCTTTGTGTTGGCGACCGGCTACAGCGGCCAGCTACGCAACAAAGTTCCTTACATGATGAAAGAAAGCGATTTCCATCAAGTAAGTACATGCCACGGAAAGCCGTTCGAATCCCACCACGTACTGACGTGTTTTTGAACTTCAAACTCATATATAAGTTTATTCGACGCTCTCACGGTGCAGGAAAACATCGTGAGAAGTCGCACATGCTTGATCGCCCTAATTCAAAGTAGGCTCGAGTCCCTCGGTGGGGAGTGCGGACGTATGAGCTGATGTTGTAACGTGAGGTGTTTCTAGGTGGTGCAGCTGCAGGCGAGCGAGAAGCACAAGCCGGTGGTGCGCGAGATGAAGGAGGAGCCCAAACAGGAGCACGACGCGCCGCCCTCGCCCACGCCGCCGCCGCACGCAGGTACGGGTCAAACGCAGTGGTTATATAAGGTGTTAACAAATTAGATACAAATATTTTAGGGCAGGTTATACTACGTGTAAGCATTACATTTTGCTATATCATAATCAATATAAAGCGAAAAATTACAAACGATATTGAAAATAAAAAATGTAGCACTTCCTTTGAAATTGTATCTTTGTATTGCGTAACAATATAGCAAAGGATGATAATCGTTGCCCGAAGTCATAGATCTAAGGATTATGGATGTGACTTTTGGATTAATATAATTACGACAGTTATATTTTTTTGTGAAATGTGATTCTTATCGATGATATAACCTACCCTTAAAATATTTAAAACTAATTTGTTAACACCCTATATGCTAAGTGGGTTCAGCTTCAGACTGGTTATCGCAACTCCACGGCTATCGCGAGGCCGCGCGCAGATAAAACCGCGCTTAGCATGACTTCACTAGAATGACCGCCAATCGGAAGTCATGCGGCGAGCACCTTCTCCCGCCAGTGCTGCAGCGGGCACGAGGCGCGTCGTAGCGCGAGCGTCCGCGCGCGGGCGGATTGTATTCGTGGCCACAGTATTCGCATACATCAGAACTGTATCAGATCGCGCGCGAAATATACGGCTATATTTTCAAATAAGTATATTCTAATATTATTTGTCGTTATAATACTTTTTGTTATATTCAATTCTTGTATTTGAAATCCCGCACACTTCGTCCATACCTACAGCTTTTAGAAAATAGGTCATTTCAAACTATAAGTTGCACGTGATATGACTTTGCGCCACTCGCACAAGACCCGCAGCCGAGTCCTCGACGCCAACATAAATAGATAGTATAACTAATACATACTACCAACATTTTTCATATTATATAATGATGTTTACCAGACGCGGAAAAACGTGATACGCGGATCAGTGACCGACGCAGGGAAGATTCGGACAAAGAAAAGGAGTCCAAACGTGAATCACGGGCGTAAGTTCAATCTTATTTTATCTACACGTCAGTTTGTTTTGCATAATACTATTATTTAATGAGAAATATCATGAAAAGAGCTATGGCAATGGGCAGGCCATATAGCTCGACGAACAGATAACCACTGTGGAAGAAAGGTTCTCTCCTGGCTTGCGCGGGCCGGAAGGCGTAGTGTTGGCCGGCCTCCCACAAGCTGGACGGATATATGACTTGGTGAAAATTACTGGGCGCTGCTGGTGCATGCAAGTAGCGCAGGACCGTTCACTTTAGGTATTAGACAGCTGCTATAAATAAATAAATACAACATCCAAGTGCTCATCACACGAATGATTGCCCCGAACGGGATTCGAATCCGCGACTCTATGCTATGTAGGTCAAATAACATTTACTCTAATTCACATTTTTTTTTTTCAGAATTTTGAAAGAAAGAATCAAAGAGGAAGTTAAAAGCAAAGACAAATCTCCAAGAGAACGATCCCACAGGGTAAGTGGAGTTTAGTGTATGGTCTTTTATAATTATTATTTTTTTATAACAAAGAAGATACCTTAGTTAATAAATATCAAATCTTAACAATACCACGAATAGCTGTTTCAGTGAAATGTAAGGTATTTTAGTCTGTTTTACTTTTCACTGTGGTATTTTAAGACCGTGATATGTGACATCGTTGCTCATATATGCTCAATAAGGGACACCGGGCTACTCTGCTATGTATGTATCAAAAGGTGTTCGCCTGTATTCAAAACATAATTTTCTAAGTAGGAAATAAATCGCCCTGAACTATTCGTAAAACTTTGGTATGCGGTTAAAGAATGCATATTTTTATATGACGTAGTATCAGTTACGTACTTAGACATTTAAAAAGCTGCAACAGTCATAACACTTTGAGTAGGTTTCTGCGGTAGAGAGCGGTGCGGGAGGGGTATTAAAACAAAACTGTTTTTGCTGTCGCTAAGTGAAAGTGACAGCGATGCCGGCGCCCGACCGAAGTCTCGCCTAACGAAAACGCACCCACCCTTCCACTGCCGCAGGAACTACTCAATTATATGCTACGACTGTAGTTTGATTGGTCGAGCAAACACCCTATATCAAAGATGGAATCTATTGTAGGTACAGGAGGAGCGCTACCTGGAAGCGGTGTCTCCGCCGCACGAGCATCGCCACCCCCCTGATGACGTTGACCGAGGTAAGAAGCTCTCTCTCTCTCTCCCCCAGCACTTCTATCTTGCATCACTCTGTCCTATCGTATTTTCTTAACCTCTTATTTAACTTTTCCCATTATCTGAAATCGGGTCTTCTGACTTTTTCCAGCTTTTTTCTGTGGCGTGCGGCCTCTGCCTCCTTTCAATTTTAATTTTAAAGACTTAGAGAATTTTAGAAATAAAATAAATAAATAAAATATATTTTATTACTTTTAAACAGTTACAAAACATAGTAGGAGCTAGTGTCTCCATTTAGGCTGAGAGAGCCTGTGTTTGAAGGCACTGCTCTTCAATTGAATACATTGTCTAAACTACGATTTTTATAAAGATGTACCAAAGTGACAGATGCAAACGGATTATTTTTCTTTTAATGTTGCCACCTATAGAAAAATAGTGTTGTTAATGATTCAATTCAAGTTATTCATTGTATCGATATGACTTGAGTCATTGTTTTTTTTTTAATAGCACTAATTGTACTTAGTGCCAGTGTCGAGTTATAAAAGGTAAGGAAACTATTATCGCGTATACGAAAAAAATAAGTCAGGTTAATTTTACTGTTGGGCGTACATATTATATCTCAATAATTCAAAATTACTCAGGTCAATTATTTAAAAAAGTTTGAATGTTTGTTGCGAAACCTATTAGAGCGGTACCTCTCTCTCAGTCACCCCACCCTTACACTATGCGAGAAAGAGAGCCACCGCTCGCTCAGCGCTTAAGATACGTGCCGCTACCTATCTGTCCTACCTACCGTCATCGCAACCAAAGTCGCACGCGTCATTCGTCTCCCTACTTCGCTCGCGATCGGTTGCACGAATATTTTCTCAGTTTTGCCCACGCTTGTTTCTGTTGTTATTTTCTGTTAAGTTTCCGTTTCTTCCTTGTTACGTTATTCATTTGTTTGTTAAGTTTGTGCCTGCTTGTTGTTATTGCTGTTAAAACGCCACGCCATTTTTCTGACAAAACATACACCAAAACATGAAAGTATTTTACACTAATAAAACTGCAATCTATAACAACATTAAAAACTGTAATTAATTAAGCATGCAAATAAGAACTTTATGTTTAAATATCAAACTTCAATAGGTAATCGAAACTCTAGTGATTGTAACACTCAAAACTAATTGTTCAACAACAATCAAGTTCAATGAGCAAATTGATTCAATCACAAAATTGAACTATGAATCACTCAGGTACAACACTATTTTTAATTTGCGCAAAAGTGGCAACACTCTAAACGTCTCTTTAGTACGTCTTTAAAAAAATCCGAGTATAAAAAAGCACTGTTTAATATTACAAACAAATCCGAAACATAAAAAGAAAAACCAAAACATAAAATTTTAGAATTTTGAACATAAAATATTTATTACAGGACTTAGATTATGTATGGCAGAGGGTGTATATGGATGTTGTGAAGTGTATGTTTGTGGGGTGAAGGGTGTGTGAATGTGTGTATGTGTGTGTGTGTGTGTGTCAGACCACCATAAACTATGCAATAGCAACTCTATGTCATCATAGAATTTATGTGCACAAGCCCAAGCTCTTAACGATTTTAGTTGTATTTTTCATATACAAAACGGATCTTCTTTTACAGATGTAAAGCGTCGTAAAGTAGAAAACAGCGGCAATGGCAAGGTGAGTATCATTGTAATAAACCGACCTTGCATCGCGCTAGCGCCGGACTGAGGCTCGGACTGTCCGCCGCGCCGCCGCCCGCGCGTACAAACCACGCGACTAACTAACCATGGACTCTAGTGCGGACATTTATGTGAAAAGACTCAGTGATAATATTTGTGCAAAAACATAAATCCATAAACAAAAAAACAAATTAATAATCACAATGAACTGTATGACAAATAAATCTAAAATGAAATTAAACAATTTAAAATTGATCATCGTGAACAATGAAGATGCTGACCGGCTTCCCCTACCAGATAAAAGATACAAGGATTGATTGAGAGGAATTCCAAATCTAGTTTATGTCAAGAAGAAAGCTACTTTATTGAATTTGTAAATAACGACTTTGCTGGATATTGGATTTAACATAAGTATTGGAGGTAAATGGATATAGATGAAACAAAAAACAAATTCTATTCGCCGTTATTAGAAAATGCGCCGTCAGTACCGATGACAACTAATGTTCGAACGGAGAGAATGTTACTTTCATCTTACTAAGTCCTACAAATAAGAATTCCTCTTAGATAAAATAAAAGAACAAGCAACAGCATAATTATAAAGAAAAAGCCATTACAACATGCACAGAAGTCTCGAAACCCAAGAAGGCAGAAGAAATTCAAGATTTGTAAATAAATAAAATCAAAATATACAAGAAAAAAAATAAATCCCAAAATAAATCAAAACACGAAACAACCCCGTGAGAGTCGTAAGTTCAGCCCAGTCCGATTGAGCATGGTAAGGCGGTTTTGTTTATTTAAAAGCCAAAAGATCCAATGAATTAAGCACAATACAAGCCTCAATGGTCAAAAGGCTGACTTATTATGGTAAGAAAGCTCCTCGACTATTAATACTGAAAATCAACGGACTACAAGTTTGAAACCTCTATTGTATAAGGAATCCAAATCAACCTATTGATTAAATGAGAACATAATCACATTTAAAATAAATTTAGATAATATAGCAGCTGACAAGAAGACATAGAAGAAATAGTTATGCACCAAGTTCAAGTTTTGTACCTGTCTGAGTGGGAACTATATTTCATGTAGAATTTCGATATTGCAAAATAAGAACGCTAAAAGAAAAATATTCAGCCGCATTCTACCGCTAAAGCGCTCTAATTCTTCAAGAGTTACAAGGTCATCGATCATAACAGGAAATGTCTAAAAACGAGGGAATGTTTTCTCACCCAGAATAGGAAAAATCAAGAAAACATCGGAAGCAAGAAATTGATACTTTTGGAATGTTGTTCATTGTTAACAATTGAAATATTCATCCAAACCCTACCAGTAAAGTTCTGTTTTTCTTTTTCAAAAAACAAGCAGTTCCCTGAGATGCAGATTCATCAAAAAACTAAAAATACACAATTTACCTAAAATTGTAGCCCAAGGAAAAGAAAGACAATAAATAACTGTACAAATTTTAGAGAACAACTACGGTCTACAACTAAATACAACGAGAGTCTACAATTACATACCCAGGGTAAATACGATAAATTCAGGAAGAATAAACAATAAGTAAAATGAATGAATTTGAAATATATAGTACTCAGATACATCCACAAAATACAAACAGCAGCAGTTTGAAGATATCTAGCCTAGAAAAAAATACTGCAACAACAACAAACAACTAATGTCGTCGCAGTCAAGTACGAGAAAATGAAGATGAAAATGTTTGCAAAGGAAATTAAGGATACTTGGAAACAAAGTTGAAGAAATTTAGAAATTAAACGACTTCATGAAAGATTTGTCTTAGTTCATTGTCGCTTTTGGCTTACAATATTTTCTATAAAACTTTTTTGTGATTGAATGATTTTATTGATTATTCTTGTTGGTTAACATTGTTTTCTGCAAAAGCAGGGTAGCAAAGAAATTGAGGAACGTTCCCCCGAAAAGGAAAAGAGGAAAGCTAAACTCAGAGGGGACGAACGTAAAGAGCGTAAGATGAGCCGTAAGAGGGTAAGTTGTACGACGATCACTACGCTGATTGTTGCTATTTGTTATTAATGTGTTTCTTACACTGGTTCCCGGATTCGCTCAGTCGTGCTCTATATCCTAATTTTAAAATTCAGCTATCCTTTTCTTTTTATGACCAATGAATGAGAGGAGACGAAATTCAGATGAATGATAGGGCGTAGCTATCAAATAAAAAAAAAATCGTCGAATATTTTACGTCCGCTCTAAAATTATACAATAGACGCGTCCGACGGTTCAAATTCGATATTTGACAGCTTTATTATTTTCTAATCTAAAAGGCGAAAAGTACTAATAAATAAATAATAAAGACGAACTTAAATTAAAAGTTAGAGCGTGATATCACTTAAAAGTGTAACAAAAGATTAGAACTATGTTCGAGCCCGTTACCACATGCACCGGCTGTGATTGGTTAAAAATATAAGTGTGGTGTGGATAATAAGTAATAACAATAATTCCCATATAACGCCCTTATATTGTGTCTACTCTTTTGTGTCACATGTATTACAGTCGGCCAAGAAAATGGTCTACCATTTTTTATTTAGTTTCCTACATAACGAAGGTTTATACTCGGTATCTGACAGATCGCTCTGCAAACAAGAATAATCTTTGTTCTACGATTCCATTCCAAATGATATTCAACCTTTAAATTTTTTGGCCGACTATACATTAGTTAGTTGTAAAATATATTTTAGTGCGCAGCGTAGTTAAATTAGGTAGTTCTTTGTTTTTTTTTTTTTCGAAGTGGTCCTATTGGAAAGATCATAATTTCCAGCTTTAACTTTCGATAAAATAATCATTGTTTAAAGGTTTTATGTTGATCGTATATTGAAATATTTTATTATTTAGAAATATTATTCATACAATGTTGCTTGATACATACCCTAAAAATAGAACTTGAGTTTATTTTGATCACATGTTTACAGGATAGGGCAGAAGAAACAGCTACATTGGAGCAGAAGAGGCGCCGGGAAGAACAAAAAGGTACATTATTATTAACATCAATGTTTATTTTTTATTTTTATTTTTCTTTATTCAGGAAACAGACAGCTTTTAACAACGATACCATTAAACTAACATTATACAATAAGCCTAAACAGTTTCCACCAAAAATTTATACTTACATAAGGTGTTGCAACAGGATAAAACAATTTGAAAAATAATTTAGGAAAGAAAAAAGTGGACTTAAATATATTTACAATATAAAAATATGCTATTCCAGTTACAGGACCTGAGCCTGCCTGATGCTGCTTACAAAGCAATTAAGTTTTCTTTTGAAAATATCAATATGACTATAATAGTACATTACGATTAGTGTTGCCAGGTGTCCCGATTTGCGCGGGACGTCCCGATTTAGAGGGGTCTGAGGACGCGTCCCGATTTGCAGCTGATCGGGACGATAAATGTCCCTATAAATCAATAAATTTAATAAAACCACTATTCCTAGTGGCTCTGTGAGCTGCAGACCGAGTCTTTATCAAATCAAATCAATGGCCTGTTACAGTCCACTGCTGGACTTTGAGAGGGTTTTGCCATAATCCCTTTATATTTATTTTTTCTCCACAAACATCTCCAACCCCTTGAAATTAATTTATCACAAATATTTATTTTATATTTATTTATTTTTATTTTTATCGGTTGAGAATTGTGACCTATAGAGGAAAACTGACTCAAAAATAATAATCTATAAATTTAAGAAACCTGCTCACAAAATTTTATGAGAATCGGTTGAGAATCGACCTGTAGAGGAGAACAAACAGACAGTTCAAGCTGAAACGGAGACGCTTCGCGCTCGCTTTATCTATTAGCAAATATGATTCTTGTGTTTTTTTTGCGATTTTTAATATTAAAAGATTAATCAGTTTTTGTATAATTAGTTATTTGAGTCGGTAGAAGGCTTTCCTTTCATTCTGAAGATCCTGGGTTTGTATCCCGAAATTGTACCACTGAGTTAAAAATTCATGTACAGTTTATCATGCTCGGTGTTTCGGATGGCACCTTAACCTCTTAGTCCCGGTTTACTGCCTTGGTGGTAGTCGTAAAGACATGTCAGAGGCCTTTGGGTGGCTTAGACACTCTCGATAAGAGATGGCGCCAGCCGTCACATGATGAAAGAAAGATTTTTAGTTGCGAAACGCAACAAATTAAACCTTGTTTTAAAAAAAACCCTATTTTTTTTGTTTTCCCGATCTACAACCCGAAATCCCGATTTGTTTTACCTTCCCCGATTTAAAACAAATCAGACCTGGCAACACTAATTACGATACAAGGATCGTAGGTGGCATATTACAAACGAGGTGACTTATGTAAGCCCGAGCCGCAGGCGAGGGTTTATAATGTCACGAGTTTGTTATAAAACCTAAGATCCGTGTGTTGTACGACGTTTTTCAATACACTTGTGATAAAACTGTTAGTAAATAATTCAATTGAAATTGTTAAGAAAGGTACATTGATCAGGAAAATTATTATATCGCGCGCAGTTTGAGTATCCTTACTATTCACATTTATCATAAAATATCAACACATAATCACTCGTAAAACAACATTCAATGTAAAACAAATTATTTATTGTCAAAATTATCCTGGCTGAATAATAATTTTGAAAAACGTAGGAATTAAAAAAAAATGTAATAAAACGCATTTACCGCACAGTTTACTGCCTTCATAAGTTCCATTTTCGAGCAAGGTGTATTGAAAAGTTTGTTTAGCTGGAGCACGATCTTAAAATGAAGCGATCGGGACAAAAAATAAATCTTTAGAACGTACTCTCACTGACTTGCACCAAAAAATCTGTAAATACGGAGAATCAACTATAGTACATTACTGCCGCGGCCGCAAAATTAGTTATTGTTGGACGAGGATTTTTATTGTGTACGAGTAAGAGTTATTGCGGCCGAGGCTTGTATAGTGATTTTCTCTGAAATACGCGAGGAAATTATAAAACACAAAAAAAAATACCTTATGAGAACCTTGGATTTGGATGTGTACTCGTATCGTACTAAACTTATATAAGTTCTAACCTTTATCACTTTAAACTCTACTTCGACTACTTGAACCATTCATTGTCGTAATATTTCCCTAATTCAATGATTAGTTAACTTCATCATGAAAAATATGTAACAAAATAATACGATGTCGGAGAAAAATTTATTAATAATCTTGTTCAAAAACGTAAGGTCCCTATACTCACGGCGTTGTTTGAGAGTGACAAATTTAGATACTTATAACTAGAGAGACTATTAATTAGAATTTATAGTAAGTAATCGATGCAGCCTCTCACTGGCGTCAGACCAGTTAGTTTATATTGCGCATTTATCAAGTCATGGATTACTTTTTGTAAATTTTCAGCTATACTGAAGATGGGAGCATGGGAAAATGGTTCTCACGAGGAGCATCGCTATGAAAAACATGTTACAAACAAAAGAGTAAGCACAGCCTTATTTTGATCTTATAGTATGGAATATACGCATTAATAATGAATGGGATTAATTCAAGAAATCTTCTTCTAATCCTAATTTCAAAGTCCGTCTACCCTTCTTACCCTTAATTCGTTTTTATTATTGAAAGAGAGAACATGAACGAATGATATTATTTTCAACGAATCATAATATACTCACCGGCACATCTAATCGCCCACCCTTGTACTTCGGGTTAATTTTAAACTACGCTTATTGTTATACATTAAAATTGACTTATTTATAATTTTACGATAAATTAAACACACTTAAATAAATGTTAAATTAACTACTTTTTAACTAGAACATCAGCTGTAACTAATAGAATTACAAAGAATCACGAGTATTCCCTGAAATGAAGGGTGGGCCGTTAATTGTGCCGGTGAGTGTATAGTAAACTGTCAAATTAAGTTTGTAAGTTGGATGTCTTTACGTCCGCACTAAAAAATTTGTAACCGACGCGTCCTATCTAAATTCGATGTTTGACAGCTCTAAAATTAAAATATCGGTCTCCTATCCCTTTTTTATCAACGTAAAAGTGAACTCAAATTAAACTATGGAGAAATAATACGTTAAATTGTAAATGGTTGGTTACAGTTCACAATTTTACGTCAGTTTATAACCTCGCGAGTCAGATTATAAACGATGTTCGCAATCCTACGGTGCCATATAATCAATAAGTTTTGATATGCTTTATGACGAATCTTAACTCAAAAGTATTGTACTCTTTGGGAGCTAAGCTAACTAAAGCTTTGCTCGTCCCTTTGGAGATAGTAGCGCAATGTTATGTACTCTGTGTATATAAAAAAAACTAGATACGAGGCACAGTGATTCGTCTAGAACAAGCTGACTGGACAAAATTATTTTAATTAATTTTTGGTGTTTTTTAGTTTCTGCATGATTTGTTTTATTCAGTTTCACATTTTTATGGATTCTAACAAGATAAAAATAATTAAGAAGTAATTATTTAGTTAGGAAATTGAAATAAAAAAATAACTTGATTAAAAAAGATCTATTTATATAGAAGGAGGTTCATTATCGGCATGTATATAAAAATATATAGGTATAAAAAAGTGAATGACAGATACATACACACATAATAAACTGTAAACTAGTGTAAAAAGTCATAATACAAATAGAAACTAATTAAAATTAAATAAGAACGAAAATTACCTCTTAATTTAATTAAAAAAAAAACTATTACTATTATTGTCTTCTAATGATATTTAATGTACTCAAATGTCATTAGAAAACATTTACCTAATCATCTTCATCACTTTCACTGGAATCATTTATTGAATAATCATGATCATGATTATCAATTTGCTTACAATAACTAGATACTACAACCTTATCTACTGTTACACTAGGCGAATTTAATAAATCTAGAACCTCGGAAGGGAGCTTACTGCATTTTTTTCGAGGCACTTCTCTTAAACTGTTAATTACAGGGTCAGATGTAATTAATAACATATTTAACAAATCTTTATTAGTGGCAATACGCGAACACTTCCGTGTATTATGCTCACGAAATCTTCTGCAGTCCTTATTATGAGCTTCTTATGCCTCCTCCGAAAGCTGTCCCATAGGCAAATGAAACGTCTTGGTAAACTCAGAACTATGCAGAAGTATTTTGTGAACAGTTACAGGCATGTTATACCACGAATAAAGATTCAAGTAAAGATTTTTGGTCTCGTAAGGCAAAATTTTCAAATTTTTCAAAATTTATATCATATCCCGAAGACAAAGCACGGAGTAATATATCAATTTTTTTTATCAATTCGGCATCTAACTTTGTGATCTCAGCACTTAGTTCAGCATTATCGAAAAATCTGCGAGCGGTATTTCCGTCATTAGAATTTCCGTAGCCTAGTTTTCGTTTATCAACAATCAACCCCATTCTACTTTTAAATTGATGTTTTATTTCATCTGAACGCTGATCCACACTAGCTTTAATATTTTTGTTTAGCCTCCATTGGTTTACATCAAGTCGATAACTAATGTGGAGCAAGCATTCAAAGGTACGGATCCAAGCATCAAAACAGGGCTTACTTTTGTCAACCGTAAACTCTCTGCCTTCATCATTCATCAGCATTACAAATATAACATGTCTGTGTAGATTTTGTTTCAGTCATAGCATTGCAAACTTTCCCATCAACCATAGTTGAAAGCAATTCATGTGTGATAGATAACTCGTTCTCTTGAAACTTGCAAACTGTCGGCAATAAATTGTTTATTTCTTCTAAAATATTGTTGGTTTCTAAAACAGTAAGCTCTTTGGTTTCTTTGGCAAAAATAAACTTTATTGGCCGACAATTCACACTTGAAGATGGACGAGGGTTCTGCCACACAATATTGTTCTTTTCATCAAGTAATCGAAGAGAAACGAATGAAAATACAAACAAAAACTCATCGGTGTTAGCTGCATCGGTAAATTTTTGCTTGTAAGTGCTATGACCTGAACTTCCATAACAACCCCATTTGCTAATGAGCGTGAAAAAAGAACACGACAAGCTGTTGAAAACTTCATGTAGTGCTGCTACCAAATGCTGAGCAGTTTTATCTAAAACTGCTTGCAATTTGATTTCAGCACGAGTTTCATTCACAACAGTATGTTCTTCTAGAGGCAGGCAAGCTAGTTTTGCTTTTCTAACACTATAATACGACGGAAATACCTTGTGACCCGCTTTGAAGCTCCACTTCCGTGTCTGTTTATAAGCGTGACTTGTGCATTTTGCGTCTACATAGTAAGCTAATGCTTCTTCATTGCTCAAACACCTAGGCATTGCCTCATCACTCAGTTTTTTTTCAAAATCTCACTGCACTTATCAGGATCACTACTGGTCACTTCTTTGATAACCCGAGCTACATTCCGTTGCCCCGATAGCCTTGTCGATACTTCTGCTGCATACACGAGTTCTTCTGTGCTTCGGTTTTGATAACAAATCATCAATCCTTCGCCGTTTGGTCTTCGTGCTAGCTTCATGGAAATCTAAATGTGGTCGGCCCGGACCAGCAGGAACGCTTGTTGAGGTCGATGGTTGTACTGAAGGATGAACGAAGATATCAAATGAAATATCGGGACCTTCCAGCCACTCTTCATTGTTTTTTTTTTGCTAGGAAACGGTCGCGATTCCTTGCGCAGCTATATCCCACTTCTTCAGAATTTGTGACCCATACTTGGCAATAGTGAGCTTCATTTCACGTATAGAACTCTCAGTTACACCAGTTAGATCGTTCCGCAGGGAAACTAAACGAAATATCTCTTCGTTGCGTTTGTCCTTAGGGTGTCTTAGCCATTCCTCGAAAAAATCCTTTCTTGAGATTTTATAAACGCAACCTAAAAAAAAAATAAAAAAAAATAGTTGTGCAAAAAAGTCGCAATGGATTTTTTTATGGAAAGAATCTATACACTTAAAGGTACCATAAAAAATATTTCGTAGAATTTGTACAGGTTTGTACATGTAACTTTTTGACCTTTAAAGTTTGAAAACAAGGTAAAATCACAAGTTTTTTTTAAATACATATTTTTTTACAATTTATAATAGTAAGCTATACCAATTAATTTAGTATCAAAATATACTACTCACCCTCAAGATTCAAATCCATTTCACAAAATTTATATACAAAGCGCCATAAAACAGAGAGAAATTAACACGACCGAGACGTTTTTGCAAGTAATTGCATACAAAAATACCCCTTACCTTAAATACTCGTTGTCAATGCTCATTAACTAATGAGGGTAGACTCTAATTATTCCTGGGATTGTTGTTACCTATGTGTTAACTATTACTAGGAATAAAAATTTCTGGGAAACTGAGACATGGTTTTTGTCCAGTCAGCTTGTTCTAGACGAATCACTGTGCGAGGGGCGTTCAATGTATTCTCGGTATGGGTATGTTACAAAAAAGATGAAACCTTGAAAAAAAATATTTTTCGAGATCAGCTCAGTCAGTCAGCTCGACTCGGCACATCACTACGACAATATCATGCAATATCGTCTCAAATACGAATGAAAACCGGATCGAATACGGATGAGTGCGCAAACGCTAGACGTGAATTTACCGTCCGTTTTTTTACTGATCAAAAACGGACCGGATAAGAATCGGATACGGATTTCATTAGTATTTGAGACGATATTGCATGATATTGTCGTAGTGATGTGCCGAGTCGAGCTGACTGACTGAGCTGATCTCGACCATAATGCTATAGAAGCAAGAAGCGTTCAAGGTCAAAGTGTTAACACTTTACCACTGACTGATGAGCAGTCGACTGTACTCGAGTATAGATTTCGGGTACTTATAGAATTCGAATACTAGGTTGATCTTTTTTAATTATACCTACTTATGTAGATCCCGCAATAAAGTCGCTCACGTTACTCGTATAGTTCGTTTCACGTAAATAGAATCCTGGAGTCTCTTGTCTCGAGTGTGCATTCGATTATTTTTGTAACGAGTACTAAAATACTTGTTTATCAAAAAATTGTCAATTTGGCACATCACTAGCAGCGCGAACTTTCCCCTCCCCGTACCTCACTCTTCATCCGTAAAAAAATCGTGTAGTGCGCAAGCGTACGTACAATTTGTATGGCGGCCACTTCGACTCGGGTTTTGATCTGTAAAAAAACCGATCCGGAGTGAGAATTTACGGATCGAAAACGAACCGGATACGTATGGGTGCGTAAGCGTCCATACAATTACTAGGACGGCCAAACCGGATCAGAAATGGATAAGAATCGAATAAGAACCGGACACGTGTAGTGCGCAAACGCCCTTACGATTTTGATCAACGATATCTCGTACTCTTATTATGCTATAATTATAACGTTTGCAAATCCAACGAGAGTAACCCTATCAAGGAATCTGATAAACATATATTTATTTTAATTATAATTCTGTAAATACTTAAAACCCTAACGACTGAAGGGGTTTTTCAACGGGTAGTCCCTGGACTTGAGCTCATTATCGTCAGCAAATCGCTATCTCCGGAGGTCTTTTTTAAAATTTGGGAATAAAAAGTAGTCACTCCAGCCAGGTCTGGGTTGTAGGGTGGGTGGTTAATTTCCTTGAACCCGCACTCTCGTACAGCAGCCTTGGAGAGCGGCGCAGTGTGAACCGGTGTGTTGTCGTGAAGAAGCAGCACTTTCTTTGCCAGCTTTCCTCTTTTTTTGTTGGCGTAAAGTGGTTGATAGTTTAACCTTTTTTTGTGTACTCGATCAATAGTATTCCTTTAGAATCCCAGAAAACTGTGGCCATGATTTTGCCAGCCGATGGAGTGACTTTGAACTTCTTTGGAGGGTCTGATCCCTTTTTATGCCACTGCATAAACTTCTGTTTCCTCTCAGGGTCATAGTGATGAACCCACGTATCATCACCTGTAACTATCCTTTCGAAAACACTTGCTGGATCGTCGCCACACAGCTCTAAAAACTCCTTACAACTGCTCGATTTTCTTCAACATTGTCGCGTTAGTCATTTTCGTCATCTTTGACTGGAGGTCACAAACAAACTAATGAAGTTTTCAACATTATATTTTATATAAATACCCTCAGATAATGTTGTTAGCTAAAGATATATTTTAATTACCCACAAATCACCCCAATACCGAGAATACATTGAACGCCCGTCGTATATCTGTCGTGGCCATATCGTTGAATTGACCACATCATGAAATTTTCGATCACTTCATGAAATGGTCGCATTTCTTGATGTGGGCAACTAAATTTGACCAGATCATTAAATCGTGAGCATTTCACGATTTTGTCGTCCACGACTGGCCATATCGTGAAAATAGGGCATCCATGAAATATTTAATAAGAATCTAAATTATGTTTGGTACTTAGTGTTCTCTAAGTCCGACAGACATTTTCAGAGTACTTTTTCATCATAACTCTTTTTTTCTTCCTCATTTTAATAACGAATTATTTACTTTTTCACTGCGAGAAATAACACGGTCGCCATGTTGGTACATAAACAAAGTGCTTCCAGCGCCTCTATCGGCAATAAATGTAATAATTTTACGATATGATCAAATAATCTTGACCATTTCATGAAGTAGCTGCGTTTTTAGTTCAACATATCGACAAACAATTTCTTATCATTGATCTGGCCAAGGCACATGTGGCCAATGGACAGTGAAAATTTCATGAAATATATGTGGCCAATTCTACGATATGGCCACGACATATCCACCACCATAATATCGATAACATGAAATAAAAAGAAAACTTTGTTTTACAGGAAAAATCTCCAATACGTGATCGGTCCCATGAAGAAGCAAGAGATAAACAATATCCTTTTTAAACAATTGATATGTAAGATTGGATATACAGGGTGTTTGGTGCATCGTGTGCCAAATCGAATGGGATGGGGGCTGAAGAGGTAGCCAAAGACCCCTCCAATAATCCCATTCAATTTGGCACACGACGCACCAAACACCCTGTATAATTAATTACTATTCCAACTAACAAAATTTTTCACCTTAATTGGGTTAATAATAAATTATTGGTCTAAAATTGATTTAAATTGAGCTAGCTTAAAATTACGTTTCACAAAGGCTATGGCCGGACTTTCATACATTTGCGATCTTTTATTATAGTGTCGATTTTTTTGTGGTAAGCTCCCCTAATGGTGTCTATTCTTTTGCCCAAGTCTCAGCTTCTTATGTTTGATAGTTTCCGAATTACGTAATTTTTAAGATTTTAAAAAATCTCACAATCTACCCACACGATTTTCTGAAAGTCTTAGTCAATGTTCTACAAATTAAGACACCTCTACAAAAAATATTTATACTACTTGTTTTAAAAAAAAAAAAGGAATTGAAAAGTTCAATAAAAATTTAAATGTGTTATGAGCTAGCGACACCTACAGTTTTTGTTCATAAACTGGGTGATATTTTCTGTCTACTACGACTTGGGCAAAATAATAGACACCATTAGGGGTACTTACCACTAAAAAATCGAGACTCTATAATAAAATGTCGCAAATGTATGAAAATCCGACCATAGCCTTTATACCTCAAAATACCGGTACCGTTACTTTTAAACAATAGTATTTTACGAGTAGATTAGAGCTACCAGGTTACAATGTGGAACAGCCTCGAGATGCGTCGTCGTCCTGGTTAATTCGGTTACTCTACACTTGGCAACGTTGCATATTGTTGGCTACTCGACAATGTGTAGAAAGCAGGAAGGTCCTCTTCAATGAAATTTTATTATTTTTGAAAAATAATTTCGTTTATTTAACGTTAAAAAAAAACGAACATAGGTACAGCGTGTATGTAAGAAGAATGAATCAAAAAAAAAAGTGAAGTTTGTTGCGAGCCGCGGATGTGACGTCAGTCTCTCGCATTTTATTGCAACTTCGTGCTAGTCGCAGCGCTTCCTTCTTTCGTCGTGAGATGGCGCGCGAACACATATTGCTGATAGATCTCAAAATAGGCGATAATGCTGAAGGGGGCATCTAATAAATAAAGGTACCTCACCTTTAATATCAAGATTATCGCTCGGGTATCTAAGTACCCAAAATACGGATCAATACTCTTTATTTCAGTCCTTGGGCGTTAGTTATTTGCATATAATATAAAAGTTTAATTTTCTTTAACTTCGATGCACCAGGAGGTCTAACGAGTCTAAGATTAGAAGATAAGAAGATAATTACGATTTGAATGGAAAACTGGAAAATAAAAATGGATGTTTTACTACCTGCCTAAGAAAATAAAGTATTGTAAAGTAAAAAGGAATTTTAATACTAATTTTACGGTTTTACTCTAAAATTATGTAGGTACTTATATATTTAAGAAAAATCTAAGGTCTAAGACCTAAAAATTGGAGACGTTTAAAAATGATTCAATTTACTAAAAAACAAAACATATTTAAGTCCACTTTATGATGTTTCATATTACGTTCAAGTGAAATTCGACACAAAATAAATATAAATTAAATAACTATGAGGAACTAAATTGACAGAAATATGAATGACCACAGGAAGCAGCAGGTACAGCACCCTTGTTTTGCTTACAGTTTAGGTTGGATATTAAGTTTTCACGTAGTAACTAAATTTAAACTTAATTTTAAGTAGGTGTTTACACATCACATGCACTTAAGACTAGCTAAGCTCTTTAGTTATCTAAAGACCCGCCGCCAAACTTGTGCATTTAACTAAAAATTAACTAAACCGTACCGTTTAAACGTATTAAGGTTAAACATCAGCTGCAGTAGCGCCAACAATTGTAATAAATCATTTACTTATTGTCAGTGACTTCGATCGAAATTATTATGTGTTTAACGATATAATCAATAACTTATGTAAGTCGCAACTGTTAAAAGTCCACTTTTAACAACAAGAAACCAACAAAAAAACAAAACTTAGTTAAAACCAAAACAAAACTTCAACACAAAAATCAAAACTTGTAAATAGTAACAAAGTTTACTATAAAGCTAGACATGGCTTTTTAAATACCTACTTAACCACCTTATCGCTTTAAGATTTACAACCCGACGATGGCGGCACGTTAATATTTAAAAAATCTACTGGTTTGTGTGATTCTGATAATATGAATTTTTTTAAATTCAGGTTTTACAATAAGTCGTTGTTGGTATTTAGAAGGTAATTTTTATGAATAATATTTTTGAATTCCAATAAAAGTTGCTGAAGATAGTGATTCAATCAATCAGCCTATTGCAGTCCACTGCCTGACGTAGGCCTCCCCAAGGGTACGCCAAAGCGCACAATTACCCGCTTTCCTCATCCAGCCACCACCAGCGACCTTCCTCAGGTCATCAGTCCACCTGCCAGGGGAGCGTCCCATACTACGTTTCCCGAGACGCGGTCTCCATTCGAGAACCCGTCTGCTCCAACAAAGTCAAAATTATTTATTTCCATAGGATGTTATTACATCACTTAGATCCGTCATTACATTTTTTTTGGTGAGTTCACTAACACAATGGCGGAATCTGTGGAGAAGAGCTCACCGAAGAAACGCTCATCGGTTCTGCGACAGACGTGGCCAGCCCACTGCCACTTCAGCTTGCTACATTTCTGGACGATATCCACCACCTTGGTCCTCTGCCGGATGATTTCGTTTCGGATTTTATCCCGTAGCGAAATACCAAGCATAGATCTTTCCATAGCTCGCTGAGTGACATGTAGCCGGTGGGCCAGCTTCACCGTCATGTTCCACGTCTCGGCTCCATATGTCAAAACGGGTAGGACACACTGGTTATAAACCCTGCTTTTCAGGCATTGCGGTAGTGGCGACGAGAAAATATGACGCAGTTTCCCGAATGCTGCCCAGCCCAACTGTACTCTTCTTGCGATTTCACGCTCAAAGTTGTCTCTACCCAACTGCAATGTCTGCCCGAGGTAGACATATTCTTGGACAACTTCGAGCACTTCGCCATTGATCGAGATCGGTACCGGAATGATTAGAACGTTGAACATGACCTTAGTCTTGACCGAGTTCATCCGGAGACCGACTGACAGTGAAGCAGCGTTGAGACTGCAGCATTTTTTGTAGATCCTGCAACGATTCAGCCATTATCACTATGTCGTCGGCAAAGCGGAGGTGACTGAGATATTCGCCATTAATGTTGATGCCCAATCCGTTCCAGTCTAGGGTTTTGAAGACATCCTTCAGTGCGTTGGAGAACAGTTTCGGAGAGATGACATCCCCCTGTCTCACT
Source organism: Carpatolechia fugitivella (assembly GCA_951230895.1). Taxonomy (NCBI): domain Eukaryota; kingdom Metazoa; phylum Arthropoda; class Insecta; order Lepidoptera; family Gelechiidae; genus Carpatolechia; species Carpatolechia fugitivella. Next base: position 9,260,872 of record OX579653.1, on the reverse strand, counting down.
CCTCTGAGCAACTGGATGGGTTTTTTTTTGTCTTATGATTCTTTACTTGGACGGACATCGACGCCATACTGTACTGGCTTCTCAGTACCTCCACGTACCCCACGTCGACTTGGCATCGATGCAAAGATTCCAGAACAGCCCAGGTTTCGATGGAGTCGAAGGCTTTCTCGTAGTGATTATTAAACTTAATCCACAGATGTGATTAAAATCAACCAAGATTTATATAAAATCGACTCAAACGTACCGTCATACGCTTTTTCAACTCAATATATCTCCGTATTTTTAGAATTACATGAAAAAATAAAAAATACTTTTTTTTATAATCTACCTGATAGACAAAGAAAAAAAAGTAGTCGTCACTCTATTCTTCTTTGCCCCACCAGAGGGGCGCTCAGTCTAACTGAGCGCTATAGCGGAATGATTCACAATAAAACCGGCCAAGCACGCGGCGGTCTACGTCAAGTGTAGGGTTCCGTAGTTGGGGGGGGGGGGGACACTTGACTCTAACAAAATAAGCACTTTAAAACGAAACATTTCTGAAACTTACACTAGCATCGAAAAATGGTTTTTGCAAATCCCTATTATTTTTAAAAACCTATCCAATGACACCTCTCACTATGGGGTAGTAAAAAAATAACCCCCTACTTTAAGTGTACCAGGAGGAGAGGAGATTTTATTCTACATCTTCATGCCAAATTACAGCTTTCTAGTACTAAGATTATCTGAGCTAAACCGCGGACAGACAGACAGACAGACGAACGACATGGCGAAACTATAACGGTTCCTTGTTGATATCGGAAATTCGGAACCCTAAAAAGGATAGATGGACTTTAGTCCGTTAATTTTGGAATAGCACTTCCCTGTAGTAGCCAGCGTCGACGCGATGACGTCACAGGAGCCTCTTGTGGTGACGTCACGGGAGGTGGTAGTAGGTGTCCAAAGTAGTCCGGCTTGATGGTCGCTTTAGGCGGTACAAGCACCCTGGAATTTCCGGAAACGGGAATTTTATGAAAAGTCCGCTTTCATAGTTGTGACTGCGACATTTCGCGAAGGTCGAAGAATAAAGCATAGCTAAGCAGGATGGCTACCAAAAGCACTAACTAGTGATCAATGATGTGGTAGATTTGTTCAAAATTAATTTAAATTAACCACCATGATTATTATTCTAAATTGCAGTTAAATCTGTAGGTCAAAATATAAAAGGAACCTAAATTGGTATTTTTTATAAAAGTATTCAATAATCAATAAAGTCAATAATAACTGCGGTTTAGAGGTTTATAGATTCGATTAATTAAAACAGATTTAACGGCAACTTAAATAACGACGATTTAACAATATTTTTAAATTGCAGGTAGCTAACACTAGAAAAAAAGAACAAAGAAATTAGCATCGCTAAAGCATATAATGTAGCTGGATTAAAACTAATAATTAAATACGTTAAATACAAGATTAACACTAAGATACTACAGGAAAATAGCTTAAAATAATGATTTACATGAAAATGGTAAAATATTAATTTGCAACACTCACCCAGTCGGGGAAATCACAAAATTCACTTGATAAACTTTTTAAATATATTACTGCAATGTAGATTGCAAAATGTAACAATGTAGAAATTACTAGAAATATATAATTTAAATCTCATTAAGTAACGGCGTGCTGTCAGTTCAGCTGTCCGGTCGTAAAAGATCCAAGTCCAATCTCTCGCGCTGCAATTGGGTCCCTACGATGACGTGGCCTATTGTTCGAGTCGTTTAGAGCGCGGTAAAACGCCTGATCGATTAGATACACTAAACGATAGCGAAATGTAAATTACTCAGGTTTTTATTATTGTAATATTTTTCATTATTTAGAGTTAATTTTAGGTATTTTTTAGTTATTAAATTAAGTTCTAGTTTTATGTTTTGTTTTAGTTGATTTGATTAGAAAGTAGCTAGATTTCTGACATTAATTTATTATAATTGAGTTAGAAGATAACGTCCAGTTACAAGGCAGTGGCGTATATAAAAGTTTGGCGTCACCCAAAGGCCAATGGAAAGGGCTTTGCTCGGAGTTTCCCTGCGAGATCGAATTAAAAATGATGAGATCCACAGGCAAACCAAAATGGCTGACATAGCCTGAAGAATTGCCAATCATAAGTGGACACGGCGGGGCATATTGCATGGAGAACTGATGGGCGCTTCGGCAGAAAGTTCACAAATGGCGACCACGCACCGGAAGACGCAGCGTGGGCAGGCCCCCTATGGTGGACCGACGATCTGGTGAAGGTCGCGGGAAGCAGCTCGATGCGGGCAGCGCAGGACTGGTCGTTGTGGAGATGCTAGGCTTTTGTCCAGCAGTGAACGTCTTCCGGCTCAGATGATTTTAATTCAGATGACATTAATTCTCTCACCATCATCTTGCCACAGATCTGAGTGTATTTTTGTCGAATCTGTAGATGGCTGCTGTTTCTATTTCTTCTTGTTACGACTATATTTGATAATCTACCCTCTATTATAATATGTACGAGGAGAGATCAAAAAGTAGTGAGAACGACATACTCCTTGGTAAGAAAAATAAAATACTGGCAGGCATAGCTCAGATACATAATATTAGGTCCTTACATATGAAATTGGCGTTTTGTATGGGAGGAACAAAAAGTCGAAAAAATTTTATATAGTATATTTATTTAATCAAAGTATGAGCCATTGTAATCTATGCACTTTTGCCATCTCATAGGTAGTTCATTGATCCCTTTACTAAAAAAACCATTCGGACGGGAATCAATAAAATCTTTGAAGGCGATTTGGACTGCCCCATCTGATTTGAATTTTTTCCCTTGCAAGAAGTTATCCAAATTTCGAAAAAAATGGTAATCTGTTGGAGCAAGGTCCGGGGAGTACGGTGGATGCCTTAGACATTCCAATTGAAGCTCTTCTAATTTGCTAGCCGTCTGTTGTGCAGTGTGTGGTCTAGCGTTGTCGTGAAGCAGCAGTGGCGTAGAGCGATTGACCAGCCTCGGTTGTTTACCAGCTAGCTTTTCCATCATGGTTTGCAATTGCTGACAATAGTTATCTGCCGTAATCGTCTGGCCAGATTTGAGAAAACTGTAATGAACGACACCGGCGCTAGTCCACCAAACGCTTACGAGTAACTTTTTATTGGTCAATTTTCGCTTGGAGCAGGCTTTGGCTGGCTTGCCAGGGTCCAGCCATTGCGATGAGCGCTTCCGATTATCGTAGAGAATCCACTTTTCATCACAGGTAATGATTCGATTTAAAATCCCTTCGTTATTGTGCCGGTCAAGTAATGTAACGCAGCAGTTGACGCGCGTTTGCCGGTTTGCTTCACTCAATTCGTGAGGAACCCACCTTTCAAGTTTTTTAATCTTCCCAATTTGCTTCAAGTGGATTAAAACAGTTTTATCACTAACACCGAAGCCTGCAGCTAACTCGGACGTGGTTTGCGATGGATCCGCTTCCACAATAGCCTTCAATGCTTCATTATCAACTTGGGTCTCCGGCCGTCCACGGGGCTTGTTTTGCAGGTCGAAATTTTCAGAACGAAAACGTTGGAACCAAAAACGCACTGTGTTTTCTTTTGCGACACAACCGCCATACACATCATTAACCCTTCGAGCCGTTTCCGCAGCACTGGTGCCACGGTGGAACTCGTACTCGTAAATAACGCGATATTTCAAATTTTCCATTTTGTAAATCGAGCGATGCAAACAGAAAAAAGATAAGTAAAAAAACAAATGAATGACGGTTTACGAAACACAACTACATGTGGAAATAGCTGTATAAATTTGAATTTCGAATTCCTAACCAAATAGGAGAAATTTGTGATCAAAGTGGCCAGTACGACAAAACGCCAATTTCATATGTAAGGACCTAATATTTGTAATATTAATAAAGAAAAAAAATCTTCGATTCTCTATTGTTTTTTTCTTAATGTAGTCATTTGTTTGCTTCGTGTCGGAACGTGTTCTCGAAAATGGAGAAAAACGAAGTGCGAGCCGTTATTAAATACCTCTGTTTAAAAAAGTTAACGACTCAAGAGATTCATTGCGATTTGGAGGCAACATTAGGAGAGTGCTCCGCCGTATTCTACTGTCGCAAGGTGGGCTTCTCAATTTCGAGTAGGGAGAACGAGCACGGAAGACGAACATCGTTGCGGCCGTCCATCGACGTCAGTCACCCAAGAAAATGTTGCGAAAGTCGAGAAAATTTTATTGAGCGATCGAAGAGTTACCATCCGATACTTAATTCAAGAAACGGGCATTTCATATGGAAGTATTCAATCCATATTGAAACAATCTTTGAATATGAGAAAAGTTTCCGCAAGATGGGTGCCGAGAAAGTTAACCGACAGTCAGAAACAAAATCGACTTGACATTTCGAAGATATTGTTGGACAAGTTTCAAAAAGATTCTGAGAACTTTTTGTCTCGTTTCGTAACAATGAACGAAACATGGGTCCATCATTTTGATCCTGAGACAAAACAGCAATCTTCGCAATGGAAACGGCCATCACCACCGACCCCGAAGAAGTTTCGTGCCGTGGCATCGGCTGGCAAGGTTATGACCTCAATATTTTGGGACTCAGAAGGGATATTGTTGATGGCCAATATTATGCAGATTTAATTCCCAAGTTGAGGAATGCCATCAAAGAGAAAAGGAGAGGGAAGGGGCGTGCTGTTTCATCACGACAACGCACCCGCGCACAGGTCGGCAGTTGCGATGGCTGCCTTTCAGCAAGCTGGCTTCGAATTGGTTGACCACCCCCCTTATTCACCAGATCTGGCGCCTAGCGATTTTTATCTGTTCCCCAAATTGAAAGAATACTTAAGGGGAAACAGGTACGAAGACGATAACGAGGTGATGGATGCCGTGGAGAGCTTTTTGCAGGACCAAGAGAAAACTTTTTTTTTAAAGGGATTGAAGCCTTGGAAAAGCGCTGGACTCGGTGTGTAGAGAGACTCGGAGACTATGTAGAAAAATAAATTATTAAGTTATCAATAGTCATTATATTCTATTTCATTCTATTCTCACTACTTTTTGATCCCTCCTCGTATGTATGGATTGAGGAGCCACTCCAAATTATGAAACACAGCTTACACCCTCATTTAGTAGCGAAAAAGCTGATTTTGTAGTAAAATACATCAAAAGTTATGTAAATGCAAAGGTGGCTCCTCAATCTGAATTGAAGGAGCCGCCTGGAACTCGAATAGTAATAGATGAATATTTTTGAAAATTTTGTACCATTTAGTAATAGATGTGTACGGTACCTAACTAAAATCTGGGCCACGTAGTGCTGAAATTCAAGAAAATATAATATTTGAGCGTGGCTCCTCAATCCATACACAAGAGCTTGGATTTCCATGACTATGATCTGTCAATCAATATATTTGATGTAGTGATCATTTAGTAGCAGGTGGATTCGATTTTGTAGTATTGTAAAGAAATAGGGAGACAGAATGTATTTTATGAATAAAAGCATTTTTCACTTCTCATGCTCTGAAAGTGCCAAGTCAATCTCTATGTATTTATTTAAAACATAAGAGATTTTTAATATTGATATGGTCACTATAAGATGTTGTTAGGTGAGCTAATTACGTAATAACTTAAGACAGAAGGACTCTTAAGTAGGGACTGAATAAATTAACCGACTTGGTATTACATGGATCTCACAACTTTTTACGGTAGACTAAGTTGCGTGCGAGACTTGGTTATATTATGTTTTTGATTGCATCTCATTTCTTTTTGTAGATCTCCACCTACCCTATACCTACCCTACACCTACCCTATACCTACCCTGCACCTATCCAACACCTACCCTACACCTCTTATTCCATTATACAGGTACACTGATTCATTTACTGCAAATGTAACTTTGTAATTCTATATGGGATTACAAAGTTATCTAGCAGATGATGTATCTAGCAAACCTGAAAGAAGTTGCATTTTTTTTTAGTTTTTCCTTGATTTATACATAAAACACTAGGTAATTACATTCTAAATTTGAAGCTTCTATGTCTGCTAGAAGTGCCTTAGAGTTTTGATGATCGGTGAGTCAGTCAGTGAGTGAGTGAGTGAGTGACAAAATTAAGAAACTTTGACTAGTTATAATTTTTAAACTGCTGGTTTAAATTGAATGAAATTTGAAATATACCGTGTTTATACAATGCCTGTTTGGTTACTGAAAATTCAGGTTTCTAGTTTTATCCACAACGAAGTTATAGGGGGGTCGAAAATGGCCCGAACTGCTTCGAGAAAAGGATGGTACGGCCGTGCCGCTTTTTTGCTCGACTTGGCGGGGGTACTACCGTGCCCCCAGATACGCAGCGCGTCAGGATTGAGGAGCAAAATAAAATGCTTTTATCAATAAAATTCATTCTGTTTCCCTATTTCTTTACAATACTACAAAATTGAATCCACCTGCTACTAAATGATCACTACATCAAATATATTAATTGACAGATCATAGTCGTGGAAATCCAAGCTCTTGTGTATTATGGATTGATGAGCCACGCTAAAATAAATATATATTTTTTTATTTCAGCACTACGTGGCCCAGATTTTAGGTAGTTACCGTATACATCTATTACTATTCGAGTTCCAGGCATTCACATAACTTTTGATGTATTTTACTACAAAATCCAGAATTTGTCCTACAAAATCAGCTTTTTCGCTACTAAATGAGGGTGTAAGCTGCGTTTTATAATTTGGAGTGGCTCCTCAATCCATACTAGGCATTGAGCTATTTTATATTTCAATGATACTAGGTACATTGTTTTATTTTGCATGCACGTCGATAATTTTGTAACCTTCTCATGTAAGTCAATTGTTTTAATTCTTATGAGAAATAAAGATATCAATTATAATATCATTGCCCTTAATTAATAGGCGTGCTTATGTCAAAAGTAAAATAAATGGGCGGACGGACTACAAATACCTATATTATAATTCAGCGGGTTAGTTAATCAAGTCAGAAATTAATTATCGATAATCTATATCGATTTTGAATCGCATCAAAACCTGAATGCAAGTTTATTAAACATTTATATGGCCAGGCAGGCAGTAAAAAAAGCAGTAACCCCTATTTACTCGGACTACTTTTATTTTATTTTATAAATCCAAACCTCTTAGTTTCTGCTATCGAACACTAAAAAATCTTTAAAATTGACCGAGTTATAAAGGTTTGAAATTCAAGATTAGACAGAGAGGCACACCCACCCACTTGTGACGTCATTTGTTAGTAACGCCATATAATCTCCATACAAAAAATAGTTTTTGAAAGAGACAGACATATTGAAACTTTAAAAAATCACTGTAAATTGGTTTTTCAACCGATTCTGTTTTTTTTTTCGCGAATCGTCTGCTACTAATCTATATTTTAAAAATAATTAATAAAATATAGTAAATTCATAAAATATGGTGAACAGTCCGATCCCCTTTAAAAGACGGGTACGATTATGAATTGCGCCCCAAACTGAGTGCAAGGGACGTGGCGTGGTGGCTTCGCGTGGTGGCTTGAATCTTGCATAAAATTGAATGTCAGTCAAGGCAAAAATACCTAACTGCCAAAAGTGGCCACTTTTAAAATTAATATATAGGTATCTCTAACGTACGTATAGGCGGTATTAGACGGTTCATCCAAAGTGATTCATTTTCGATGAAAGGCAGTGATGAACAGTGAACGACTAAATGTGTTTAGACGCAAAATGTAAAGTGAATAAATGTGTGTGTAAGCATTTTTCTTATGATGTGGCGGCAATTAGGTAGTGCGTGTTGAAATTTCTTGATCTAGAATCTTAGCGCTAAAAATATTCTATTATTATTTCTATATATATTACACCATTTAAAAACCGTGTAAATGTATTTTAAAATAAAAAGAAACACTTCGACAAATTGCAGTGAAACAAATGAAGAAATGACTGCCGTTGCTCTTTACTCAAAAGTATTAATCACTAATAAATATAATACTAGAAGGGTAAGACAAAAAATGTTTGTACAACCAAGGGCAGTCACTTATTATGGAAAGAGTTCCTAGGATATATAATGAAATAGAATGGTTAAGGAAAGACATTAAAGTAAGTAAAACTATTTTAAAAATGAAACTGAAAAATAAATGAAAAGGAACAAGCTTAGTTTTTAGTGCATAATAGTTTTAATTAGTGATAGGTACCTATATCAATCGCATTTATGTTTGAGCGCTGTACTCACCAACAAACTGTTTCAGTTTGGCGAGATTTGTTTGTGTATGTCAAATGTACCACATTTTGCAAATAAATAAATAATAAAAAAAAAACACGCTTCATTTATCTTTATCTCGATTCGAGAAAAATTAACAGTGCCCGATGAAAGAGAATGGACGGATTTGACTTTCATCATTTCGATATTTCATCGATGAAGCATCGAAATTAAAGCAAAAATGAACCGTTTAATATCGCCTATAGCATCTTAAAATGTTTTTTGAAAACCACCATTGTTAAAAAAAACCTATCCAACGACACTTCACTGCAGGGTAAAAAAAACCACTTCAAATGTACCAGAAGAACGCTAAAAAAAAATTATTATAGATTTTATTACACCACTTTTTTGGCATGGTTAATATAATCCATGCCAAATTAAAGCAGCTAAGCGGCGGAAATACCGTAACTATAAGTGTTCCTACGACTACTACGAAACTAAAAAAGAAATAAAAAGCGCCCATTGATTAGGTTGTTGTGAAGAAATTGATCAAAAGCGCCGTTTTAAATGTAAGTACCCACTATTTGTTATACATATGTGTGTGTTGTATTGTATAGTAACCTAAAAAGAAGGGCATGTGCGTGCGCGTGGTACTATCATTATAATTACACCGCACATAAATATTGATTCATCTTTCCTTGTAACTTTATAACTTAGTTAAAATCAGGGCGTACAGACTAGTGATGGGCTAACTCGAATTAGACTATTACAAACTCGAGTCGTGTACCTACTACTAAGGGCGCATTCCGAATCAGACTTTCAGCGCCGTTAGCGATCAGAAAAGCAAAAAAACGCATGAGTTTTGCCTGCTGACGGTAATTCGATACGCGATTACGGGTGCTTTAATCGATTTCAGCGCGGCTCGGAATGTCGGAACGCACGGTAAGCCATGCACCACAGCCATGCACCATTGCGCCCCACGCCGCCGGCACCGCCACCCCGCCGCCGCCGCCGCCATGCTCGGCCCGGTCCATACGTGCAGGCGGAGTTAGCCGATCTAATCCGAGTTTACCCAAAGTTCCGAAATATTCGAAATTCTGTTTTCTAAATACCGGCAAATTTTTAGATTTTATTGTTTACTTGCGTTGTTTGGTTATACAAGCTCATAATATGTTGTCAGGTTGATCCACCAACCCGGGTCGGATAACTCGAGTTGAATCCGGTTCCGGGCCCTGGGTTACGCAAATTTTGAACCGGGTTGACCCGAGTTGGAAATAAAGCGAGTTGGTCCATCGCTAGTACAGACCTACCAATCCAACATATCTGTGAAATGAAAGGTGGCGGCGCGGCGCTCTACCTTTATGCGCCACCCACCACTCAAGGCCAATAGCCGCGGCGGCGGCGCCTCAGTCGCATCGCAGTGCTGCCAGTAAGAAGTGTAGTTTTGATCCACAGTTTTCATCATCATCCCATCAACCTAACAAGTTCCCAATAATGTAACAGAGTAGTTATTTATTTCGTTATTTTTATATACCTATTTATTTGGCGGAACTGTCACAATAGAATAGAATATACCAGTTTTCGTCGCGGGACTTGAGTGGTGGTGGCGCGGACGATTTATGCAACATTCTAGTAAGGGCGCATTCCGAATCAGACTTTCAGCGCTATCAGCGAAAATTGTATTTCAACCAATCACACGACAGTTCTGAATGAAAGTTGACATTTCCATACTTAAGGGGTCCACACACGGCAGCTATAATGTACATTACATCCCGGGATGTATAGCTTTACATTACCTTAAGGTATCTATCACACACGCAGCAGGTAAATGTTCTTATTTTTAATGCTAAATATTGTGTACCCGTACTACGAGGAGGGATCAAAAAGTAGTGAGAACGACTCCTTGGTAAGAAAAAAAATAATATTGGCAGGCATAGCTCAGATACATAGGTATTTGTCACTGACCTCTATATAGTACCGCTGGACCAACTATAAGCCGGGTTATAGTGAGGCGATTTCATTTTCGCCATTTTCGCGCTGACAGCAGCAGTGGGTGGGAACGGAACTAATAATAGAGATAGGACAGTGAGATAAAATACGTGAAAAATTGTGAATAAATTAGTGACAGATTTTTAAGTGCCTATAATATCAATAGAAGTTTTAATTTCTTGAATATTAGCCGTAAATTCACTTACTCGTGGAATGTAACCCCACTTCCCTTCTGGTAACGAGTTTTGCATAACACTCTTTCATAGTTTACCTATTAATTAACTAACACCACTTATTTATGTATCAACTATATTAATACGACACAACAAACAAGTTTAATCATGTTAAACCCTCAAAACCACTTTATAAATACGGAGACAATGCAAACGAAACAACGGCCATTTGTAGTTTACGTCAGATTTAGTTCCTCCCCCACGCATTGGGGGCGCTTCAAATAGGCACAATAGAGAGCTGTCATTTTAAAGGGTGTCATTAGTCCAGCGGTACTATAGAGGTCAGTGGTATTTGTAATATTAATAAAGAAAAAAAATCTTCGATTCTCTTTTGTTTTTTTCTGAATGTAGTCATTTGTTTGCTTCGTGTCGGAACGTGTTCTCGAAAATGGAGAAAAACGAAGTGCGAGCCGTTATTAAATACCTCTGTTTAAAAAAGTTAACGACTCAAGAGATTCATTGCGATTTGAAGGCAACATTAGGAGAGTCTGCTCCTCCGTATTCTACTGTCGCAAGGTGGGCTTCTCAATTTCGAGTAGGGAGAACGAGCACGGAAGCCGAACATCGTTGCGGCCGTCCATCGACGTCAGTCACCCAAGAAAATGTTGCGAAAGTCGAGAAAATTGTATTGAGCGATCGAAGAGTTACCATCCGATACTTAATTCAAGAAACGGGCATTTCATATGGAAGTATTCAATCCATATTGAAACAATCTTTGAATATGAGAAAAGTTTCCGCAAGATACCCATCCGAGAATGTTAACCGACAGTCAGAAACAAAATCGACTTGACATTTCGAAGATATTGTTGGACAAGTTTCAAGAAGATTCTGAGAACTTTTTGTCTCGTTTCGTAACAATGGACGAAACATGGGTCCATCATTTTGATCCTGAGACAAAACAGCAATTTTCGCAATGGAAACGGCCATCATCACCGACCCCGAAGAAGTTTCGTGCCGTGATACATTTCGTGACGGATATTGTTGATTGATTACCTGGAGCGTGGAACCACTATTACAGGCCAATATTATGCAGCTTTAATTCCCAAGTTGAGGAATGCCATCAAAGAGAAAAGGAGAGGGAAACTTCGACGGGGCGTGCTGTTTCATCACGACAACGCACCCGCGCACAGGTCGGCAGTTGCGATGGCTGCCATTCAGCAAGCTGGCTTCGAATTGGTTGTCCACCCCCCTTATTCACCAGATCTGGCGCCTAGCGATTTTTATCTGTTCCCCAAATTGAAAGAATACTTAAGGGGAAACAGGTACGAAGACGATAACGAGGTGATGGATGCCGTGGAGAGCTTTTTGCAGGACCAAGAGAAAACTTTTTTTTAAAAGGGATTGAAGCCTTGGAAAAGCGCTGGACTCGGTGTGTAGAGAGACTCGGAGACTATGTAGAAAAATAAATTATTAAGTTATCAATAGTAATTATATTCTATTTCATTCTCACTACTTTTTGATCCCTCCTCGTAGATAGTTCATCAGAAGATGATTCAGATTGTGATTTTGATGCGCGTATTGCCAGATGTCCATGTCCACCCATAATCCTTTATTAAAACTATTATTATTAGCAAAAACAATATAACTTTGTATCACATTGTTACGAATGAGTGAAGAAAGAAATACGAGTATTTTCGATTAAAGATATTGACTTATTGAATACATTAATTAGCTGCATGGAAATAATTTACCGAAGACTAGGCTGTATGGGCTTTGATTGATCTCTTTGCCTATTCAGACTGGGTGAATTAAACAAAAAGAAAGTTCATTGATACATTTCGTACGTGTTTTGCGATTTATATAAGATCATCAACATCAACGGCCCGTTACAGTCCACTGCTGGGCTATGAGCTCTCTGGGGATTTTGCCATAATCTCCACGCTTGGCAGGCGGGTTGGAGATCGCAGATTAAAAGATTACTGTATCAGAGAGCGCTGCTGCCCGTTCCCTGTTCAATGTGTAGTCCCTACCCTAAGTCGCCTCTTACGACACCCACGGGGAAGAGTAGGGGTTGGTGACAAATGTATTCTACTCTGCCGTCACCACACGGCACGTGTATAAGATAAAATATTAATATTAGTATTTTATATAATTAGTTATTTGAGTAGTGATAGCCTAGTCAGTAGAAGGCTTGCCTCCCATTCCGAAGATCCTGGGTTCTTATCCCGGCCTGCACCACTGAATTTAAAATTAATGTACAGATCTTTTCTAACCAGATTATCACTTGCTCGGTGTTTCCTTAAACTGTAGGTCCCTGTTTACTGCCATGGTGGTAGTTGTAAAGCCATGCCAGAGGCCTTTTGGGCAGCTTAGAAACTCTCGACAATAGTTGGCGCCAGTCGTCACAGGATCAAAGAAAGAAAATATTATTAGTTGCGAAATGCAACGAATTAAATCTTGATTAAAAAAAAACTTTTTTTTTTATTTGTCCCGATCTACAACCCGAAATCCGGATTTATTTTATCTTTTGTCTTGATTTAAAACAAATCAGACCTGGCAACACTATTTGTGGTGTGTTCTAGGAACAAGGAAAACCCTCTGTCTATCACAGAAACTTTTTGAACACTTTTTCGAAGAGAGATGTATTAGGTATTGACAGGTATTGAAATGTAAATGTATATTTTCATACCGCTCAGTAGTATCTTAAGATACGAAGATGTAAAAATGTACATTATCTGCGCCGTGTGTTGTCTCCGACGATTTCTATGGAAAGATGTAATGAGATGTACGGACAGGTATCGTGCTATAATGTACATCTTTACATTATAGCTGCCGTGTGTGATGCCCTTTACGAGTATATGGAAATGTCAACTTTCATTCAGAACAGCTGTCGTGTCGTGTCTGTCTATGGCGTAATAGGCTTGTGTCAACTAACAATGAAATCAATGGATGAATGTTTCTAGACGTAAATTGTAATATTTAAACAGGGAAAACCGAAATAATTCCACATAAAAATTAATGATTATTGTTATTTTTACAAATTTAAATCAAATAAATACCCCCCTGGCGTCCGTCACCCCCCGTACCCCGCCTGGTGAACGTCAATCAGAACGTATTACGTCACATAGTGGTATGCCGCCATTGTTGTTTTGACGCTTGGTTAACTTTTTCATACAACAGCACAAGTGAACACAATCGTTTGCCACTATGTGACGTCATTCACGACGCCATGACACTTTCTTGTGTTTTTACGCCAGATTAAAAATATTTTCTTAAAACTTAAAATATGTGTTTTAAATATAATTTTTATCATGAAATATTATTTTTTTGGGGTAATACAGGTAGTAAACTAACGAAATAAGCCATTTTTGAAATTTACGACACAGGCCTATTCTCTGTCTACGGTCTACGGACAGAGAATCTAGTCGCCGCCGTACAGACCACGCGGCGCTAGTAGTAATATAAAATTGTATTTCAACCACTCACAACAGTTCTGAAAGTTGACATTTCCATAATAATTGTTCTCTGAGGTAATCTGAGGATTGAGCCATTAGGCTGTATTTCCAATTCTGGCCATTTCACAGATACAGTGTCAAGAAAGTGATGAAATTAAATGGCAATACTGTAGTGTCGTCCCTTTCAAATCACGGAACGACACTACAGTATTGCCACCACTTTTTAATTTCATCACTTTTTTGACGTACTGTACTATGGTAGGTCTGTAGCGTCCGCTGTAAACGTTAAGTCAAAGTTAGATTTTTGACAGCTCTAATATTAGGATTTCTATTTGATGTCCCTTTTCAATCTTTAAAAAGCGAATAGGACGGACGAACTTAAATTTAAGGTTAAGAGCGAACTTCCTGAATTAGCCTCAAATCTATTTATATTATTACTAGTGGCTCTGTGAGCTGTAGACCTCGCTAGTCTGTATATATCTTTTCAATTTTTTTTTCTCGACAAACATCCCCAACCCCTTAATTTTTTTTTAAGTTTATTTTATTTTGTTTTATTTCATTTTATTTTATTTTATTTTAAGAAATGTGACCTGTAGAGGAAAACAGCCTCAGCGGTAGACCTTGTAAGCTGGCAACCCCCATAACTCCGTAATTTTTTAAAATTTCCAAAAACTAACTCGACAAAAAAAAAAACGATTAATTTATCGAACCTGCTCACAAAATTTCACGAGAATCGTCTGAGAAACGCGACCTGTAGAGTGACACAAACAAACAAACAAATCCACAAACAAACAGATGGACATACAAAAGCAAATTTGGCCAAGCTGAAACAGAGACGCTTCGCTCGCTCGGTCAATAAACAACAACCGCTGGGTCGGGCTTTGTCAGCATCTGACAATGGCGGACGTGTCATCGTTTTTACTTTGCTGATTGATTTTTAGATGATGTCAAGAGGCCTTGTGGTGGCTTCAGTAATTGTACTATCACATTACTGAGCCCAATTCACCGAACAATCATCCAAGGATATATATCTTAAACCTACAAATATCACTCGACACTGGCGAAATACGTCTACATAAGATGTGTCGCCATTAGTTAGGAAGAAAAAAAAAAACCGCTGGGTAGGGTCACAACTTGTACAGCTTGGCAAAAAAGAGTTTGTAGCGGTGACAGGTGGAACTAAATATTTAGTTTGCTGCCATTCATGCTGGGTTGCTTTTCATTATCCCAGTGGTATGCCATGTTGATTCTTATTCGTTAATATTACAATATTTTATAAATTAAGTAATTTTTCCTTTCCTATTTGACTACGAGGTAGCCACAAGTGCGATAGAAGCGCCCTCATTTTTTCCAAACTCTTTTTTGCCAAGCTGTACATCAGTACAATAAATATCTTTGGTTACAACTCAGTACATACATGACAGGAAAGTTTATAATATTTAAAGTAGTTTAATATCATTTGTTATTCCGGATACATAAATAGCAGCCTCGTATGCGTTAAATGGGAAATATCATCGTCATGGCCGGTTGCCGCGTGCCGTTTTCACACACTTGTGCGAAACCTAAGCGAGCTGATATTGTACTTACCGTATATTACAAGGTACTCTGTGTATTGTACTGAGCTAGAAAAGAAATAGGTAGGTAGGTAGGTAGTAAGTAAGTAGCGAGGCTCTGAAAACAAAACACGTCATTCTGGTATGGTTGCTTTTGCTAGGCATTATTATGGCAACACTAACAAAACTTATGTCAAAAAAAATCTACTAACCACTTTGTAAGATAAAACGTTATTTCTTTTATTATCAGAAAAACTAAAATAATAGTGTGTAATCATTGTAACAGTGGTATTCATCATATTCACAAGCAATCATCTTAAATAGTGCAAGCGATAGCTAGATTTATTAGGCTTACTTACAGTTGTTCTACAAATCATAACACGACTCGCCCGTCGGCCATTTTGTTCTATCCGACTTTAGCGAAAGTAATTTCTGGAAATAATTTTACAGGTAGGTGCCTACATAGTACCTATAAGTTCGAGTCAACGTTGTTGTAAATAAATAGAATGCCACAAGAGTTTACGTGATTAAAGTGATTGGTTTCGGAAAAATAACCTCAACTAAAAAGGCGGCGCGGCGGCGTCCTGGCTCAGTGACGTAATATACTCACGCACGTTTTTTAGTCTTGTTATTCTTGTCTATGTCATAGGTCTATGTTGTTTGCCCCACAGTCGCATTGTATTGTATCGTACGTAAGCATTTTGGTTCGTTCTATCTATAACCATTTTAGAGATATTAGAAAAGAAAAATACCTAGGTACCTATTGTACTTGGTTGTTTCCTAAGTAGGTAAGTAAAAATAATATATCTAGGAGTCGAAATTATGCTCAAATGGTTTACTTGTGCATTGACACGAAGACGACGGCCATTTTGTGTTACGTGGGTGCGTTTTTGTTTATTTTCTAAATTCTTGTAAGTAACCTAGGTAAGTACCCATTCCACGTAATTTTTAAAGTAAGAGGGTGTAATATAATAAAATCACCTAAGATAGGTAACAATTGGCTGACAGATCATATTGCTTTGCATCGTACTTTGTTTTGAAAGACAACCTATGAGACGCTGCAGCCACCGCCATTTTGTGTTGCATCTGATGGTACCTACCTACTTACTTTTTCATATTTAGAGGTTATGTATTGTGTGTATGACTATCAAGTACCTAGGCATATTTTTAAATAAGTTAGGTAGGTACCTATCTAATACATTCTAATTATAGGGAACCCGAGGCGTAACAACGTGGTTGGGTTAAACAAGTTACGTGTCTGATAAAACCGTTTGAAGCTTGGTTTGAAGGTCTATTAAACAAAACTGTTTAGTTCAATTCAAGCCGTCAAATTCGCTAATCAATAGAATAGAATGGTAGGTACCTAGTCATTTATTTGGCAAAATACATTTACCCATTTACAAAATATACAAAAAGAATGTATTCTATCAAATATTTGGTGTGCGTATTGTAATATCGTTCTCTAAATTTTAACACAAAATTAGAACGTGTTTGAGCAAACGTGTCGTTCATAGTGACGATGATGATAAAACACGTCATAAACTATAAAATACCATACCTTAGGTAGGTAGGTATATCAAAACATTAATTTGATGTTATTAAAAAAAAAATGCGTTCCTACAGTGCGACAAGCATGATCCGGTGACGGAACGACGACGACGGCAATCGTCGGCGGCGGCGTAGTAATGTAGTTGAAGTAGATTTTACTTCAGGGTTTTTAGGTTAGAATTTAGTAAAAGCAAGATTTTTTTGTGTTGCCCAAAATTTCAAATATTTTGAACAGGCACATACGTTTTGCAATATAATAGGTTACCGAGTTATTTCTGCTTTTTTGAATCAGCAATATTATGTAATCAGCATATCAGTTGACCCAGGAAGCACTGCTAGTGATGCGCAATAATGGTAGGTAATGAAAAATCGATATGAAATCGCTGCTGTTTAGTGAGTTTTCGTGTTGGTAAATTACGTGATTTAATTAGGTAAGTAGGTACCTTAGTACTTATATCGGAAATATCTTGTATTGATCGATCAAGGAAACAAAGGAAAATATGGGCATGTTGTAGGGTAGGTAGGTAGTGTTTGTTACTGCCTATTAGTTCGTAAACGCTTAGTTGATGTATTCTCAGGATGTATTGTGACCATCTATCATGTCAGTCAGTCTGACATGTAAGTTATTTATTTACATTATGGTTCTATTGTATGTATATATGGTGGTATGTATACATGGGTATAAAAACAGATACTGAATACTGGCCAACATACAACAAACCACCCCACTCGGACCGTATCACTCGACCACATTACAGTTACTCTACTCGCGGTCATGATGACAACAATAGCCAATAAAGTACTACAGGATTATTATTATCAAATGAACTTGCTAACTTTGATATCAATACAATATCACTAATCACGATTACAGATACCAATGAACTACGGTACACCCAATACACGATCAACATTTATCAACATCCGGACCACACATTCGATCATCACACATGGACTAACATGTCCACCCTCTCAATCTCACAGTAACAAACTTCCAGCACGATGCCACGGACCTACCGAAGGAACCATTCTACTCCAACTCTTTTGAATGACGTCACTTCGTTCACTTTTAATCTTATTTTTATTCATGGCGTTTCACTATAAGTATTTCACCAGTATCAAGTGGTTTTGCAAAGTAAGTAGCTTAAGAAACACAGCATTAATCCTAAGACTAGGGAGCTGTGTTCGGTGAAGGGATAGTAAAATTTACTGAAGCCACGTGGAGCCGTCTAAGACTACCATTAAGAAAATATGCCAGCACAATGCAAGCGTTTCAATTGTCTTATTAAAGCTTATAGTTCAGAGTCATCCACTGGATAACACACTATCTAAATTATACACTCAAATAATCTAAAATAAAAGAATTAAAACGAAAACATAGTCCGCCTTTACCGGATGTTGGCAAACGACCCGCCCTTCGTTCACACAATCACTCACTTACTCGCCAATCTGACGTTTCCATTCAAACTGACACATGACATTAGTTTGCTTACAAACAATCTACCCTCAATTACCGACAAAGCTCATGTTATAATTTTAACTGTTAATGCCCACGTATGTCTGTACCGCCTAGGCTATTATTCCGTAACTATTACAAATATCAAAAAACTTTAAACTGATATCGAAAGTACGTTACCTAATGAGTAAAATGACATCAATAACTTTTTTAAATAAAACGAGAAATAAACACTTTTAGGTTTTCGCGGTTGTCTTATGTGTGTTATTAAAACGAGAAATATCCAAAATTTTGTCATTAAACATTAATTTTGACGCATATACGTACATTGTCTACGTATGATTCTACATGACAGATAAATACCGAAATCAAAAAGGCACCTGTTTCGTGCAACACACACACCTGGGTAAATTCACCAACTACTAGTACTTAAATAAATGAAATTGACACCGACTCCTGAAATCATATTGCTCTGAAGTATTTTTAACGTGTTTATGTCCGCTCTGAAACTAGAACTTCCTGTCCCTTACTCCTTCCATTTCTCTGGAAAATGATTTATCTGTTTACGTATTGTATTAATAGAAATAATTATTAATTACAAAAACTCGAATCTGACATTTTTAAAAATAACATGAATATGACGTTTGAGTATAACGTTATCGATACGCGGCGCGCGGGCGATAGGTGTCAAGGGCAGCACTACATTCAACAACACACCTTGGCCACACCGTCTCGCGTTTTAAATGCTTACTATTCGATCGATTCACTATTAAAGTGCGCGCGAAGCTAAACTACAAGGGTTTTCGTTGCGCGATGCTAAATACGCTGTGGCGACAACGACGTCGTCGCGGATTTTCTACATCGATACTCCTAACTCACCCCCCAACTATAGCGGAGTGAGAAAGCGTGTATTGGCGCACAAGAGTGGCCGTTTTGTACGTAGTAGTTCTATATTAATTCCGTGACTACGCTGCTGGCGAGAAAGCAAAGGTGTGGCGGCGGCGCGACGGTGGTTTCGCACCTCGTATCACAAATGCACTCAGATTACGCGCGTATAGTCCCTTACCTATCAGGCTATCATTCGCCTGATCATTTCTCCGTAGTGCTCGCGTCAGTGTAAGCTAAGCACCGTAACGGAAAAATGATTGGGTCAGTAAATAATTTTTAGTCTCGATCAAACATTTTAAATTAATTCTCGACTCACAAACATTTTTCTTTGTTGCAGTTGTGTAGTTTTAAAAGGTCAATAATGTCCTAACTACAGATCCTTGGCCAGCAGACTTAAGGTAAGACCAATTGTTTTGTTTTCATAGATTGTAAAATAAACCCATTATATAAGAACATGGCAAAGAACATCAAGTATGATTTTACTACTCAAGTAAATGTAGGATATGGGTTATACCGTATTGTAAATGAATAAATTTCTATGTATGTTCATATTGGCCTCGCAACCGTTTATGAATGCTCGATAAAAGCGTTGAGTAATATTGCTGTGCCCGACGGGGTACACATGGAATGTATAGTCGGGTTATTATAGGATGGGTTCTCACAGCTTCAAAATTTTTCATACGACGACGTTAACAACTTTTTTTTACTATATTCAGTTTAAAAACCATAATAGCTAAAATATTAAAAAAAAGTAACTTCACCTCTTGTTTTATCATTAAACAGTATGTATTTTTACTTAATAAATAAATAAATAAATGAAATAATATGAAAAAGTTTTTAAAATTTTAATCTGTCAGAGCTCATCCTATAGTAACCCAAGTATAGTAGGTAAATGAATTTGATTGAGCTGTACAGCATTTACTTAGTCTGACGTCTGTACCGATATCGATATACTCGTACCTGGGTACCTACATACAGCATACTGCGAACGCACAGCTAGATTACCTTCTTGGCTTCTGAAATTAGTTGCCGCCTGCCTACTTTAACGGAAATACTTACAGTATGATTTTTTCAGTACTTATAGTCAAAGAAATTAATTATTGAGCAGGTTGACGTACCTACAATACGTCGGCTACGAGTAAAAACCTCGTATGTCAGCGGAACCGAATTTTTTAGGAGGAAGCAAAAACTGTCTGAAAAAAAAATAGAAGACCACTATTTTATTTTTTATTATTTTGAAACATTATTGAATAAGGAACTGTAGAATGTTAATTTAAATTTTATATTTGTTTATTTATTTAGTTTTTCGGTGATTACGAGGTATTTACAGATTTCATACATTAATTATACGAGTTATTCGTGAAGTTTAGTTAGTTAGTCGATAATGATTATGATTTGATGAAAAATAATCGCGCAATACAGTCCCGATGACCACTGCGAGACCCAAGAAGGATCTATTGTAGTCAGCCCTTCGAAATTAAATAGTCTCCTCTAGACCAACAGCTTTGAAGAAGCTGGCGGTCGACAAGGGGCTCTAAGCCTGGGCTTCCTGGATGGCAATTTTAGGTCTTCCCAGAATCCGGCTTCTCTAATTGACAAGGGCTTCGCACTCACATAGGATGTGAAGCGGAGTCTCTCTCCTCGATAGCAAGGGTTCTCAGATAGGTCCATCCTGTTTTGATGCTTATTAAAATTACAATGACCCGTGAGGGAGGGCAAGGATTAGTATCCTAGTAAGCAGTAAATTTAAACAGGAATCCTGAAACCATTTGCTTGGAGTGTAATCTAACTGATCCCTGCCAGTGATCGTTAACTTGGTGCCTCCTCAAGCTAGAAGATGGCGCTTGGAACCGAATTTTGGTAACATAAGGATGGATTTCGGTTCCGGTAGGTTGGAAACTAGAGCCCCTCCTCGCCAAGCCATCTTTCTTGGAGCCGTGTTTGAACCAAACCAGCTCCACTTTTCTGAATGTAGAATGTTTTTTCTGCTATTCTTCCCACTTGAGTATAAGAATGAAGTTCTGTTTCATAGTCATTACATCAGAGGGCATTGCCATAGGCTAATCTTCTAGTCACATTCGAGGACCATCTCCTCCTTCCCGCTTTAAGCGAGCGAAGCATAGCTGTTCAGGCTTCTTTTTGTGTATTTATGTGAAGTGATGCTATATTAAGCACCACTTCCATGGCCAAAGTTAGTGCGGATGAAATGGTCCCTGTGAAGAATAAGCAGGCAAGTCTCTGTGTTCAGGGAGGCAATATAATCGCCTAAGGCCAGTGATATTCTGATGTTTAAGTCTAGTGAAAATACTGCTGCTCCGGTTCCAGACTCCATTTTAGAACCATCAGTGTATATTCTTAGTTCATTCGTGCCTGAATGATCTTTGCTAGCTTCAGATAGTTGGATTTCGTAGTTCTTGGTGAATATGTAGGTTTTGGGGACCCTGTCGCATGGAGCTTGGCACATTGGCTGTGATTATACTATAGCATCTTTCCAGAGTGCCGCGACATGGCCGTCCTGGTACATCCTTTCGCCCGAAAGTTTTAAGCGAAGGGCCGACATCCTCGCCTCATGTTGGATCCATATGTCCAATGGCCTAAGTCCTAAGATAATTTCCAAGGCGGCTGTCGGGGTGGTGCGCATACTGCCCGTGACTGCTGTGCAGGCAAGTCTGAAAGATTTGACGGTAATTAGCTTGGTCCTGGGCCACCAAGCATTGGCACCGTATAGGCCGTATAACAGAAGTATATAGCCATAAGGTGATCTTCGGCAATAGACCCCAGGATTTCCCGACGAGTCTTTTACATTGCCAAAAGGTGATGCAAGCTTTTAGTAGCTTGTGGTCAATATGCTTATTCCAGAGCAACTTACTGTCAAGTGTCACTCCCAGGTACTTGACTTCATTGGTCAGGTATAGCTCGGTATTGAATAACTTTGGCAGTCTAAGCTGACCTAGGCTGCGTTTGTTTGTGAACATTATTAGCTCTGTTTTAGACGGGTTGACAGTCAGGTTGTGTTTGCTGCACCATCGTTCGACAACCTTGAAGGCTGATCTGGTGAGATCGCATAGCAAATTCTCAAAAGGTCCTCTAGTGAGAATGGCTAGGTCGTCCGCATAACCGACTGTATAGTACCCGTTGTCATTAAGATTCTTGATCAGCTCATGAATCTTAATGACAACGGGTACTATACAGTCGGTTTATTATTTATATATTTACACGGTATATATATTTTATTGAAGAGTATAGGAGGCCAGAAGCTGTCCAGATTCCTTCTCTTCGTAAAGAAAACTCGTGTCGTGGTTTTTCTAACATTAACAGAAAGTCTGAATTGCACGCACCACCGTTCTACTGCCAAGAACATTTTGCATAAGACTCGATACCGTATCAGGGCATTTACTCACAATGGATATGGACAGGTTATTAGCATATCCCTGGGTATAGTACAAATCTGCTGAATTAAGTTCCTTTATCAGGCAAGCAACTATGATTGACCAACCTCTCCTCACTCTGAAATCAAGAGTGCAATAAAAGAGAGTCATTTGAACTGTCCGTGTAGTCCGCATTAATTCGACTTATACCAGTGGTGTCTCATCAATGCCTCTATCTATCTATGAGACCATACATTTGTTTATAATGTCTGTGTGGAGGTGTAATCGCTCGCTCCCTTAATATCAAGAAAGGCACAGAAGGTGATCGTAAACACGAATTGTAACTATTAAAAAGTTTTAAAATCTACTAGTAGGCAAAATGAAAAGCTCGTATGTACGTGATTCCGAGGTTTTCGCAATAAAATTACTGTTAATATTTTTTACGAGGTTCACTTGCAGTGTAATAGAGCGCCATCTAGTAACAAATTTGTCACTGAGTTAAATTCAATCGATGTATACGAGATTTTCATTCTAAAAGTGCAAAAAGACGATTTACAAATTTTTGATGTATGAGGTTTTTACTCGTAGCCGACTTTATAGTAAGTATTTAATAATCGCGATTTAAGAAGTCTGTTACCGCCTATATGTTTGTGTATCGGGATTATACGACTAAATACTGTAGTACGTCAACCTGCTCAACAGTTAATTTCCGTGACTGTACCTAAGTATCTAATTTAACTTACCGTATGATTTTTTAGTATCCCCAATTCATTAATAAGTTTCTATGTCAATATTACAATTTTTTAATAGAATTAAAAAAAAATTACATCCCATAAAAGAATCGACAAAAAATTAGAGCCATATACAGAATTCATTGGAAACGGGGTTCGATTCCCGTACCTACTAGGATTTATTTTTATAACCTATGAATGTAGTTTTGTTTTTGTTGTCATTAAAGTGAAGACATGGTCCCCTTAAAGCGATATTAGACGGTTCATTCTTGCTTTCATTTTCGATGCTTCATCGAAAATAAAATGTCTAATTTTGACGTTTCATCTTTCATCAGGGTAGGCTCGAGCCCCTCGGTGAGGACGTATATCTTTCATCACTGATGTGCCTTTGTGATGAAAGTCAAATCCGTCTGTTCGCTTTCATCGTGCAGCGTTCATTGTTCATCGAGATGAACGATAAATGAAGCGTGTAAACAGCCGCGGCATTCATTTATTCATTTGTTTCACTGCAAATTGTCAGAGTAAAGTGTTTCTTTTTATTTTAAAATACAATGACATGGTTTTAGCTCCATGATTTGGAAATAACGATTCAAGATCAAGAAATTCCAACACACACTACCTATTGCCGCGACATCATAAGAAAATTGCTTACACTTTTGTTCACTTTACATTTTGCGTCTGAACACATGAAGTCGTTCACTGTTCATCATTCACTGCCTTTCGTCGAAAATGAAACGCTTTGGATGAACCGTCTAATATAGCCTTTAGTGTAGGTACCCATACTGACCGGTCTAAATGGGCCAACCTGTATAGAGGTATTATTGTTTTAATCCGTCACTTCAAACTCCGCATAGGTACTCTCTTAATTATACTTATTATTACTTTTCAGGAAATATATCCGCAATGCAAGAGAACAAAGTTATTTCTTCCAAAATAACAAGGGACTATAAGCCCTTAAAAAATGATTTGTACGATTTAATTAAAGTGGAACCAGCTAAACCGACGTCAGTAAGCATTTCTAAAGAACATAATTGTGACTTCCAACCTATCACCGGAAAAACCTTTACACCAAAAAAAAGAATTAGATTTATGAAAGTTAAGACTGTGCGAGATATAAGAAATTTATACGAGTCCGATATTTCTACTGACTTGCCCAAAGATTTAGAAAAACAGAAGAATCTTTTATTGAAAAAAATTACTTGTGGTTCTTCTAGAGATGAAAATACTAAGGCAATAGCCCGAAATATGTTAAAATATGACAAACCTGTATCTAGGTCTTCGTGGCAAATGATAATGAATGTTAACCCAGAGGAACGCACTCATGCTATTCAGTATGTTTTATGGAGAGGCAAACGTATTCGTGTCAACGGAAGTAAAGGGGGAAAAAATAAATTTCTCTGTAACCACGATCTGTCCAATATTAAGATACCTCTAAAAAAAGATACTAAACATAAGACATATCATATAAATAAAGGGCTATTACGGAATTCGCTTACAGTTAAATTTAAGCCTGGTCCTCTAACAAGAAAAATGTCTCTTGATGACTCGTTCCAAAAATATAACGTTGGTAAAACAGAACTCGTAAATCTTCCAAAACCTGGTCTGAATATTCAGTCACTATATGGCGTTCCGCTAGAGCCTATGATTGTAAACTTTGTTCAAAGTTTGCGGGATTTTGATGGTACCATATCTGAAAAATGGGCTGAGTTTGCAGTTTCAGCTTTAGGAACTGTAAGAAACACTGAACCTGTTCAAGATGGTAACCAAAGTGGCGTAACGTTTGACCTATATTACAAACGCGACCAACGGCGAATACTGCTACGCAGAGATGTTGACAATATATGTAATGTTAGATCTGGATCCCTGTATGCTGCCGATTCCCCTTCTCAAATCGAAACGGATTCATCTGATGTTCAAAATATTCTTAAAGAAATGATAAACTCTGTGGAAATCAGCTTACAGCAAGATAATTTATATACTGGAGAAGATGAACCCAGAGAAAGTACGTATGAAGAAACTGTAAATATTCATAGTACGAACAAGGATAAGAGTAATAAAAAGCGATTCTGTGAATTGGATAGACTTGATGTAACTGTCATAAGATTACCCAACGTGGCTGAGGATGATGGTTCAAAGACTTGTAAAAATGCTCATTGCTCCTTAGGATGCATTTGTGCCTCATTACAGCGGTCATACAATCTAAAGCAACATTGTGGCCGTTTGGAATGCATGTTTGATTGTCAGTGCGATTTCACAAAATATACAGATACGTTTGACAGTGATTGTTCTGAATTGATTCCTGGCCTTATTAATTTAGATAATAAATTAAATTCAAAATTGGCCAAAGAGGAACAAAAATTTCATCAGACTGTTGTATTGACTGGTGAAAAGAGTATATTGCTGAAATCAGAAAAACGAAACTGGAAAGCGTCTAAAAGATATGGAGATTTTTATGATAGAATGTGTTTGAAAAATTTCGATAATAGCTCACGGGTGCTATCAGTTGTAGACGTTAAATTAAACTACGAGAATGTTGAGCCTTGGTGTATGGTTCATAATCTGTATAAATGCTTTTGTAAAGGCAAATTCACGCATCAAAATAACGCAAACACTCTCGATGAAAATGATACTAACGAAACCATATCACATGACGATGAAATGTCTGTTACTACAAATGGGTCTGATACTATAGACAAAAAAATTCGCCGTTCAGAAAGAAATAGTGCTGATCGAAATACAAATAAATATTCAGTTTCTGAGATCAGTCATATTATTGATCTGGATTCTTCTGATAACTGCAATTATACTTCGTGTGCTAGATCAAGACCTTACAAAGGCCGGAAACATGTTGATACACATTACTTTAATGCCAATAAAAAGATTATGGAAATGGAAAAAAACGACGATCATTTACGAAAAAAAATGTTAACAATTTTAAATAAAACTGAAGATGGTGACTCCAGTACCCAGATCTCCAGTACCTCGCAATCAAGTGATAACATTTTACAAGTACAAGACAATGTTGAAAATAATTATGAAAGCTGTTCGTTTGAAAATACTAACAAGGCTATCCAAAATGTACCTTCTAACGAGCGTCCAAATTGCGATAGTCCAAGATTGCAAACTTTATTGAAAGATAATATAACACCAGATCGATCGATATTGAACACTTCGTCAAACAAAACTAAATTGATAGCGTGGCTTGAGTCCAGTTATAAACAATACAAACAACGCATCGAACAAGGAATTGTAAAAACATCATTAGACCCTCCTAAACATGGAAAGGTAGCATTATATCCATGGGAGTTCATTTTAAGCAGATATAGAGAGCGTAAAAATTTATTTTTAATATCTCAACAAAAGCCATTTCGGATATTTATGGCTGTGAACACTAAGAATAGCTTTTTTGAAAATTGCCTAAATATTGACGATATTAGATTCGCTGATCTACACAAATATCCAGTTACAGTCAAAAATTTACTTACTAACGCCACTGACTTAAAAGATAACTTTTGCATCCTGTGTGGCCTAGCTATTTGTTGGGAACTTATCGGATCTGTTACCAAAGTTGACGATCAGACAAATGACACTAATCAGCTACAAAGTGTTGCTGATGATAAAAAAATTGGATTCGTGGCACAAGACAGTAAAAAGCCCTTTAATAAAGAAACATCTGTATATACTGATAATCATGAGATTAATATTGCGGTCAATGAAGAAGTTCAGAACCACCCTCTAGAACAGCCTGATAGAAAAGATACCACGCAATTGAAGACGAAAGGCAAAAAACGTTCGCGCAAAAATTCAAAACGATTTAAAAAAAAAAAAACTAATTATAAGGAAGGAATCAAAGCCTTAAGTCAACACAATAGCGGGTCAGAAGAAACATCCGTAATGACCAACGCTAATATTATTTGTTCCACAAGTCATGATCTTGAAAAGGTAGAGAATAATACTGATATAAATAAAAGCTATGACGAGCTAAGCTTTGATGCTCTAAAGTTAGAAAATATGCAAATACAAGAAATTTCTCAAGCTGATATAGAAACAGAGAAAAAATCAAGTTTACAAACATCGAAATGGTTGATTATGACAGTAGAAAATGATTTTAGCGAATTAAAGTTTTTTTTTAGAGGTTTTTTTGTCAAATATGAAAGCATTATAAAAGCTATAAATGTGGCACGTATGTCAGGAAAAACTGTTAGATTGTCAAAATCAAAAGGGGAAAATCAGACTAACTATCCTCAATTTGGGTTATATGCCATACCCAACACCAAAGATTTTTATGTTTTTATTGGTCCATACGATACGATGGAACCCCTGGGAATTGAAACTGTGAAATCCTTCCCAAATATAAGAAAGGCAAACAGAACGAGAGGGGTTTGGATTACTACAAAAAAAGTTGACAATATTAAAGTAATAGACAATCCACTGTCATTCATGCCTATTGATTTACTTAATAAAAGTAAAATCGTTTCGCTAGAAAATGAAGTCGTGCCAAATCAACCGACTGACAATGATGAACCAAACAGCAGTAACTCCATAATAGGCTCTAAAAGAAATGCTCCTGCTGAAAACCTTCCATTAAAAGCTCAAGCTAAAGTTATTAAACCAATAAGAATACGCAAAACAAGTGGATTCTATCAGTTAGCACCACAAGGATTGTTATCCCAAGTTTTACCTAAACCTACTGAAGGCACATCGGGCAACAATTTACTGCAACCAATTTTACTTAAGAATGTTCAACCTGAAAACCGAACCGTCGGAATGCCCCTTTTACAACTGCCAGTACCTAATTTATATTATTCTAATGCTAAACAAAAACCGCAATCCTTACTAAAAATGTTGGTGTCAGATGATCGTCCGCAAAGTTCTAAGCCAGTTGCAGAAATAGCACCACAAATTAAGATCGTTGATGTGTACTCTGAAACAGCGATACGTGGTAACAACCAAAATGTGGACAAAAAGCCAGAAGTTGGTATGTTTATTTTAAAACCAGAGGAGATAAATAAACGCTTAATGGAAAATAGACTTGCATCTAATTCGCAACAGTCTTCAAATAAATTCACTAATTTAAACACTACAAAAAGCTCAGAACTAGATCAAGATATAGAAAATTTTCTAGCCACATCCATAGCTTACGTTCCCCCAAATGCAGATATTTATGAAATTTCTGACGAAGATGATGACTCGGGTTCCGATTCGAATAACTGGCGAAACGTTTGGATAGAATGCGAATCTGCACATTTAGGTTATATAAAAGGTAAAATGAACGCAGAAAACTTGCTCAGCTTTGAATTCCCTGGATTTAAGTTCACTGATTTTTACCCTGAAGAGGAAGCATTTTCTAAGATTAACCAGTGAGTATAATTTTAAATTTTAATACTTTGTTTTATTCCTGAGTACTTCGGTAGGTGAATGTAGTGTCAAACATTTAGTAACACTTCATAGTGTATTTCATAACTATTTAGTTGTAAGGCCTGACCTGGAAAATAAAAAAGCCTCGCCATATTGCTTAAATTTGTTTTTAGATAGAAGCAAAGAATAATGTGGCGCCCCCAGGCGTTTTTATTTTTCTGGTTAGCCTTTACCTGCCAAGTATAGTCATAACCAATCTCACTATAAAATAAAGGTCATCACATCAGTCACCAGGTACCTTCCTTTACACCTACATAATAATTAATTATATAACCATGACCACTATTATTTCTACTATTATTATTTCTTCAGTGCCATGGCTCCCTAGCTCAAAGTATGTTTTCATCTGGCAAAAAGCAAGAAAAAATTACAGGTAGCTTTCACCTATTTAAGTGTCGTTTTAGATTGGGATTACAAAAAAGGTTCGACACTGTGATACAACGATGTACTACGTAACGTGAGATTTCACATAATCCTCATTTCTGAAACTCAATTTTCATAATGAGACCTTTCCACATAACCATTACCTCTCGTGCGACCAAACGGCGCGAACGACTTAATTTCTTAGAACATTTGCTAGTAGTACGGCAACTCATGTCAATTGTTAGTATTTTGGTGTATTGGCTAGAGCCCATGTTTTCCGTCCGGGAGACGCGAGTTCGATCCCCACAACGTTCCAATGTGTTTTCGAACTTCGAATTCATATGTAGGTACGTTTATTCGACGCTCTTACGATGAAGGAAAACATCGTGAGGAAACCTGCCCACTCATCGTCATCAATAATTCATCATCTCAGCCGGAAGACGTCCTCCTACGCAAGAAGGGATTCTTGCCTGTTTTCTGCCATTCAACAACTCCCTTCATTTCGAGCCATAGCTCAAGTAAACTCAAGTTTACTTACTAATAAAGTACAAAGGTATCTTTATTAAAGTATTTTGTTACTTTGTTTCTAGAGTATTATCGAGAAAGATATACGTACCAAAGTCAATCAATCTAACATGGCGTGTAGTTGAGTCGGTGGATGACCTAAAAAGGAAGTATGAATTAAAAGCAACATGCCTGGGAACAGATTTTGTAAGTATTTACAAAGATTTTATAAACTAAATCCTAAGCACATTTTCAAAGAGTTTTAACGAAGTGACCGACACACCACACATACATATTTTTTGTTGATTTAATAGTTATTTTGTTCTTGTAGTTGTAGGTTTACAAATCTTAACAAAGCACTTTGAGCAACAATGTACAAAAAAACTCCTAATTTAATTTGGCTGGGTTAGTCCTACCTTACCTAAGGACTGATACAGAGCCTGAACAGAGTCTGATGGCCTCGTCGGCATGTCGTACTGCAAGCGAAGTTCCTGAAAAAAAAAGGTCTTCACAGACAGACAGACCTACGAAGTAATCCTATAAGGTTTCCTTTTTCCTTATTGAGGTACAAAACCCTAAAAACATATCAAGATTGTTTACAGACCTACCACAAAATGTGTGAAATGGCCAATATTGGAACTATTTAAGTATTACATGACAACGTGCAGAACAGTCGTGGTGATTGGTTGAATGAAATTCAATTTTGTATTATGTATTACTATTAGCGCCGCCGTTCATAGATAACTTGGTAGTTTGTAGTTGTGCCACAGAATTAATATAGTCTTTTTTGATACCTAATCGCTATTTCTACCAAAGTGGTAATACAGCGGGCGCGGACTTGAGAACAACCGGTTATGTTTTAGTTAAAGTAGGGCCACTGTAAGAAGCGACTTTTGAAGGTGATTGTGATGTAAATAGTGATGGCCCGTAGTGTAATGGTTGACTGCCTAAAGTCGGGTTATTATAGGATGAGTTCTGACAGCTTCAAAATTTTTCATACAACGTTAACAACTTTTTTTTATTGACCGAGCGAGCGAAGCGTCTCTGTTTCAGCTTGGCCAAATTTGCTTTTGGATGTCCATCTGTTTGTTTGTGGATTTGTTTGTTTGTTGCACTCTACAGGTCGCGTTTCTCAACCGATTCTCGTGAAATTTTGTGAGCAGGTTCGATAAATTAATCGAAAATTTGTCGAGTCAGTTTTTGGAAATTTTAAAAAATTACAGAGTTATTGGGGTTGCCAGCTTACAAGGTCTACCGCTGAGGCTGGTTTCCTCTACAGGTCACGTTTCGTAAAATAAAATAAAATGAAATCAAATAAAATAAAATAAACTTTAAAAATTAAAAAATCAAGAAAGAAAAAAAAATTGAAAAGATATATACAGAATCGCGAGGTCTACTCACAGAGCCACTAGTAATATTCAGTTTAAAAACCATAATAGCTAAAAGATTTAAAAAAAGAAACTTCACCTCTTATTTTATCATAAATCAGTATGTAATTTTACTTAATAAATAAATAAATAAACGAAATAATATTAAAAAGTTTTTAGAATTTTAATCTGTCAGAGCTCATCCTATAGTAACCCAAGCATAGTACCTAGTATTTCAGTCAGACCTTTTTATTTCTTATATTTACTTACAAAGATGCCTACTTATTTTTCTTAGTCACGAAAAAAATTGATTTATTACTTTGTTTTTAGTACTACAATCGGTGAATTAAAGTTATTTTGTTATTGGAAATAATCAACATAATACTTCAGAGAATAAATTATTTATTTGAAACTGTCAATGCTCAGATTATAACACTATATGAAAATATGCAGTTTTCATAGTATTAATAATAACTGATCGATCGATTAGAATTATAATTAATAGAAAAAAAAAGCTATTAACAGAAAAAACATAGGTAAAAAAATACAGGGTACCTATTTAAAGAGAGCAGAGTCGTAAAAAAATACTTTGAGAAACCGAAAAAAAAACATAAGTAGCCACTGCGCACGAAAACGAAATACTGACTGAGTGAACCGAAACACAAGACTTTACGGAATAACTAATAGTCTTTTCTCAGAATTTTAAGTACAAAAAACGCCAGTGCATCCTACATATCGCAACAATGATAAATAACAAAATTGCAATTATTGTAAAACATGTCCCTACCTAAAGCTTGTTTCCTTATCTACCAAGACAAGGAAAAAAAGTGGTAACGTCAATCATATTTCGAATAAAATATAATTGGTAAAATCTCCAACTACATATCCTTAAAGCACTTTCTCGCTTAGTAACTGTACCCCATAGTGGCTGTCTCACTACGCTATTTACTTACTGATAACTGAAAAAAAGAATAAAAATTCTCTATTGTTGTACTTATTTTTATATATTTGGTGTTTTTACTATAATTACAGCTTACAGTATGCCTATACCTACTCAAAAGTAACTCTTGAGCGTACTTACGTTTAACTACTATCAGTCCGGTACCCTATCCCTAACTGTCTTTATAAGTCTTTATACTTAAATATGTTTTTTTAAGTAAGATTTTAAATTATTTGCTCTTTTCTACCTACAAATATTATTAATGGCTTCTTTCCATACGACGCGTTTTGCAGCTCGATCAGCAAGTTTTGGACATAGACCAACATTCTTCAGTCTTTGTACTAACAAGTTATGATGGATCAATGATGTCCGAAATAAACACTTTCATTTATTTTTTTCTTTTCATTTATTTTCAGCGTAAAAGACACATAATTTTCACTTTCCTTCCAATCATACCTCTATGCTTCCAATGCACTTCCAGCTGCGGCGGTGCACACCGCAGATGACCGCAGTGAACTGATATCGTCTCTTTTAAGCCCAAGTCACACAGAGCGGGAGCGGCGCGGTCCGGGGCCGGGACAAGCGGGACGGCACTATGCCGCGCCATAGCACCGTCCCGCTTTCCCGGCCCCGGACCGCCCTCGGCACGGCTCTGTGTGACTTGGGCTTTACTGTAGTGTAGTCATTGTGTTCAAATAAATGTGTTTTTTTCTTTCCTAAAAAATCTGCAAAAAGTGACTATGTAACAGAAAAAGCTCTACTGTGGAATGACGGGGGATTTATTGTTCTAGGTCCTGACTAAGCGTGGAATTATCCACAAAGCTTTGATTGCTGGAAATAAATCCGTATTTAAAAGTAGTAGTGATACTACTGAAATTACTTTATCTGCACCCGATTCGAAGCTAACGGTAGAAGAAGTCGATGACGTAAGTGTCGCAACTTAGGAAAATAAATAGCATATGTAGCTGTTAATCTTTTTTTTAGTAAAGTTGGAACAGCAACGGCAAACTTCAGACGTGGTTGGCTGCGTCTCCATACGCTCTGACGACTGACGTTGCGTTCCTGTTTGCAGCTTCACTCAACCCGATCCAAGCCCGATCCGTTGGGATATCCTATCGAACTTCTATACGATACCCTTTTTATTATTAAATATGATTTCTTAATACAAGTACTTAATGAATTCCAATGCAAAATGTTGTGCTCTTAATGGATATTTACTTTTAAAATTTGTATAAAGTGAGTACTAGTTTTAAACTCTCATCCCCAAATTAACCCTCTTGTGTAATGGAATATGAAAATAGAACATGGTGGCTCCAGCTGCTATATTGTGTAATAGTCAACTTACTTAGGTACCTACCTACCATGTGTTATTTATTTAACCGTTTAATACGTTTAAACATAAATGTATCGTTACAGGCTATCGGTATTATAGATGAAATGGAAGAACATTGTAAAGTATTGGAAGATGAAGGACAAAAACTGATGACTGAAATGTCTAAAATTGATAGAGCTTCGTTATTGGAATCCCTCACGAAGACACAGAACGAACCGCATTGTTCTACCGAGCAGAGGGAACAGTTATTACTTATCGAGAAATCTGCAAAACATTGATGTTCTTACCATTCTCATCTGAATCAGACAGTTGATTGAAATACAGGTGTAATACTTGATTGCAAATTTTTGTTGATCTCTTAATCCTTAAGATTGTATAAAGTAAGTGACCGATGTAAAAAGGCGGACCGGAAAGCTTTTACAAGGCAGCTAAGTAGAATTATCTTAATTAGGTAGGTAGGTACTTATTTTTGAGTTATCTAAATAGCAAGATTATTCTTCTTGATTTTCAGTAATCTTGTCTCCACACTGCACTGTGTAGTTACTATGTAAATAACCTTTCAACCTAATATTATAAATACGAAAGTCTGTCTGTTCACGATTAATCTAGTGAACCTATTTTGATGAGATTTGGCACAACGATGGTTTTGCACTCAAGGATAGACATTTACCGCGTTATTAAGCTGGCAGTTTCTTTGAAAACTCTTTGAAATTAGATGTCCTAATTGTTATGTTAATCTGCCGGCTTCTGTCACTAGGTGGTGATTAAGATGTAGATATCCCTTGTTCCAAATATCCCTACTGGTTACTACCAGTTACCTTACGGTACTCCGTAATCGTATTTAGTGCGACTGTTTGAGTTGGATTAATATTAATAAATTCGAATCGGTACTAAGAAGTACCGATTCAACTAAATTAGCAACAAACGCGAGACAAAATCGAGAAGTGTAGTATTACCTACTAATTCTACCTAAACACAATGATACTTAGCCGTTTTGTGATTCATTCGGAATTTTTTTTACTAAACACAAGGCTGATTGATACCCTAATTGTATTATTTTAAGGTAATGTGTTTTAATTAAATATATTTAGATAAGTACTGTTTATGTTACAATTTGCGGATAGATATAGCTGGAGAAATACGAAATAACGTCTTATTATATGTATGTAGTAGACATAAACTAACATTTATTATTTGCAAACTATTTGTCGAATTGACCTACCAACTTATGTGTGAAATAAAAGGTGGCGCTAATAGTAATATAAAATTGTATTTCTTTCCACGCACAATTTTGGCCATTTCACAGATACTTTGGTAGGTCTGTAATTAATATGTTTGAATATGTTTGTGAGACTTGTAGGTGTACGTACATGTATAGTACAACTCTTTTAGAAACTTTCCACTGTATTATTTATGGACAATTTAATGAAACTGTGATATTACTTTATACGTCGTGAACACATCTGCCAATAATGTTGTAGGTACTGTACCTACCTAACCTAATTTGTACTAAAATTAAAGACTTGATTTCATTGCTATCATTATTAGGCTGGTTTCACAGCTGTCCGGGAGACCTTTACGGGGACACACGTGGAACATCCGAGTACGGACCAATCCTCGTCGCTGTGAAACTCACGTGTCTCTGTTCTGGGAGCCCGTACGGTCGGCCCGTACAGCTGTGAAATCAGCCTTAATTTTTATTGTACCTATCTATACATATTATTTTGCGAACATGTATGCATGTATGTGTAGGTACACACTGGCAGGCAGTAATATGTCAATTTCTCAATCTTAGTTTTGAAACAAACATAAAAAAAGGCCAAGCACGTGTCGGGCCTCGCAAAGTGTAGGGTTCTGTAGTTGCCCAATTCTACTTAGGTACCTGTTTAAGACAGTTAACATTCATCAAAATATTTCCCCATTAATTTAAAAAACCTATCCAACGATACCTTACACTATGAAGGTAGTCCTTAATAAAAATAACCCACGCTTCAGTGTACCAGAGGAACCCTAAAAAATTCGATATTTTTTTCTTTAGCTTTGTCGGCATGATTAACATGTACATCCATGCCAAATTACAGCCTTCTAGTCTCTGAGCTAAGCCGCGGACGGACAGACAGACGGACATGGCGAAACTATAAGGGTTCCTTTTTGACTACGGAACCCTAAAAACAGATTGGCATTATGTTAGTGACAGTTTATTTTGTGTACCTACCTAATACCTACCATATTTCTCAGGAGAATCCTTTCGGACCGTTGCGTTGGTTCCACTCCACTTGCTTGGTTCCACCGGTAGGTCCAGCAAGATTTCAAAATACTCGTACGAGGGATTTTCTGACAGCTCTATAAAAATAATAGTTCTAATTAAGACGATAGATGGCTTCGTGGATTCTTTTATTTAAATCCTTGGCCCTGGGTGAGTCGCCGGATTTCTTCGGATCCACGAATCGTCAACGCCACCTATCGAAGTCTTATGAACTATTATTGTAAGTGGCTATCGGAAAATCGATTTTAACGGATGGTATACAGCTACGACACAGGTTAAGAATAGAATGGGGGATTTTCCGATTTGTACATTTTGCGTGTTGTGTTCATTTTGCGTTTTGTACATTATGCTCCGAAGGGCTTAAAAGGATTAAAAATAAAAATCCACGAGGTACACCTGGCGCCATCTATCGTCTTAATTAGAACTAAGTATGTTAGTTTGTCACTTACGAGGTTTTCAGTTGGTGGACACGGGAGCGGTTCCAAAGCTTTTCAAAATTCCCTTTTTTACCGATCAGTATTATGAAAAGTATTTATTTATTAGCTTGGACTCGAAACGTTTTATTGATTGTCTAAACGGAAATTAATTACTGTGGTGTGGTCAACGTACTACGATGGTGTGGTAATATTGACCGAGTTGTTACCGACTGTACACAATGCCATAAGAATAATCGTAACAAAAATTCACCGCAAAGGGAGTCACTGCAGAGGGAAAGCGACGCAACAAGAAATCGATGCTAGGGTAACAACTCGTTTTTTTTTACTAGAAACAAAATTATTTATTTTTTATTAAATTTGTAAATATACTCACCGGCACATCTAACTGCCCACTCTTCATTCCAGGGAATACTCGTGATTCTTTAAAATTCTATTAGTTACAGCTGATGTCAGTTAAAAAGTTGTTAATTTAACGTTTATTTAAGTGTGTTTAATTTATCGTAAAATTATCAACAAATCAATTGTAATGTATAACAATAAGCGTAGTTTAAAATTAACCCGAAATACAAGGGTGGGCGATTAGATGTGCCGGTGAGTGTATATGATTGTTACAGGATTAATATTCCGTTGTTTTTTTCATTTGGTGTGCAATGAATGTGCCAAATAAGGTTACATACTATAGAGCTAGGTTAATAAGCTCTTGCACCTCTGTCCTCTATTTCGCTAGGATCGTTTGCCGACTCTATGGTACGAGGGCTGCTATTTATGTATCCGGAATAACTAAAAATAACAAACATCTATAACCAAATATACTTTTATTGCTTTTCAAAATATTCCCCGTGATGATCGATGCATTTTTTCATACGTTGAAACCAACTTTCGTAGCATTTTTTCCATTCTGTATTGGGTATCTCCAAAACGTGCATTTTGAAAGCATCAACGGCTTCTTCCCGGGTCGAAAATCGGTGTCCACGTAATTTGTTCTTCACGCTTGGGAATAAATAAAAGTCGTTGGGTGCCAAGTCGGGACTGTACGGCGGATGACCCGTCAATTCGATCATTTATTTAAATACTCCGTTGTTGCGGCCGAGGTGTGACAGCTGGCGTTATCGTGGTGAAGAATTATTCTTCGTTGACGATTGTTCTTGCGTATTTCTCCAAAGGCTTCTGGCAAGCAAATGGTGGTGTACCATTCAGAATTAACCGTTTTACGATTCTCTAGTGGTACTGTAGCCACATGTCCACTAATACCAAAAAAGCAGGCTACCATTTGCTTCAAAGTGCTTTTTGCACGAACAACTTTAGTTGGGTTTGGCTCATTTTGGAACACCCAAACCGTTGACTGCTGTTTAGTTTCGGGATCATACGCATATATCCAAGATTCGTCTCCTGTGTAGATATTATGAACAGCTTTTGATGTACCACATTTGTATTTTTCTATAATTTTTTTGCACCTGCCTGTTTTTGTTCAACTGTTAAGTTGTGCGGGATCCAACGAGAACAAATTTTTTTACAGCCAAATGTTCGTGTAATATTTTATGAATACTCGTCATACTAATGCCCAGAAATGCCTCTATCTCGCGATATGTAACATGACGGTCTTGCATTATTAGTTCGCGCACAGCATCAATATTTTGTGGTACAACAGCCGATTTAGGGCGACCTTCTTTAAAATCGTCCGCAAGCATACGACGACCACGATTAAACTCACTGAACCAGTGATACACAGTGGTTTTCGATGGGGCTTCCTCCCCAAAAGTTGATCCATGCACTGTTTTTGAGTTAATCCACGCCGAAAGTCGTAATAAATCATAGCACGAAAATTTTCACGAGTCAAATCCATGGTGATGATAGACAATGAATTTTAAAAATGGCGCCACAATGTAAAAACAATTGACAGATGAATGAAACAAACTTTATTTTACAGCCAAAGAGTTCTATTTTTAAATGTTATAATTTCTTTTTAAATATTGTTTACGTAAGTGGCCAGTTCCGGATACATAAATAGCAACCCTTGTATGGTATGGTATGACGGGCTGGTTTCCGCAAACCGACGAGACGACGTCTGATGCGCCTATTTTGCGTTTGTCGACTGTAATTATATCCTTTTAACTACCTGTAGGTAATTTATGATTAATCTTCTTAGATCAGAATGGCGGCCTTAGAGCCTTCAGAGCCCTATTGAAGTATAATCCTATTGCTACTAGAAATATAACGTTCGCGCCACTAATATTTTTTCTGCGTTTGTAATTTCACTGTCTACGCCAGTAATGTTTGATCACGAGTCACGCACGCCACAATACACTGATACTATAGCAGCGATCGCAGGTATTTGAACCAAAAAGTCGATCAAAATGATTTATGTGGTTATTTATCTTTATTTGTACTTTATATGAATGAATACATATAAAACTAAACACATAACTAATCGTATTAGTCGCACTAAGCATTACAAAAAATACGGGATTTTTTATTTATTTTTTATTATTACTAGCCGTCCGCCCACGGCTTCGCTCCCGTTGATCTTTTTTTTTGTGGATTTTTTTTTTCTTTTAAAATAACCTCCTGACAAACACAACAAAAAAGAATTATCCAATTTAGTGTAGTCGTTCCTAATATTATGCGCGTACATACATTTCGATGATTCATTTTTATTTATATACCTTAGTTAGATAGATATATAGGTATAGATTTAATCATAATCTGATGAAGCATCCCATACTTCTTCATCTGAAGACTCATCAAGGCTGTCAGCTCCTTGCAAATTATCTTGATCACACTATTGTCATCTGCATCCCAGGCTAGCAGCATTTTTATTGTTTCAGTCTTAAGTAGTTTTGATTTCTTAGAAGGAGCTCAAAAATGGATCAGATGTTAACAATAATCTGTTTATTACATCCATATTGCACTGAACATGAGAAAAAATCCTTGAGTACCTTTCTCTATACTGTTGGAAATGTTTGTTGCGTGCTTCTGCTGCATCTTCAGATAAAGCTCCTATAGGTAAAAGTGCAAGTTGGATGACTACAGGTCCATGAATTAATATTTTGTGGACTGTGGGTGACATAGGATGCCATGAGTATAGCTGGACGTAGAGTTTGGCTGTGTCTTGGCAATACACAGCATTTGTCCACGTCAATATTGTGGCCTAATCGCCCTAATTCAGGGTAGGCTCGAGCCTCTCGGTGGGGACGTAGCTGTTGATGATGAATCTTGTGTCCACTGGTTATTACTTCATTCTATCTGTTTTTAAATAAGAAAATTTAATGAATAAATTGTGCCGCCCGCCTGGTCGGTTGGAAATGTAGCTCTATTTATAATTTGATTCTCCACTAAATCCAATTTTGTTGCAAAATCTTTTCCTTTACAATCCGTCATCATCATACGATATATGTACTCTTGGGTCACAATTTTCAAACCAGACTGCCCTATTATAAAAAAAATCTAACATTAATACAAGTGATCGCAAAAATATGTTTCTTGTCAAAATCTTATTGACCTTTTGTAGGTAATTAATTGGTTTTGACACTTTTTGGCATTCGCTTTTCAACTTGTCTGATAATATACTTACAAGACTGTAAAATGTAGAAGAAATGACAATCGGGAAAGGCCTGGATACATAACGAAATGCTTTATAAACATAATTATCATCGTAAAAATTTGCTTATTAGAAGGTAGTTAGAAAACAATTACGTAAATAATTACTGGTAAAACAAAAAAATAAAAATGGGGTATTGTATAAGGGCTACATACATGCTTCTTCAATATCAATCATTTAAATTTTCACAGTGTAACTTTTCAGATACCAAACAATTTTAAATGTAATAGTTTTATTTTCGTGTTTACTATACAGTAATTACGTGCGATTTGTGATGTGCTCAAAACACGACAAATTTTACGGTGCGGAGGGTTCCTTAATAATTTAAACTGATGGTACGTTGTTCCTTAGTCTCTTATCGTATACCAAGGGGCCGTTTCACGAAGCTACAAGTTACAAATTACAAGTACAATTCGATGTACATTGCGTAGACAGTGAGATTAAAACGATAAGGCCTACTGTTTAGGCGAATTAACTACGCAATGAATATCAAATTGTAACTTGTTACTAGTAAATTGTTGCTTCGTGAAACGGGGCCCAGGCAACAATAGCTACTTGGAATTCTATACTTTTTATTTTCGACTTTTGATCGAGTTTTTAGTTCAAATACCCGTCTGTGCGATCTATGGATGCGTGCTTTTGTGTGTAAATTATGCTGTAAGGAAACCTTAGGCTAGGTATTTTAAAAATAAAAAAAATCTGTATCAATATGTATGGTGTTTCCTTGTTAGTAGGTACCTATATGGATTTGTTCAATTCAACTTCGTTATACTTACGCTGCTGCTAGCTAGAACTCAAAAACATTTTTCAATTCACTAAGTGCGCTCCCGCTTGCGTGAAGTTTTATTATCACCGAGATATGTTCGAGTATTGTTAAAATGAGAAAGTAAAGTGAAATAACATAAATCTAAGTTACAAAATAGTCGGCGTCAGTTTTAAATTTTTTTTTTTTTATGGAAGGATGTTTGTTTTTTCTTTATTTAGAAAAAATATGTAGCCTGCCATCTAGTGGCAAAACAAAGTAGCTATAGTAGGGTTACTATAGGCATAGAAGAAAATATCTACTTATCTCGCTAAAGCTCGAAAATGGAATGGCTGGACCGATTTAGGTAATTTTGATCTTGAAATATTTGTGGAAGTTCAGGGAAGGTTTAAAGGGTAACAGAAAAAAACAATTTAGTTATCCAATACAAAATGGTCAAGGGTAGGTGTAGGGTAGATATTGGGAAAAAACGTATGCCGGGTCAGCTAGAGGAAGAGCTCTGACAGTTATGTACTGCTTAATCTTTTGAGAACTATCTATATCCTAAGGTAAAATAATTGATATCTGTCAGAGCTCTTTCTATAATAACCAGACTTAGTCAACACGTTTAGTTTTTTTTTTCTTTTGGCCTCGGCTAGGATTGACGTTGGTGATGGAGCGTAGCAATAGTATAGAAACCGGTCAGTACTGCATTAACAGCTCCCAGGTTTGCATAGAGATTGCTACGCTGCTGCTACCGCACCGACGACGTTGTGCACTTTCAGAGCAAAAGCATTCAAGGCGTAAAGCCATCAAAAAGAAAGGTCCTGAGCCTGACCGTCAGCGTAGCATTGACTTACAGAGGGGCCGATAAACCAAGCGTGGACCACTTCTGGGATGAGTAGTACCTACTGAAAATCATTCTTTCATTATGATGGTAAAATAAAAGAGAAATCACGGATTGTAAGTTATTTATTAGCACAAATAAATAACAATAAGTATAAATATTTCAAACACAATATCGTCTCTACAAACTCATTTTTTTTATTATTACTAACAATTATTGACATTTTATGAAAAATATTATATTTTGTAGGTACCAACACTCACTAGGAACAGCACGGGCAAAAGCCTTGTATTACCTACATAGTTTTATTTATTGTTTACTTAATTATTGATAACATCACTTTAGATTACAATTAATTTATTGATCTTTACTACAAACTGCTGATGCATACAAGGGAACCACGTCATGGAGAATGTTTTTATTAACATTGAACCTTGCATGAATAACATACACCTTTCCACAAAATCATCTCTTCTGAAACCTTCATGAAATCGATTTTGATCAAGGTTGAGGATTATGTGGGAGAGGTACGTGAAATAACAGGTACATATAGTTACGAATTGAGGAACGGAACATAAATAGTGTTAATATCCGCACTTTATCTCGTATTTTGGTTATTCCTGTTGACCTCCAAAAGCGAAAATTATTGCTATTTGCAAAGATATTGGATTCTAACTTCGTGAGTACTGCATTTATAAAAAATATAATCAGACCTACACGTCTCTGAAGTAGTTATTATAAAATAATATAATAAGGTATGTAGCAGCTCGGTGATATAGAATCCCAATAGGATTTCTTCTCAATCTTTATTATATTACTGGGTTGCTCTTGATAGGGACCACGCCCTATGGTGGTAAATTTAAGACAAAGTCCTGTTATTTTATATTAGAATTTTTATCTACTTATGTTTTATCCCAAAAACTAATTTGAAAGTAAAAAATACAAAGAAAACTGCACTTTATGCAAAATACTCACAGGGTATAGTCGAAATCGATAACTACCTCACTCAACGTTAGCTGTGCAAATGTCGACATTATGTGAGCCACATGTGAGCATTGCACTTATTGACATCAGTAAACAGTATAAAATGTAGGTATGTTTTTTATTTAGTTTAGACATAGATTAAGAGATATCAGAAATAAAACTTACATCATTTTATAACGAATGAGTTTACTAGATTTATCTTTTTTCAGTAAAATGACCATCTACAAGATTTTAAGTATTTTCCCTTTATGTGTGTGGCACAGTATCGATTTTAACCACTCCCTCTCTCGAACACAACGTCGCCAGGCTAGCAAAATGACGGTTTAAAAACAAGCCAAAACACGACTTAAGTAAACTCGAACCTTATAAAATGACGTGAGATTTTGCTGCTACCTCTTTATCTATCAGTCTTACATACGGTGTATGTCGTTCATTGCAGTGATACTACGTGTGTATCGACACGCACTACGTCTACAGGACAGGTACACTTACTTATCGCGCTTTTCTAACGTAACAAAGCGCATCCAACCGATCAATCACAAACTTGTATCTTGATATCTTGTAATAACAAATATTAATTTGAATTTTAAGATTGAAAGGCAAGCAGTAGGTCAGAATATAACTGGAGATCCCAACCAATTAGAAAGTTCATCTGCAAAATTGTTGCATAGCTATAATTCACAATAAGAATTTTATTTTATTACAGATAATCTCTTAAGCCTCACTATATATTATTTATTGCAGTATTTTATTTTTATTTCAGTATTTTCTTGGTAGCCATACCTACTGTAGCAAAAGAACTGACACAGTTCAAGTCGTTATCGGCGACGCCCCGTTAAAATCCTTCAATTCCATACATCATCGTTAAAACTGGAGAATTAGTGGGGGCAATATTTACTTATTACTTCACTTTAAAGCAAGTGTCTAGTCGTGTTCCTAGGAGCGGTCGGTGGTGGAGGAGCGCCGGGCGGTGTTCCGCTGCGGGATGACGAACTCGGCATGTCGCGGCGGCGCGAAGGGGTTGGTGGGCGCGAACGGCGCGCTGACGGAGCCCTGGCGCTGCGGCCCGCGCCGCGCCGCCGCCGGGCTGCCCTCCCCACTCCCCGCACCCGCCGATGACCTGGCCATTATCATTATCAACGTGCTAATTAGCGTCAGTTAAAAAAGATAGA
Source organism: Carpatolechia fugitivella (assembly GCA_951230895.1). Classification (NCBI taxonomy): domain Eukaryota; kingdom Metazoa; phylum Arthropoda; class Insecta; order Lepidoptera; family Gelechiidae; genus Carpatolechia; species Carpatolechia fugitivella. The sequence goes on along the minus strand of OX579653.1, from coordinate 9,217,567 downwards.
ACAGAAAATGCTCGAGCAATTTAGTAGCACCTCTGATAATAGGACCATATTAGTATAGTTTATAAAGTGCAAATTGTATTAATATCGACGCAGACGTGTGTCGCCTCGCATATGTTCTTACGTACTTGTACTACGCTAATACGGTCTTATTTTCAATGGGGACAGTAAATGCTCAAGCATCTTTCATTCTGTCTGAACCTTACACAACGCAGAACTTCTCGGGTGGTAGTTCAGCCCATTATCCTGAACAACTTTTCAAGCTTCAATTGTCAAAAATTTTCTTACTATATTACTCGTTCAGCTGACCAAAATCTCAGCTTAAATCAGTTTGTATAAGTCATTTTCTTTTAGATTTATGAGAGTTCTCAAAGTTATTCAGTTTCACGAACAGTGGGGGATTTTCTGACAGCTCTTTAAAAATTAAAATAATAGTTCTAGTTTCTGGACATATTCCAAGTCGCTCAACAAACCCGCACATGCACTACCATCCGTGATGAATTTTGAGGGTGAAACTAGTGATACTGGTGAGTCAGTCTGTAATTTGTTTGCTAGCCATTTCCAGTCGACTTTTCTTACACCACAAAATCCCTTATCCGACTGTCCTAATCTGAGTAACGCTACAAATAATACGAATACCATAAGTAGTATAGAGATAAGTCAAAAAGAGATACTAAGACTTTTAAAAACCCTAAATACGAACAAAGGTGCTGGGCCTGATAACATATCTCCCATATTAATCAAACGTTGTGCTTCTAGTTTGGTGCTGCCACTATACATATTATTTAAGCGGTCCATTGATGAAGGCACAGTACCTAAGCTCTGGAAATCTGCTTTTGTTACTCCAGTTTTTAAGAGTGGGGATTAGGGCATACATAACCTTAGAAAATAAGACTTTTAAAATAACTTTGACAAACTGGCTATTAGACAAATGTTTTTACAGTGTGAAAGATTTTTTAGAATATAAACATAATTAACATAAATAACTATAATGTAATGTAAAATTTGCACACCTGCACACAGGTTGAATACAAGGACCGCAATAATTGTAACATCCCATTACTGTGTTCATGCAAATAAACTTATTTCATTTCATTTCATTTCATTTCATTTCATTTCATGGATACCGGTATACCGGTATACCGAAATACCGGTAAAATTTTTCGGTATTTTGATACCGGTATTTGAAGAAAAAATACCGGTATTTCGGTATTTCGAAAAAAGTGATCTAATTTTGCAATATCGGCAGTTTTTCAACTAATGGAAAGTCATTAATAGATTTTATACCATCTCATTTTATTTTTTAACACGTTTTTATTAACTCGCTTTCTTGTCTGTCTGTTTGTTTGTTTGTTTGTGGGTTTGTTCGGTCCGAATCTTGCAACTCATTTTTGAAGCACGTGCTGTTATTCGATTGTGCTGAAATTTGGTACACTTATGTAACCTCGGTGACAATGCAATATTATGACACCATGGAGCTGGTCTGATGATGGAGCCGGAAGGCGGCCATAGGAACTTCTAAAATACACAACACAACCTCGTCGTGTTTGGACTCATTGGATTTGTCTTGACAAGATCTTTCGTCATACGTGATGTCCAAGGTCTCATGGAGCTGGAAGGTGGCCATAGGAACTTCTAATATGCACAACACAACCTCATCGTGCTTGGACTCATTGGATTTGTCTTGACAAGATCTTTAGTCATACGTTATGTCCAGGGTCTCATGATGGAGCCGGAAGGTGGCCATAGGAACTTCTAAAATGCACAACACAACATCGTCGTGTTTAGACTCATTGGATTTGTCTTGACAAGATCTTTAGTTATACGTGATGTCCAGGGTCTCATGATGAAGCCGGAAGTTGGTCATAGGAATTACTCAAATACCCAACATAACCTAGTCGTGTTTGGGCCCGTTGGAATAGTTTTGACTAGATCTTTAGTTACAAATGCAGGGTCTCATGATGGAGCCGAAAAGTGGCTATAGAAACTCCTAAAATACACAATACAACCTCGTCGTGTTTGGGCTCGTTGAATTTGTCTTGACTAGATCTTTAGTCATAAGTAATGTCCAGAGTCTCATGATGGAGGTGGCCACAGGAATTCTTCAAATACTCAACATAACCTAGTCGTATTTGGGCCCGTTGGATTTGTTTTGACTATATATTTAGTCATACGTTATGTCCAGGGTGTCGTGATGGAGCCTGAAGGTGGCCATAGAAACTCCTAAAATACATAACATAATCTCGTCGTGTTTAGGCTCGTTAGATTTGTCTTGATAAGATTTTTAGTCATATGTGACGTGATGTCCAGGATCTCATGATGGAGCCGGAAGGTGGCCGCTGTATTTTCTCAAATACTCAACATAACTTAGCCTTGTTGGGCCCATTGGATTTGTCAAGACTAGTTCTTGAGTCATATGTGATGTTCAGGATCTCATTATGGAACCAGAAGGTGGCCATAGGAACTCTCTCAACGTCGCAACATAACCTTGTCGTGTTCGGGCTCATTGGATTTGTCTTGACAAGATCTTTAGTCATACGTGATGTCCAGGGTCTCATGGTGAAGCCGGAAGGTAATCTCATCGTAACATCATAATCTCGGCATGCTTGGGATTTTTAGTCTTAGCAATTTAGTCCTACGTGATGTTCATCTTGCAACATTTAAATACGCTGGACTAAAAAGCACAAAATAATTATAAAGTAAAAAATATTTTTTTAACAACACGTTTTATTTACGCACTAAAAAGTGTAAAATAATTTTTATTGAGATTTTTATTGTCGTAGTACTCTTGTAGGACTTAAAACGAAAAACGTGGGGAGCATGGAGTAGATTTTGAAGCATAACCGTGTTTCTCAAAAAACTATAGATTAGCTCTTTTATAAAAAAAACATAAACATCTTCTAGGCGAGCGTGGTCCATCTTTCACCTTATGATGCATTTCCATCAGCTAGAATAATGGTCAAACGCAAGTCTTTCCAATAATAAAATACACAACAATTGAATTGCACTGCAAATAATATACTAATAATAACTATTTGTAAGTTTTCAAGACATAACACATAACAACCCCTGGCACTCATAAGATTTAGAAGACATTTATTAATTTTCATTACAATAACAATATGTTATGTATCAATAAGTAGTACAGACAGACATGAAAATAAGACAATGAAAAGATTACAGCGTCAGCTATACTGTTTTTCAACCATCACCTCGTTCTCTACTTCTTAGCATATATATATATTCCAAGCACCCCACGTTTTCGTTTTAAGTCCTACAAGAGTACTACACCAATAAAAATCTCAATAAAAATTATTTTATACTTTTTAGTGCGTAAAAACGTGTTGTTAAAAAAATATTTTTTACTTTATAATTTAATATTTGATTGTCATATTTGTGCCAATGAAACAATATAAATAATTCTTGGATCAAAGAACGTATTTTCTTTAGTATTCTTAATAACCTATTACTTTAATTACTCATTTTGTGGTATCTAGGGAGTTGATAAATAGTTTGAGTGTTTCTGCTATACAGCGTAGAAAACTTCTTTAATAACTTTTCGCAAACGAGACTTACTAATCGTTCTTGGAATCATTTAAACAGTAACTAGCAGTATTTCAAGAAATACCGAAAAAATACCGAAATTTCGGTATACCAGTAATTGAAATTTCAATACCGGTATCAATACCGGTATGAAAAATTACTCCGGTATTCCATGCCCTAGTGGGGATAGGTCGAATGTAAAAAACTACATACCAATTTCAAAGTTATTTATTTTCGCAAAAATTTTCGAAAATATTGTTCACCAGCAGCTTTATTTGGCTCTTCAACGATCGTTCTCTTCAGAGCAGCACGGTTTCTTGAAGAGCAGATCAACTACAGCTAACTTGGTTGTGTTTGGCGACTATATCACGTCAGTGATGGACTCGGGTGCTCAAGTAGACACTGTATATACTGATTTCAGTAAAGCATTCGATCGGATCGATCATTTATTACTTTTAGAGAAGCTTTTTTACGCTGGTGTGCATGGAAATCTATATAGGTGGTTTTCCTCATACATTAAAAACAGATTGCAAGCTGTCGCGATAAATGGTTACACATCGTCGTGGATGTCCATTCCGTCGGGTGTTCCGCAAGGATCACTGTTAGGGCCGTTGCTTTTTATAATTTTTATAAACGATATTGGTTTCTGTTTTAATCACTCAAAATTTTTACTATATGCAGATGACACAAAGATTTTTAAATCAGTTACAAACACAACCGGCTGTCAATTGTTACAAGAAGATTTAAATAACTTCGAAAGATACTGCATTAAAAACAAGCTTAGCTTAAATGTTTCCAAATGTTTTGTAATGAGTTTTACTCGTAAAACTGAACCAATTAATTGTACGTACTTTCTTAGCAACGACCCTTTTACCAAAGTAGAAACTATAGAAGACCTTGGAGTTATTCATGATGCAAAGGCAGCCTACGATCTCCACGTTGACTATATAGTCAAGAAGGCTTCCAGATCTCTTGGTTTTATTAAAAGATGTACAGCAAAATTTAAAACCTTAAAACCTATCAAAGTTCTGTACAGTTCTTTTGTGCGCAGCATCCTTGAATATGCGTCAGTCGTCGTATGGAATCCGCAGTACAACATTCATATGAACCGTATCGAATCCATACAAAAACGTTTTCTCAAATACTTGCAATACAAATGTAAACGGATTGAACATGGCTACGAGACTCGATGCAAAACTTATCATTTCTTACCCCTAGTTAAAAGAAGGGAAGTAGCAGATCTAATATATTTACGTAATATAGTAAATGGTGATGTAAATTGTCCTGATTTGCTCAAAAAGATTAATATTAATGTACCTAGTAGACTAACGCTTAGGCACAGCAAGCCCCTCCTGGTACCCCCTCGCGCAAAAACTAACTATCGTCGAAATTCTTTTATCGCACGAGTAAGCACCTCGTTCAACAATTTAGTCAGAGAGCAACCGCAATTAGAATTGTTTCGTACAAAACCCCTAGAAATAAGGCGTATTTACACTAGAGACTTCTTCGGGCCCTCCCATTCGCGAGCGTATATTTCAATGTTCATTCCAATATATATTAATTATTTGTTGCCCTGTTTAGTTTGCATAATATTTGTTTGTCCACTGCTACTACTCCAGACTCTGAATTTATCTGCGAATACCTATTATTGGCTACGTTGTAACTTATTTGTATATATTTCCTATTTTTGTTATAGAATATGCTGTTGGTATTCCGAATAAAATCAAATAAAAATAAAATAAAATAAAAAACTAATTAAGACGATAGATGGCGCCAGGTGTACTTCATGGATTCTTTTTTTTAATCCTTTTATGACCCTGGGTGACTCGCTGGATTTCTTCATCCACGGATTGTCAACGCCATCTATCGAAGTTTTATGAACTATTTTTTGTAATCGGCTGTCGGAAAATCCCGTTGAATTTAGAGTGGAACAAAGGTTGGCTGGCTGTCTTAGTACAATAAGGAACTTTACTGCCTTTTTCTAACGCTACTAGAAGCGCCACTTAAACGTGACGTAAATATAAGTTTTTTCTTTTTTAATAATGTTTAGGGCTCTGGGTCCGGAGACCTTTTGATGTGTATAAATGAAGGTTGACAGCAATACCAGTGCGGATATTGTACTGCCTAATACAGTGGCGCCATCTACAAATAGCTTTGGATGAAGCTGAGTGGTGGGTCTGACCTGGGCCCAGCGCTGAAGTCAGCGGCGACGGAGTACTGTCGCGGCGGCAGCGCAGGCGGCGGGCCGACGGGCCGCGGCGCCCCCGCCGCCGCCCCCGCCCCCGCCGCCGCCCCCCGCCCCCGGTGCGCCCAGCACGCGTGGCGGCAACTGCACATGACATCAAATCACATGTTATTTGGAAGATTTACAGACAAAAAATTAGATAAAATAACAGAAAATAGAAGAGTAAGATGCTAACAACAGACTAATAGAAAGACAAATCACAACAAAGACAGAGGAAATTGAAAAGGAAAACGTAAAACTCCGGTAGTTGCTCAACCTATTGGTACGGAATTAAGCGTTTGCAACCAAGTGATGTCTAGGGCGAAAAAGTGAAAGTGATGCAGATGGGGTTGATGAGAATTTTCTGAAAAACTATCTGATATTGTGCGTGAGACGGTATCAGATTTAGAAATGTGATGTTCAGCGGGAAAGATTTTCATGCCAATGTATGAGGGTTGTCCCATCACAAATTTGGCCCCCTCCCCCTTACCTTGGGCAGGTCATGCGCAGAGGAGTGTGCGCGCGCGAGGCGCTGCTGCAGCGGCGCGGGGGGGCGGGGGGGCGGCGCGGAGGCAGGCTGTCCGTGCGCCTCATGCCCCCCACGCCCCCCTCCGACGCACTCTCTGCTGACGCGTGGGAGGACTTGCTAGCTTCCTGTAGGTGAAAAGTATTCGATATATACTATTATTGACACATTTATCCCATTAATAATAATTATCTATTTAGTAAGTAACTAAAATTTTATCCACGCACGTCCGGACTCTG